>OY747712.1:36260734-36618234 GCA_963556495.2 Valencia hispanica
TTGACATTTATCATATACCATCAAGTTATACCCTAGTTGTGCACAACCAAACATTTACAAATACATAAATACATAAGGGAAGAGCCAACTGAGTGTCTCATCAAATTGCTACCCTCTTTGCTATGGTGGTAAATTATCTTTACTTTTAGAAAATCGGCTTTCCTTTCATTTCTTTGTTTTATAATCATGTGTATAAAAGGAAAGCATAGAAACAGTAGACATGTCATCAAACTAGTTTGCTATGAGTTTGAAACCACCACTAAATCTAAAAGAGCAGGAGGGGTAGTTTGATGAGTAAGTATGAAATACCATTTTAAATGCAAATTTGACCTTTAGTTTGATGGGAAATTTTGGAACAGAATATTTTTTGTGCCCTTTGAATAAATTGTCTGTGTCAGCTCACTATTACTTCTGTGTTCAGTTGCCTGATAACACAAATGTTTTTCCCATCCTCTAATCTCTGTTGTCAGAATGATAAACACGAAGATAAAAGCAGCAGATGGTCTAAGTTCAAGCTGTTGTTCCCTGATATGTTTAGTTAAAGTTAAAAGCAATACTTTCTGGGCCATAAAGAGTTTTTTGTGCGCATAAAGATTTACATCCAGTAATGTTACTGTGCACTACAAATCATTAATGTTTGACCTCTAAATGTCCAGCCTAGAAGTATAATAAATGATTACAAAGGTGAACTTGGTTGCTTTCAAGTAAAAAAAAAAAAAGATTGTCGAGAGTGGGTACAGAAAATAAACAGTTTCAAATGATGTTTTCTATTTAGCCTACCATAAGTTGGTCTACCAAACCTCAGCTCCATTAGCTTTAAAAGTAAATCATATTATTGGTTTTCACATTGATGACTTTTGGAATGACATCTTCAGTGCAAGATTCATGATTTTAATGAGAGGATAAAGATAAAAATGATGTTTTAGGGTGCATTAAAAATAACTTTTCTTTTCTTTTTTTCAAATTATAATTTCTATTGTCTTCTCTGAAAGAATCAAAAGATTTAGGAAAGATCCTGAATATCCATGGGATTCAGATACAGTGTTTGGGAGCCGGTTAAAAACAAAAATGCATCAGTACATACTTTTGTGTGGATACTCTGTGTGGACAGTTTCAGCTATAAGTGTTCCAACCTGTTATTCTGTGAATTTATATTTTCTCAGAAAAAAACAAAAAAAATCCCCAAGAAAACAAAAATGAGTATTGCTTTTTGGAAGTCCGCTCATAGTCATGCTCAGCTGACTGCTTTGCTGTGGTCCTAAAGCACACCATATTCCATACGTTCTCACTAACTTAAGGTCTTTGCACACCGGGTCCGATACGTATAAACGTGTTGTTTATGCACACCAGAAGCGCTGCGAAATTGCGAATAAATTATGAAGATTCTATTAAAAAAATGTAAGGCTGCAAAAATAAAAATGGATTCAACATCAAGTGACGACGACATTGTGTTGATAATGATGGAGAAAGAAAAGAAGAAAAGAGAGCATTGGGTATATCCTATTCTGGAGAAGAGAGGAGAGTTTTGAGAGTACCATCATCTGGTCCACGAGCTGAAGTTGTACAGCGGTCGCTTCAGGACCTACTTCAGGATGTCCGTCAGACAATTCGAAAAATCTGCTTCAGAAGCTAGCTCCTAGCTTGAAGATACGTAAATTGTCCTATTTAACGTGTAGCCAAACCATTGACGAGCATTTCAACTGTGGGAAAACAAATCACATCTAGCGAAAAAGACGATTTCACGCAATCCAGGGTAATAAGTTACCGCATCTCGTTTGATGTTATGGATTTGTCTGGATTTGACTATGTGTTTGATTAACGTTCAAGTTTTGTAAACTTTTGTGTACATTTGTGCTTGAATTTCCAAGAGGTGTCAAGTCATGACGTATTGAGAGCTAATGGCTACACAGCTATTTTGTACAGATTGATTTACTTACCATCTTCATATCCAAGTTCTTCGGCAATGGATCCCCACACATTATCCTTATAATTGTTGTCCTTGTAGTTATTCAGGGGTGCTGGGACACAAAAAGGATCAGACGCTCAGCCATGGTGAAGAAAAAATTAGTTACTTCAATGAAAGTGACACTTCAGTTCGCGACTCTCTGATGATGCAATCACCACGCCTTCTCTGAATGGTCAAGTGTTTATCTGTCGGATTTTTTAAAAAATTGACCTTAATCCGAAAAAATAAAACTCGCAAAATCGCAGGATGGAATTTCGTCAGTGGTGTGCAAGTCCCCATTGACTTGACATTAATTCGAAAAATTTGCACGAAAAAAACGGACCCAGTGTGCAAAGACCTTTAACTGGGTCTGCAACTCTCAGGGCGTGGCCTAGCAGCTTTAACTTTATGAGGTTCTTTATGTCTCTAATGAAAACTAAAAAAGTGCAAAGTAGCACTTAGAGATAGTTAAAGTGTAACTGAATCCCCTGAAAAATCCTAACCCCGCCCCCAGACAGCATTTGAAAAATTCTACAAAGTGGGCGGTGCCAGGAAGAACAGAGGGGTATAGCCAAGTGTGGAGGATGAGCAGAGGGGGCAATGTGGGGCTGTGTTCAGGAGGACAGTGACAGCTAGCTTAACCTAACACTGGATAGTGACCAAAGCTACGTTGGCAGTTTTGCGACTGATCGATCTGATCAACATTCATCTGTTTTGAACGTTAGCCTATGTTAGCATCACCACTCAGAGACTGGACTCTTATCTTCCTCTGCAGCACCAGGCTCGGGCGGCGCTGGCTCGGCGCCCTGAGCCAGCGGATCTCCTCCGCCGTCACCAGTGATAGAGGAGTAGAGGGAGGCTTTATGGAGCCCAGTGGCCGCGAGCCGTATCAATTCGAGCCGCTGGCTAGGGGGGGGTTAGTCAGCGCTGCCCGAGGCTGCTGCTGAGGGAGAGAGAGACAGGATGGGTCCAGTCTCTGAATGGCAAAGCTAACATAGGCTAACGTTACCCCTAACCCATAGGCTAACGTTCAAAACAGTATGTTAGCTATGCTAACTAAGTGCTAATGTGGTAATAATGGTAACCTGAAAAATGCAATCCAACTCCAAACTCACCACGGGGCTGGTATTAGTGATGTGTTGGTCGCGAACGAACCGGTTCTAGGAGCCAACTCTTTGAAGTGAACGATGGGAGCTGGCTCGTCATTGGGAGCCGTATTTTTTTATTTTTTCATTCCCGCCGCTTGTTTTGGTACATTTGGTACACATCGTTTTGCATTCATTTTGGTGATACATTCACTTTAAGCAACAGAAAATCTGAGGAGCCACTTTCCAAAAAGAGATGGAATGCCCATCACTAGCCGGTATGTCTGATAGTTTTATACCCAAACCAACGGGGCGTGTCGGTGAGACCACGACTGCTGTGACACAGTCAATGCCTGTGACGTAAAGATGTACCGCTCTCCACCAATCACAAAATGCGAATGCAGTAGCCACCGTTCAACCCTAAGGCAGCAGTAAGACGTTTTTAGACTAAAAAGTGTAGAATTAAACAAGTTTACACAAAAATGCAAAACAAATCCCCAGAAACTGAAAGATTGCATTGGTTAAGACCCATTTATACAGTTTAGAAGCAAAAAAATGTTGTTTTGGGGTTTAGTTACTCTTTAACATAAGTTTACGTTTTCTGGAGCAACAGAGCCTGCTAAGGAAGTTTGTACCACCATTAACAAACTCCTAAACTGAGAAGTCAATGAGATAGTAATGTACCGTTCAGATAAATGCATCGATCCTGAATGGCCGACAATCTGAGTGTACTGTAACTTCTTTAAAAAAAATTTGGGATTGGTAAAGTCTGAATGAGCTTTTTTCGTTTATGCTTTTTCATGTACTGGCTGAATAAAACCATACCTGATTGCATGTCACCTATCTTGATGAAAAATAATTAAAATTATTTCCTTGAGTAAGAAGCCAACTTTTGTGTTAGGAATAGGAACTATTCTAAGTCAGTTTCTAGCTATTACTGGCCTTAAGCTTTGGCCTTGAAACAATATGAATACAATTCTAGAGTCTTGGCAACTAGAGAAAATTTACAAGCAAACTGTTTGCCCAAAAGGATGAACCATCACTTGGAATTCTTTTGTTGGTTGACTGTATACTTCAAAAAACAGATAACACGGTTAAAACAACCCCTTCATTTTCTCTGTTTAAGCAATATTTTTATATTAATTTCAATATGGATCTTGCTCATAATCTTGAACCACATATTAACTTTACAGTCCTGTTTTTTGTTCAGCAGTTAATTACATATTCCCAATTTAAGGCCCTTAAGTTGTTTCAGCTCTGTTTTCTTTCCAGCAAAACGTTGCCGTTATACCTTAACAAAATGCATTGTACAAAGGTCATAGAGAGGGAAACGATCCGAGTCAGCGCAAACAAGGCTTGAAACTCAGCTAGTCAGGTTTGTTGCTCGGCATCCAAAACCTTTAACGTCTTCTAAAAAAAGATGCATCTAATCTCCAAAGCAAAGTTAAACTCCCTAAAACATTTGAAACCCATCACCTCTTTCACACCCAATAGACAGACAGATAATGTACAGGCTCGGAAAATTACACAGTTTAACAAAATAGCATTCCATAGCTTTAGGGTGTTGAGGTTGTCAAAACTTTTAACAGCTCCCTCCCACTGCCATTTGGAGTCTGTGATGTGTGAAATTGCACAGCACAGCTCTAATTGCGCTGAGCGAAAGCTGTCCAGGTCTGGTTTGTTTGGCTCAGCTGTACTTTCAAAAAGATAGCAAACAAAATGTAAAGCATAAAAATGTATGACAACTTCCTATTTATACATATCATTTTTTGACTAATGATTATTTCCAAACTGGAAAAGGTGGCTTAGTGTAGATGATGTGTTAGGCAACGAAAAAGACAAGAAGGAAACCGAAATACAGAAGTGGAATTCAAAAAGATGGGAAGACGATGGTTTTGATTTCAGCCGTCTGTTTTCTGTCATTCTAAGAGAATCGGTCTCACATGAGCCGATGTTCAGTTCTTTGCAGATAATCCTCTTTGGCTGCCTGTCATTCACCACTCCCTCGTATTTTTACTTTTCTATTCCACTGCCTTTCTCAACTTGAAGTTCTTATCTCTAATCAAGTTATCTAGTTTCATACCAACTCATTTTTATTTAACCCTGCCTCTCTTCTTTTAAGGTTTCTTGAGAGAAAAATCACTCTTTTTTTTCTTACCTTTGTTTCTTGTATGCTTGTCATCATCCTCAACTGTCTTTTTTCCTAAAAGAGATCAAGGTAAGGTGAACCAACGGTCAAACTGGATACCAAATGCATGTAGTATACAGCCAGCCTAAACAAATATAAACATATCTAGTTGAAGCTTTTCTACATAGCACTTATTAGAAGCTCTCATGCTATTATAAATCTCAGCTCTCTGGGTGCAGACTATTCTTACGGTGAATTTTATAGCGTGATAGAGTAAGAGCTGTGATTGATGCATTGCAGTATCTCTGCTTCGTCTTTAATGATGCTTTAACAGGCATTGATGTAGCTGTGCGGTGCGGTGATACAGATTAAATGGAATCCCCATTGAAGATGGGTGACAGAGCAAATCCATCAGCGGGAATAGATGGACTTTTATTTAACATTTGCTTGCCAGCTTCCTTCTGGTGAATGTGATCAGTCCTGAATTTTAATACTGGAATACCTAAGTAGAAGATTAAAAGCAATTCTGAGAAAGATAAATGTGATGATATTTGTTGATGTTTTAAAATTTACTAAAGAAGGAAGTAAAGCATCTGATTAGATTTATTACTGACATTAAAATATGATTTATGAGTATTCCTCTCACCTTCAAGGTGTTCAGAAGGATGGATGGCTCAAATAAATAACACTGAACAGTCTAAACAGTCTGAAAAATCTTATTTGTGTTCCACCTATGTCCTCTTTTTTAGTTTACATTACTATAATACAATTAAACAATGTCCTTTTGGAGGCTAGTTTTGAATGACTAATATAAATGTTAACAAGTTGTCTTGGACTTTAAACAACCAATTGGCCAACCACAGCAGACTTGGTATGGAAGTTCATTTTTAGGGCCAGAGAAATATGCAAAAATGATTGTTTTTTACATTTTTTAGAGACTTCGTTCAGCTGTGCCATTTTCTAAAAGAAAAAATTATCTAAAAAACCTGCTCCAAAAAGAGCCACTTTTTGCTGAATGACCCAAACAACAACTTTTCATTTCTCCAATAACAGTCAAAGACCCTTAAGAAAATGCACCAGGCAATTTTGAGCCCTGGTTCCATATTCATTAAAGTTAATAAAGTATATGCTTGAAAGCTTTGCAGTGCAGTAAAATGCAATACTATACTATATTAAATCAATATTTTAACATACTCACCAATAGAAGATTATTTTCTCTCCTAGTCTTCTTTCTCTTCTCTCTCCTCTTGACAGTAAAGTCAGTTTGGGGCCTTCAGGTTAATTATGACCTCGCTAAATCGCAGTGGTAAATTTAATGCCATGTACACACGAAGCAGTTTTTTGTTTTTTTTTTTTTTTTACGAAATATCCTCACGACCTCGTTTTTGAAAACACCTCTGTCCATACCTAACCACATAAGTGCATTGTTAAGCACATTCATAGACATGCCAAACCTGTAGGGGGTAGCTCCCTCAAATCCTATCCACTCAGAGTAACTTTCTTCTTTCTAACTTCTACCTACAGCAGTAATTGAGCTTGTAAAAACAAGCAATCAAACAGCGTTATGCCAACACATCACTGAGGGGAGCCATTCTGATTCTGAGTATAAACACAGGTCACATGATGTTGCAGCATTTTTGTCGTGGACTGTGATGTTGCGAAACCTAAAACGTTATTTCTGTCCGCAAGCAAACGCTTAAAACAGAGAAAACACAAATCTTCACTTTGGTCTGAGTTTTTAGAAATAATTGTTTTTGGTGTCCTAAATCTGTGTTTTCGTGTGGATGACAGGCCAAATCGTAGAAAAATGTCTTAGTTTTGTGAGATACCCGGCTACGTGTGGACAAGGCGTCAGTCTGGCCCATCATCTCCCAGAAAGCTGCACAGTTTTATTTGTTTGTTTTTTAACCCTATTCAGAATTGTGAAGGAAAATACATATTTAACAATGTACAAAGGAACAAGTAGTCCAGAAATATTGATCCATAAATCCATACCTTAACCAATCTGTCTTTTGATTAATCTATCCCTGCACCTTTTTTTTCCCATTCCATTTTTTTCCATTCTTACGATTTGAGGATCATGAGCCCGTCAGCAGTGGGAAAACAGTTAGTTAGGATTTTGTTTTGTAGTGCAGACTGAATTATTTGTTTCCACACTGGTACCACAGCTCTTGGAAACTGTTTAATCTTCTTTGAATTTGAAAAATCATGTTTTTGTTACTGAAGCTAATCCATAAACTTCTCAAAATTTATTTCCCAGAAGGGCCCTGAAATTCAAGTCTCCACTTACTGGAATAAGACATCACAGTCATCAGTGTTAAAAACAAAAATAAATAAAAGAGCAAATATCTCTTCTTCACGTTCTGTGAAGCCTCATGAAAAGCAGATGTATCTGAAAAAACATCCTGAGAGCTGAGGAGTTTCTATGCAGGACTTTTACTTGTTGACAGCTGCACAGTTGCATTAGTATATTCTTTTCTTGTTTGTGGTTAAGTAATATTAGATAAGCATGCAAAGATACAGCTGAACATCACACAGTCCAGAACTCTGCTCGATCTGGAACCGACAACAGCTTGTTTGTGCAGTAATTTCTTCCTTAACAAGCTTCAGGCACACAAGGTGAGATCATAGTGTAAGCGCAGACATTCCCTCACGAATATGCAGGGTCCCCAGCAGATGTGTGGACCCTTCAAGAGTTGGAAGTCTGCTTTAAGTCAGGGCACCACTCAGCTAGGCCAGTGAAAGCAAACATCCCCCTGAGCTGGAAGCTGTCCAATGATGGAACTGTTTTAATCGTCAAATGAGGGCAAGGTTTGCTCAGGGGTCAGTGCCAAATCCTGTCAATAAACACATTACCCACCTGTTTATATCCCACTCTCTTATCTATACACAGACAGCTCTGTTGACTCAAATTGAACGGAGTTCCTCCTCACAGCAGACACTTTTTATGAGCTGCCACTGCTTCACCTTTCACAACCGTGCGTACTTTACTTTGCAGATCAAAAGTCCCTCCGTTCAGGTCCATGCGGCTTAAGAAATAAACATGGTAATGGTCACTTCTAATTAAAGTTTCTACTTAAAGACCTCTTACTGCTACCCTGGAAAAGTTCAGAGAAACCAATAACAGAGGATTGAAAAAGAAGTCTATGGTCTTAGTTTACTCTGGCTTCCCAATTGCGATCATTCTTTTACAGCCCCGAATTTCTCTTGGAAGATAAAGTTTAGAGGTTAACAGTAGGATTCCCCCTTATCTTTGACCAACACTTTAAATGAAACAGATTTTTTAAACATCATAATCAAACATTTGAATAGTGTGAACTGACCATGTAATAAGGTTTCGGGGGGAAAGGAGACATGGCCTACGCAACAACACACAAAACACATTTTTACAGGCAACACTTACTCTAAAAGACCAAAATATTCATTATTTTTCTTAGTGACATTGAGGGAAACAGGCGAAGTAATGAACAAGTTAGTGAACTCCAAATTCAAAATATGGATAGATTTTCTTTTTGGTGATTTTATGAAGCAGTGCAGTCTTACTCATTTTGCTTTCACTAGTCTTGTTGTCACTGTTAACTTTATTTCTGAACTGGATTTATGAAGCTGACTGTACTAAATACATACAAGGGATTTCTTTGAGTTTGTTCCCTTCTTATTTAATAATTTTTGCAAAAATAAAAAATAGGTCATGCCCTGACTGGTTGCTTTTTGGATGTTTCCAAATCAGTAAGAATGCATGAGTTTGTATGACACAGTGGAATGCTACATCCCTTTAACTGATTTATTAAAAGATGAAAAGCTTGGATTGAAGTTGAACATGTATCAGACTGTTAAATCTATATTTAAAGCCTATACACATGTCGGCATAAAAGAGAAAGATCTGCCTGATTACATCCTGTTAATTTTAACTGAATAAATAAAAAAGGGACTTTGATTTTATTTTTTAAACATGAAAATTATAATAAACACAGTTTAGACTATTTGTTTAAATATAAAAACAAAAATATTTAAGTAGACCTCTGGATCAAGTAATTATTAAATAACATCCGTGATCCATTTTTTGTAAAGCCAGCAGCCCAACAGACTGCTGTTGTCCTTTTTTCTCTTGTTTCAAAATGAACACCAGCCTTCTACAAACAATCATTTTCCCCCAGAATTTATTTTTAACATTTATTTTAATACTGCCAAACAAATTTGCTTTGGCTGTGATTTACGTAAACATACAGGAGTACAGGTTGACAAACTGTTGGCACCAAAACACACTGTTTACTTAGTAAAGCTATAAGAAGAAGATCTGGCTCTCTATCTAGTTTCAGAATTTAAAGCACACACAAACCCAACTTAGCAAACATGTAGCACCTGTTATAGCTTTGTGTATATGCCCTTTGAACTTTTAGGGAAATAAAACCCTAGCGCAATAAAAAATGTACACTGCATATGTTATCATTTTGCCAGTCGTTTTCCACCAAAATAGGTACTGATAAGTAAAAATGGGTATTAGGCGCAGTGTTTCTTCAGAGACGTATTACCTTTCAATAAAAAAGCCTTGATTTAGACACTAAAATGAAACCTGGGATGGGACTATGAAAACTGTAATATATACCAATTCACTATTAAGAGCAATCGATTCCTAATGTATACACATCCTCTCCTTCTACAAAATGCTTTTAACCATTTTACACCTTTGGAAAGCAGGTGTGCAGCCAATATTGAACTTGAATTGGTTTTATGCTGACACACCAATGGCAAGTCCAGCCATTAATCAGGGCAGAATGAAGACTCATTTTAACATTTAAATTGATCTTAAACATAAACCAAGAGCCAACCTGTGTGGCCAAAATTATACTGACCTTTGCTATTTGAGATTTTATTGGTCATGGGGCGTTTCCTGGACCTGGAAACATTGGGGGCTGAGCCCAAACCCTCTTAGAGGAATCTGGGCAAACCTATGCAGTAAAAAAGGCTTTTTATTAAAGCTTTCTTGAGCATTGTGGCACCTTGTTTAAAGCCAAATACAACGATATCTACTTCAAAATGTATTTCTTTTCATACCTAAACGTGACAATGTAAAGAATATCTCAAAAATCAGTATTTTAGGTAAAACAGGAAGATAAAATTAGTCAAAAGGTAGCATTATTTTCTATTTTTTTCTTTCCCTGACAAGCAAAAAAGTTAGTTCTGTGTCAGGTTGCATGGTGGACCTCTGTGTCTGCTGCTCTTTTCATCATTCTCTGTCCTCTCTAGGTCATCTGTAAACCGAGTATGACATCAGATTTATTTTATCTTAATAGATGTTATCAAAAGGTAATCATAAAAGGAACTAACCTTTGCAACATTACTTGCATTCAAGTGTCATTTTTTGAGGAAAATTGTCTCAATTACATAGTTTTAACTAGAAAAGCACTCGGAGAGCGCAGACCTCCGCCAAGGCAGTTCAGTCCCAGTCAAGAAAGCAGTCAAAAGTAAAACTGTTGATTGAATCAGTGCTTTAGTCTAGTTTATTCTAGTAGTATACTCTGATTTTTTTCCTCCCAGACAATCATCAGTCAGAATGTTAAATCAGTCATTGATTAGTCAGTGATTTTAATCCTGCCCTGCTTTCTGAAGCAGCTCCTTCTGTTCTGTATTTATGAGGATGCCTACATTATAACTTCTTGTGTAGATGATAGTCTAATGAATGATACGACAGAGAAACAGTTTTGATTAGTTAGAATTATTTATGGATTTTGAGCATTTATATTTAAATCAGTCTTTAAACTCCCCCATGTTGTGATTTTGTTGTCTGTCACTCAGTCTAGGCCCCATTGTATTACAGCCCTGCTTTTATTTTAGTGTGACACCCCAAGATTATCACTGGCCCCCATTTAGCCCTTTTAAAAATCTTCATAGATACACCCCTGTCTCCAGTCTTAATGAAGTATTTTTAGGCTTATATAAACATTATATAAACATATTATTCAAGTATTATTACCTATAATAATTTTGAATAGGACGTACAGAATTAGACTCACTTTAGGGTTAAACACAGCGGGTCTGACCCACATTAATAAATATTGTTATTAATTCAAACTCTTAGAAAAGTCTCTGTTTTGGAGCTTTTTGCAGAAAGTTCTGGTTCTGCTAAAAGCAAGCAGCCAGTTACGGGCCAGGAGAAAGCTTGCAATGAGCTGCACTGTGGGGCGATGAGGAGCCATAGTGAGACACAGATGAAAGGGGAGACACAGACCAACGCACGTCGGTCCAAAATGTCTGAAGATTTTGTACGACTGACATGTTTTTGCAAACAGTGCTGTGAATCTGCCTAATGTTCATATAATTTGAAGACATAAAGTATATAAATTGTTTGTTTACCTGTTTTATGTGTTGGCCTAGAGTTTTGCCGCCCACTGCCAGCCGTCGCAACGAAAGATTTGTCCCTCTTATTTCTGTCAAAAATCGTCTGATGTGCATTTTCTGTCAGGACCGCTCTAGAGGTTATATTAAACACCAGGCTGTCAGCCAATAAGACACAGAAGATTCCCTACACAACTCCTCTCTGAATGCTCATACCGTGGTGCCTATGTTACATTCACCGAAGCCAGGAAATTACAAAACTACCTTCTTCATTAATGTCGTAGGACGGCTCAGTTAATGTAAATGTATTCCTTCTGGGGTGAAAAAAAACATTCGGGGCTTGAGGAGAAATGTTCGGGGCTAGAGGCGGGAATGCCCAGGCCAGGCGACGCCACTGCATTGGTCCATACCATGTATGCAGTCAGTAACAAAAGGGCGCTTAATCTTCAAGGTTTTCTCCCCTCTATGATTTTTTTTTCTTCACCAAGAGACAAACATAAATGAACACTGACTGAGAGCCACATTAACAAGCCACTGACACACACACATATATATATATATATATATACATATATATACATACATACACACACACACACACACACACACACACACACACATACACATATATATATATATATATATATACCGCTGCTGCCCGTCATATGTACTCCTCACTAGCTTGATAACAGGAAGCCATTATTCTGCCCTGTTTACTTCTGGCCTTTGGCAACCATAGTAAAATGTGTGACTATTTCTGTGTCCCTGTCATATTGTTGGCCTTTTAAAAAAAAAAGAAACGGTGTACTAACTTATAATGGTGGTCAAAGATCCTCACATGGTGATTCTTCCTTGGATTCTCCTTATCTTAAGCTTCACACAGGGATTCCAAATAGGCTGAACTCCCAGATCTCACGATAAAAACCTAAACAGATGGCTGACAGAGCCTCTCTCTGAAGCAGGCATTGCTTGTTCAAAATCCTTTGTATTGCTGATCCAAGCCAAATATTTCTACCTCTGTTAGGTATGCTTTGATCGTGGGCAGTCAGAGAAGGCAGAATTATCAAGAAAGTAATGTTAAAACTGCATTACATACTGTTATTCCTCAGACGCTTACCTCTGATGAAACCATCCCCTAAGAAAAAGTAGTTAACTTATATTATTTGTTTAATTAAGTAGAATTACAACATTGTTTTATTACTGCATTATTAACAAAAACTGCCAAACATTTCAAGAATTCAATTTAGCTTCTAGGGAAAAAAAAGTTTTCTCCACTGATTTAGAGAATGTTGTATAGTTTATGAATAGAGTGCTTTGCTGTAATACAATTTGAATTTTGTAACTTGAAGTTGGTAGTTGGTAAATTGTCTAAAACAACTTGCAAATGTATTCAGTATTGTGTTAGAATTCTCTTATCATGGTAAAAAGTTAATACTTCATTCATAAAATATGCTTTTCGAATAGATACTTTGTTTGTTTATAGGAATTACCTAATGCATAGATATGTGAATATACTCCTTTTATGTCCTTATAATGCCTCTGCTGAATGACAAGATGCAGCCTGCTCAGATCACAGTGTTTCTGTTTTTAACATCACTGTGAAGCCAAGAGAGGACAGTTGTCGAGAATTATTTTGTTCTATGTTTGCTGAAAACTATATTATTATAATGGATGTCAGAAGCAAACCTGCTTTGATCAACCAAACCCTCTTGGATAATTTCTTTAAAGGAGCTGTATGTAAGAAATGTATTTCAATTAGTCATAAAATGGCCCTGATATGTCACTAGACATTAAGAAATCATGTTCATTTCAAATACTTATATCACTGACAACAGTAGTACGACCAGAATATTGTCATTTAAAAAGTGAAGTTGCAGCCCTCAACTAATGTTGTTGTTATCTTGTGTTTTAGCCTGAAGCACCACTCTCCACCTATCTACCAATCACGAAGTCAGTAGTGTTTCGGCATCGAGGCTGCCAGCTCTGCTCTAGTTACTACTGCTGCAGCTACAAAAGTGTTACGGATAAAAAAGGTCTAACGTTACTACACCTAAAAGACCTCATTATCATTCAAAAATATGTCGTGACAAAGTCCGAAATAAAAAAGAATTTGTATAGGAGATGCCTTTGCAAGATGGAGACTGCTGAAAATAGAATAATTTCAAGACAGACGCCAACGTTGCTAATTTTCTCCTGGAGAGGTAAGATTCATCTATGTTTGGCTAACTTGTACTTAATGTAAAGGGACATTTCAAATATTCATGACAGTCGAACAAAGTTATGCTTGGTCGTGCAAAGTAAAGTTACGTTAGCGCATATGGAGGAGGAGGGTCATTGAATTGAAAAGGTAAGGAATTGTTTGGGAAATAAAAACGGCGAGTCATCATTGCTAACATTAGCAATGCATTATCAGTTTCCGTTTCTCTGTCATCATAACTAACAGAAAAACAACTTATTGTGTAGGACTCGTCACTTGACATTGGAAGCTCCTTTTAGCAGCCTATGTTCCTGCTGGATCCTGCAGCCTATCAGGCAACCTCGAGTCAAGGGGCTGCGGGAGGGGATACACCGCTTTACAGTAATTTGAAAGTGATCGCAGTACCAGTTTTGTCCACAATCTTACATAAAGCTCGTTTAAACTTACATTAGCTAGCAATTTTCTGGTTCAGTTCTAATAGTCCACATGTTGAACAAAATCTTGTTTCAGCTCAACTACCTCCTAGAGAGTATCAAATCGGTTTGTGTTGAGGTAGACTTGGATAATATTGCATTTTTAGAAGCAGTCCTGCTCATTTGCATTTTCACAAGGGTTTGAAACAGAATTGCTGTCTTTGAGTTGCCATCTTGTTAATTCTAGGTGCCACTTTTGTTTCAATTGCAGTACTGGAAATCTGAAGGTATAGCATGCTATAGAAAAGAAACACTTCCTCTTGGAAACAAAGCCAGATTAAATAAAACAGAGTCAGATGGAGACCTTGCAGACCAGGAGTCAAGAAAACATCCCAAAATATCCATGTCTTAATAATAATCAATATTTGTATACAAGGATTCAATATGTAAGGTGCACATATTGAAATCTGAGTCAATTGGTGGGAATGCTTTAAGAAAACAAACAATGAGAGGTGTCATTTTATATAAAACCTAGAACAAAGTCTTTAAAGTCTATAAAACGTGATATTCTTTCAGGTAAAGTTGTTTCTATTTTTTACAATGGAGTTTTATATATATTTTAAATATATACAAGAAAGCTTGTAATGGGTATACAATTAGTAAAATCCTTTTCTCCTTCAAAACATGTTTTAACATAATAGAACTCATTGATCTGGTAGTAATGCTGGTTTCTTTGTAGTTTGAGTGTTGTGTTCATCTCACCAAATCTTTGATCCTCTCCATGCATCTTGGAAATAGGTGAAGTTGTGCCAGAAATGTTGGCATGAATTTAAACATCATTTTCTGTTCAAAGAATTTGTATCCCAAATCTGAAGACATTGTTTTCAAAGTTTTTATGGGCTGATGAGACAAGAAGGACTCTTTACCAACTAGATGAATGGGCCCCATGGCTGGATCAGTAACAAGCACATAGCTCCGGTTCGACTCAGAACCTGTCAGGGTGGAGATTGGGTACTAATATGGGCTATTAAAAATTAGCTTGTTAGACTTTTTCGGGTTTAAGATGGACAAAAAGATCAAGTCCCAAAAAATACATCCAGTTAGAAGAAGACTTTTAAGTAGTGGCACAAAAAAAGTCGCCATCTTTCAAGAACTCAATGATTTTTTTTATTCAGGACAACGTTTCATCGCATATACTGAAGTATTTTGCTGTATATCTAGCCAATGAAAGTCAAAATCAAAAATACTTTATTGATCCCAGAGGTAAATTAGGAGTTGTTGTAGCTCATACAGGTAATTCTTTAAAGAGTAGCTAAACCCCAAAACAACTTTTTTTTGCTTCTAAACTGTATAGATGGGTCTTTACCAATGCAGTCTTTCTGTTTCTGGGGATTTTTTTACATTTTGGTGTAAACTTGTTTAATTCTACACTTTTTGGTCTAAAAACGTCTTAGTGCTGCCCCCTTAGGGTTGAACTTTGGCTACTGCATTTGAATTTTGTGATTGGTGGAGAGCAGTACATCTTTACGTCACAGGCATTGACTATGTCACAGCAGCCATGGTCTCACAGACACGCCCCGTGGGTTTGGGGATAAAACTATCAGACAGCGCCGCCCGAGCTCGGTGCTGCTGAGGCAGAGGGAGACAGGAGGAGTCCAGTCTCTGAGTGGTAATGCTAACATAGGCTAACGTTCAAAACAGATGAATGTTGATCAGATCGATCAGTCGCAAAACTGCCAAAGTCGCTTTGGTCACTGTCCATGTTTCAGTGTCGCATTAAGCGAGCTGTCACTGTCCTCCGGAAAACACCCCCACGTTCCCCCCTCCGCTTTTCCTCATCACTTGGCCATACCCCTCCGTTCTTCCTGGCACCGCCCACTTTGTAGAATTTTTTTAAAATGTTGTCTGGGGGCGGGGTTATGCTTTTTCAGGGGGTTCAGATACACTTTAAGGAGTTGTTGCAGAACATGATGGCTGTGGGCAGGAAGGATTTTCTGTAGCGGTCTGTGTTGCCTCCGACTGAAGATACTGTTATTGCAGGATAGTCTCATGAAGAGGATGCTCAGGGTTGTCCAAAAGTTTTGATTTTATGAAGAATCCTTCTTTCCATCATCATCTCCAGATGTTCCACAGTCGTCCCCAGAACAGAAACAGCTTTCCTTATCAGGTTATTTAGCCTTTTCAAGTCCCTGGCTCTGATGCTGCTACCCCAACAAAAGATGGCTGAAGATATTACACTCTCCACAAGAGACTTGCAGCATTTTGCTGCAAACCTTGAAGTAGCAAAGCTCCCTCAAGAAGTACAGTCTGCTCTGTCCCTTCTTGTAGACAGCTTCACTGTTGCGCCTCCAGTCCAGTCTGTTGTCCAGGTGAACTCTGAGGTATTTATACTCCTCAACCACCTCCACTTCTTCTCCCATGATGCTATACAGTGTTTGACTTATCCCTGTTTTTCTGAAATCTACAATAATCTCCTTTGTTTTGTTCACATTCAAAGTAAGATCATTGTTTTCACACCTTGTCACAAAGCGGTCCACCAGCTCTCTGTATTCAGCTTCTTGTCTATCTCTGATACACCCGACAATTGCAGAGTCATCTGAGTATTTCTGCAGATGACAGGTATCTGATTTCTACTGGAAGTCTGAGCTTTACAGAGTGAAAAGGAATGGTGAGAGTATGCTCCCCTGTGGTGCTCCTGTGCTGCTTCTGTGCTGCTGACCACCTGGTTTGACACACAATTCTTCAGTCTCACAAACTGTGGTCTGTTTGTCGGGTAGTCATTGATCCAGGCGATTGTTGAGGGCTCCACCTGTGTCTTCAGGAGTTTCTGACAAAGCAAATCAGGTTAAATTGTGTTAAATCCACTGAAGACATCAAAGAACATGATCCTCACAGTGCTGCCTGCTTTATCCAGATGGCAGTGGGTTGGTTGAAGCAGGTGGATGATGGCATCTTCAACTCCAACTCCATGCCATAAGCAAACTGTGGTGGGTCCTTATATGTTCTGGTTTGCTTATTCAGGGGGGCAGCAGGAGTCCCAGGACCTTCATGATCGGGGATGTCAGGGCAACAGGTCTATAGTCATTTATGACTGATGGATGATTTTTCTTTGGTACTGGAACAAGGCATGATGTCTTCCACAACACCTTCTCCTGGGCCAGGCTAAGGTTAAAGAGGTGCTGCTGAATCCCACAGAGCTGCTCTGCACAGGCTCTCAGGACTCTGGGGCTGAAACCATCTGGACCTGCAGCCTTGTTCAGTTTCTCCAGCTGCCTCTTCATCTGACTTTTAGAGACGAACAAGTGGGAGGGGGAGGCAAAGGGGGTGGCAGCATCTCCTGACTTGGTTGAAGACAAACTTGTGGAAACAGAAGAATCCATAACTGAAGTGAAGGATAAAAAATCCAAGGTGTGACAGAAAAGCTGTGGGTCAGAGGAGGGTGGGATGTCCGTCTGTCTGGGGACAGGAGAGGAGGATGCTGAGCTAGTTTCTGAACTGAACCTGTTGGAAAATGTGTTCAGTTCATTGGCTCTATCCAGACATTTAAAGACATTTAAGATGATAGAATAACATTGCCCCTTTCCTTACCCCACTTGAAACTTGTATCCCCTTCTTAAACGGGGGATTTATAGTGAAGGAAGACAGTCCACCTGTCTGAATAGTGTCCAGGAAGCTTTAGTTGCTGCTGGTATAAAAGTCAAAAGAACAAGAAATGGACAGACTATGAATAGGAGGCTTGTGACTGTTATTGAAAAGAAGGATATGTTTTTGAAATGTCAGAAATTTTTATTGGTAAACAATGTAACTGCTCTTTTAAATTGTAACGTTTCTTTTGGGAGAATCTGAAAAGATTGGGCATCTAAGAGTTTACCACTGCTGTCTCTCTCTAATTTGAAGAAGTTAACCAAAACTATTACATAGACAGACCAAAAGATTTCGCTTGCAGGTTACAGGCTCTTTGTTCCAAAATATTGTGCGTGTGAGGAATTTTTTTAGGTTTACAAATGAAAGAAAAAGATGAGCGAATTTGAATGAAGTGATGCCAAGATTTTTGTTTTACAATGCACACAAGGAAGTAATACATCTGCAGCAAGTCAGTGTAAAGCGGACACATTTGTAGACATGCGAGCATATCTGTTATGTGAGAAAAGCAGCTGACTGACATCCTCATCTCTCCAGAAGCATTTAAGGAAGATGTTTGTGGGAATTGTCCTTTTGGGAGCGATGGTCAGTTGTGATTAATTCGAAAATAATGTATTTGTTACTATGTTGTTGTTTACAGTATGACTGCTAAGTTAGATATTGTATCCAGCTAGCTTCAAAGTGTTTTGATGTCTCTGGCTACATTAACGCTTAGCGTGTAATGTTTCTCAAGAAAACTATCAACTGATCAGACGCACTTTGGTTAAATTACAAAACAATCGAGCTTCCCTCTTAAGATACAAATCACCCTGTTGTGACGTAAAGGCATCTCAGAAACCTGCGTGTTAAACGTGACATTAAGAGAAAGAACACGAAGTTCTGAAGACAGTTCATTTTTTTCATCCTTTCTCCTCTCTCTATCCAAAAATGACTTATTTTTATCTAGTGGGATGCTCCTGGCCATGTGGTCAGTTATGATTGACTAGTAGTGGTTGCAAGCAGTACTGCTGTGTCAAGAAGTAGCCTTGAGGACTTTGTCCATGATCAAATGTTGCGATGCTGTGGAAAAAAGGTCCAGATGTTTTTTCTTAAAGCTTTGCTGCCAGTTCGGCATATTGCGGAGTGTGTGGATTTAGGGGGCTTTCAATAAAAGCAGGCCATTTCCTCGTAACTAGCAGTAGCAGAAGTGGTTAAATTCTCAGGTAGTCTGTAGTGAAACCTCTTGTTGGAAGAAAGGAGGAGAGCAAACGACAGTTTTAAGCTTTGGCGTTTACTTTTATTTGCAAAACATGTGTTACTGCATATACTTTGTCTATAATTGTATGTGAGCATTGTAAGTTTCTCAGTTGCTCTTTCTCTCCCTGCACCACCCACTCATTCCCCTATTTCGCCTCAGTTCATCAGGTTCAAAACACACTTCTGTTTCCTATGAATGTTCTGTGCCAGTAAAGTGTTAACTGGATATATTTCAAAGATAACACATATATCTTTTGCTCCAATTTGAATCGCTTCCAGTCCTCCATAACAATCTGCCATAAAGCATACAACCTGTTGTGGTTTTTAGATAAACCCTCCTCTGTTGGGAGCCGTCACTCTTTTTTTTCTCTCTTCAAAAGTTAATGCATTATAGCAGTATGTCCATGAAAATCAAGGTGGTTAGTCTGGCAAAAAAAAAAAAACACATTCATCCTAAAAAACCAAAACATTAAAAATTACACAGAACATAAATGGTTTCTGCAGTGTGTAGGAGAGATCTTCTGGGGTGCAATGTGCTCCCGACTATTGAGCTTGATAGATCTCCAGCTGTGTTTAATTTTCATGGCAGCTGCATATCAGGGTTCTGAGTGCTACAAGGAGGAGCCTGGTGACAGCAGTGGTAGCTTATTTACAGCTACACCTGTGTGGCGTGGCCACCACAGTACTTAATGGTGGACAGGGCCTTCTGCCATAATGCCAAGGCTGCAACCTAATCACGTCCACACTGAGCTGACAGGGCCTCTGAGTAACTTAATGTATTGTAAAATTTTTGGCATAGTAGCTTTTGTATGCATGGTGTGCTGTCACTGCCCT
This sequence comes from Valencia hispanica, assembly GCA_963556495.2. Classification (NCBI taxonomy): domain Eukaryota; kingdom Metazoa; phylum Chordata; class Actinopteri; order Cyprinodontiformes; family Valenciidae; genus Valencia; species Valencia hispanica. The sequence goes on from OY747712.1 coordinate 36,280,551, forward strand.
GACTGCATCATTCAAGGTCCTCCCAATTAGCTAAATAAAATAAATACACACATTCCTAAGAAAAGCATTTTTCTAATGCCTCTCGTTTGCGATCGTTATGGTAAAGAGCCTTGCAGGGGGAAAGTGCACACACTTCAAAATTGCTCACATAGACAGCGTTCTCGGAGACTGAGGTATGTTATGACCAGGACAAGTGATCTTTGTAAACATTTTATCATAGTTCCATACTCATTAATACTGCATTTGGACGATCTCAAGAGTACAGTATGTGGAATAGAAGCTTAGTGAAGTTTTACTTTACAAAAAATATTGAAGTAACAGTAAAGTCAATGTTTGTTTATATATATATATATATATATATATATATGTATCCTTGTCTTTTTGCCTTTAGCTAGGAAACGTCAATGATGGCACATGGGGAATATTTATATCCTGCGCTGACCCTTTGTAGAGCAAACAAATGAAGGTAACCGCATCTACCATTCTGTTAGTGTCAGCTGACAGGACATGTGAATAAAAATCCCCCCAAGAGAATGCCCTCTGTGATCAATATTATTTAAAGATTTGGAAAAATAAGCCCAACATTTTTCAGGAACATTGTGTTTCCAGTTTTGGCTTCTATGTGTGTATTTCTCTGCTGGTCAACATCAAGCGAGTGTTTTTTTATGAAAGTGATGTGGCCTTTTTGCAGGATCTATTACTGCATGCGTAATAAAAAAAAACACTCTATAATCTAAAACATGCACGAAAAAGAGAGTGACTACACTGCCTTTTTTTATTTCCATATAAAAGTATCTGATGTCTGATGCACGTTGAGTTCTCACAGAACAAACATGATCATCTTTAAAGCACCTGTCCTATCCATTAAGGAGTAGAGGAAAAAAGCAATGGATAGTCCACACTAACACACCTACACACACACACACACACACACACACACGTACACACACACTGGACTGGCGACAGCAGAGAGGACTTCAAAAGTTATTCCATAACTCAGATCAGTCTCCTGGCAGTTGTTGATTTTTTCCAGCCAATCATACTTTTAGAATGCCAAGGGTAAACAACTCCAGCTGAATGACAAGTTCCTGAGAGTTATGGTTCTTGATCCTCTGTAAAACTGGACCTTCACAGGCAGTGTGGCTCTCCTTTCAAATATTCCTCCCTGTGATCGAAGAGCTACCTTAACATAACAGGGTACAAATCGATTATTGTGTTTATTGCTTGTTTGAACTGTTTTCGTGTTCACTTGCATTCTGGGACCTGACCAGATGGGAAAAAATGGTAGCCCCCTTTACTATATTATGAATTTTCTTTGCCACACCCATTTGCAACAGCATGAAGAAAAATAAAAAATGTCTAAAAGCAACACGCTATACTGTATATACCCTGAACTAAAGAAATTCAGGAACAGTTGAAACTCTGGGACTTCAGTGAACTTGAGCAAGGGTCATTATCCAAAACTGGAGGGAGCATGAAATGGTGCTGAAGCTTCCAAAGACTGGCTGACCTACCAAAATAAAAATAAAGAGTAAGCTGACTCATCCAGGAGGTCACAAAGAGTCCACAACAACATCTAAACCTTAGTCAGACTCAGTTTCTTCAGTTAAGTTCAGAGTTCATAAATCAGCAATTAGAGAGAGACTGGACAGAAATCACATCTACTGTATAAAACCTCGAAAACCTCTGCTGACCAAAAAAACCCCAAAGACCCTGTTTCATATTGCCCATAAAAATATGATGGTGATCTTCAAGAATTTGGTAAAACCATTTTGTGGACTAACAGGAACAAAATGGACAAAGTTTGGAAGGTGTGAGTTACGTTCTGGTGTAAAACTTACTCAACAAACTGCATTATGAATATTCTTCATATTATTGTTTTTCTGATAATAAAATGGGTTTCATCTGAAACATTAATGTGTAGCAAAACACTCAGAAGAGATCTTTAATGGAAAAAAAACTCTCTTGGCACTGTACATTTAAGCAGTAAAAAATGAGATAACATTAGTTTTGTAAAGTACATCTAACACATGGAATATTCCTTGCTACCACAACACTTGTCCAAAACAAGCTGCCCAGTGCCTGTTTGTGTCCATAATATTCAACAGTCTCCATGTCTGCTACAGCGCCTGGTTAAAAATGTTTTTCCTCACTCAGGAACTATCAGGACAGAATTTCCTGCCTCAGGCAGATTTACTGATTTTGCTAAATAGACAGATTTACAACATTTCCCAGCTGAACCTTTAACATTCTACTAGTGTCATCATAGGAAAGCTTGCTGGCTTGCACACCAGAAATCAAATGCATTTTTTTTTCTTTTTACATCAGAAGCTAGGAAGTGCATGCTTTTACACAAACATGTTCAGCAATATTTCAGTATGTTATGGACATTTTTTGCCAGCTTTTCATCTCTCTGATAATGTAAATTAATAGAATTTCATATGCTGTTCTTTTATTTAAATTGTGACTCAAACTATTTTGGAAAAAGAAGCCTTTTGTTCACTAAATTTGTCATGGTGCGAGGTTAGGGAGGACCCAAATGCAGCAGAGTAACGTCAAAAAAGGATTTAATGAAAAAACACAAGGAAGGGGAACTTACAAAACTCAGGAGGATACAGGCAGCAAACAGGGAAAAACAGGAACCAGGATGGGCAACAACGAGGGCAGGAACCGGCAAGGGAAGAACGACAACGGACCAGCGAGTTGTGACTGAGAGAGGACCGAATTTATACTGAGGGAGAGTGTGAGGATGTGAGCAGAGAGAGCTAGGGACTAATTAAGAGAAGCGGTTGCAGCTGAGAGGGAGTGAGCAGGTGGAAATTATCAGCTGGGAGAGGAGGTGAAGTGGCTGGGAGACAGAAAACCAGAATGATCTCAGGAACTAATTAAAGACAAGACTACAGGGAAACCAGAAAGTACAGAAATCACAGGGAAGGACACTAGGAATAAACTAACATAAAAATGAAAGAAAATAAGGAAAGTAACCAACAAAAGACAAACACCTAGGAACCATGACAAAATTGATGTTTCGCTGTCATTTAAAATCTGAGACCTGCTGAGAAAGAAATTTTGACTGACAGCTGCTTGGAAAGATTTGCACAATAAAATTGAGTTTTAAAAGTACCTGACCGTTGTTTAGTTCAGCATCAGTGGGATGTGCCAGGCAACCATTCACGGAGGCCACACCTCACAACTTGCAGGACTTAAATGATCTGCTGCTGGCATCTGGGTGCAGGATACCACAGCACACTTTTAAGGTCAGGGGTCTCATTTATAAAACATTGCGTAGAATCCCTACTAAAAGTGTACGTACGACCAAAACAAAAAGTTTGCGTACGCCAAAAAGATTTCTGATTTATAAAACCATGCCTACGCACAGGTGTAAGCAATTTCCCCTTTATAAATCACAGTCTTCTTGGAAGTTTGCGCACGTGAATTTGGCTCAAATCCCGCCCTGAACACGCCCAAATCCGGCTATAAAAGGTCAATGCAAAGCAGGACGTGAATATCCATCCAATGGCCGCCACCTACATTTTAACAGGCCTATGGCACGCTCCACGACTGAGCGCGCTCGCGTGTGACAGGAGTTGTAGCGCATTTCCTCTGCTGTCTGTGGGTCTGGGAACGGGGTCAGAAGCCAGCTCCTGAGAGGGTAGCCACTATCACCTGCAAGTGATAACACGTTTAATTCAGGCGTCAACAACCAGCATTTCTAATGACGGTGAGGACTTACCGAGCAGCCAGCCATCACGCACAGCGCCTGCCTGCAGTCTGTTCCCTACACTGCTGTGTGTCAAGATAAAGGAGTCGTGTGTTGACCCAGGCCATCGTGCCACCATATTAGTGATCATCATGTGTGAATCACATATGATTTGCATATTAATACTGTGTACATGTTTCCGATTGACGAAAACAAATTCATCCTCGGACGGGGCCCTTATAGCAATATGGGTGCAGTCAATTGCGCCGATTATGTTTGGGAAACCGGACATTGCTGCAAATTGCATCTTAATTTCGGCCTGCTCCCCCACAGTATATGGAAACGTGATGTATCACCTGCTCATTTTAATGATCCCATCCAAGACTGCAGGCATTATTGCGCTCAGGGACGGCTGTGATATCCTAGACCTAGTAAATAAATATAACATATTTGAAGGCATTATTTCCAAAAAGGGACTTTGGGCAGAATAGTAAGAATCATGTCACTCAGACACATACCTGTCGGCTAATTCCCGCTGGTAACAACCAGTTGCAAGAAACCCCAGAGTGGTGAGCACCTGCAGCTGGACCGGAATGGCACGGTTCTCCCTGGACGGTCTCTCCAAAACCGGGCCCAATTCAGCACAGAGATCCAAGAGCACAGCTCTAGGGAATCTGAATCTGCTTATTAGCCAGTCATCATCATGGGCACGGAGGTCCGCATGATCCCTGAACACGCGTTCTCTCCTAATCCTTCCATTTGCAAAATCTTCTAGCAACGCCAGTGCATCCATCTCAAATATTACGCTTGAAAGTAGTAGTTCTATTGGCAGCAATAAGACTGATTGCTTCCTTCCTTGGCACAATGAACGTGCCAATCAACGTGCTTATCTGAGTTTAAGGTTTTGAGATCAATTTTATGTATTTATTTTAATATTGAAAGATGTTTTTAGAAGAGCTAAAGCTCACTGCAAAGCTACAATATAGATATCATTGCTGGTTTGGATGTTTATAATAACATGAATCCATAATTAATGTTTGGTGTGAGGTGAAATGATATGTGTGAGAGGAGTAATATGCAGTCTGGCTGCAGTTCACCACCTCACCAACTGCGTTGTCGATTCCCCCCCCCGTCTCCAAAATGTCCGTACGCACGGGTCAAAGTTGGCGTACAGGTGCGCACATTTTCCCGTCAAGTCTGTTTTTTATAAATCACAACTTTTGCTTTGAAAGTGGCGTACGCCACAGTTTCAGGCCCCGTTTTGTGCGTACGCAACGTTTATAAATGAGACCCCTGATATGGTAAAAAAGCTGCCATCTAATCGGAATGAAGCTACAGTAGAACATTATTTTTCCTCATTAAACAATCAAAAACCTAAATTTTTAGAGCATTTAGTGACATTTTAGAACACCATATTTGCTGACAGTTTTCCATCTCTCAAGCCAAACTAGGCTTGAGCCGTTTTGTACGGCGAAAACACAATTCTTCCCTGCCTTTCCAGACTCGGGTTGCTGAGACTACGGTCTACTTCAAGTAAGATTCTGGCTGATTATGAAAATTTTGCAATCCAAGGGAAGAAAATACAAAAACATGAAACACTCCCTTATGACATTCATAGTAACCAGCTCAAGCTGGCCTAGTGGACAAGAATCAAGGAAGGAAAGGTTTGCTGTGATTTACCTCCAGGATCAATTTAATCTTCGTCTGTCATCAGTCAATGCAGTCTGTGTCCATTTTTTTTTCTTCCCCTTGGGTTGACTCATGTCCATAAAAGCCATGGCAGCACACAGTGTTCACTGTGTTATAGGTCTCTTTTGACTGAAATATTTGTTGCGGTCAAATTAGGTGTACTCTCTGTTCTTTTGGCCAAGAGACCACCCACTTCATGAGTTCCTCTCACCATGACAGTACACTGCAGGGTTCCTCAAATTGTTTTTCATGGCCTACAAGCTACAGTTCAACTGGTTTAAGTGGTTTATAGAGGAGAGGGGTTAAGGCAAATTGAACTGGCAGAACAGACTGAATTGATAAAGAATAGGCGGTACACATTGAATGCTCTCCACAAAACCATCATTGTAATGTATTTGTTAGCATATTTGTTTTAAAAAAAAAACTCTTTGACATTGTGTCCTAATGAGTCTAGGACATTGAAGTAAAAGCCTATGAAATGTGTCATAAATTAGACTGAGGTGAGCTTTATTCCTCTAAGAGCTTGTATATCAAAGAGAGAGAGAGATCTAGAGACTGTGAGAGAAAGGGTGAGAGAGAATGTGAGTCAGGGATGTGCGTACGTGAGAATGAATCACCCATCTGTACTTTGCTAACAATTTTCCAATCATAGTCCATCTGACACTGCCAAGAGGAAATATACACCTTGAGATCACTGATTAATGTGAGGCCCAATGTGCAGATATGGATTTTCCAGAAAGGCTAGGATGTGTCCCATTTATCATAACCTGTCACATACTTTTGCTGAATAGTCTTAACTTTCGATCAAATTTGCAATCAGTGAAATTCAAAAGAGAACACAAAAGTGAAGCTACCAGATACGCAAAAGATTTGCAAAAGAATCTACGTGGATCTATGATTTATGTTCTATTTTTAAGACATAGCAAGATGTTGTCCTTGCTTCACATGTCAAACAGAGGTCTTGAGAACTGTTTTTGTCTGCAATGAAAGGGTAATATTCACTCACTCCATACTTGTTTTGCATAGAGCTATGAAGGCGTGAAAAGGTGTGAATGTATTTATTGTTGCATTGAGACTTTGACCTTGCATCAGTGTGGCCAAGGTCTCAACAAACAATTTTTATTTTATTTTCCATCGCTGTTCTCCAAATGCTGCAGCTAAAAATTGTAGCTTTGCCTAGCTTTAAATATACTATAAACTGGTGTATTTCTTTCTTCATTAACAGATATACACTAACAGCAAAAACAGACATCGATAATAAATTATGGATTTCCACTGTCAGATTTCTTAAAATGGAAGCCATTTAAGAAGGGCAGTGTGGGGGGAAAAGGGCAAATCTACCTTTTTTTGGAAGTGGTTTACAAAATCAAAAGTTCATTAATTGAATTCATACGCTGGAATTAATGAGCATTTTGGCAACTTAAAAAAATCTGACAAGGATTATGAAGCACAATGTTTTTCATGTTTACAGTAAAACATTAAAATTACAATTTTATATCTGATCTTTTTCACAAAATACTTTAATTTAGTTTTAGGTTCTCAATATCCACAAAGTCCTCTAATATATGACTCAGAAGTTTTGCTACAGATGGACAGCATACAAGTAGACAAATAAAAAGGAGGAATGGGATTAAGACTTGAATAAAGAGAAGACAAAATGACAAGATAAATAGAAATGGATGTACTCCAATGACCTGATCAGCTGTTTTATCCTTTATATGTGCTCTGAGAAAATAGTGAATGAAGGTCAAATTTGTGATGCATATGAGTGTCCAATCTGTTCAGATGAGATCACAATGTGATGTTTTTGGCCTAGTTCCACAACACTACATATAGATGAAAACTACACACATGTCCCTGCTGTTAAGCAGGATCGTGGAAGCATCATGGAATGGGGATGCTGGTAGGAGCTGATGGGAAGACAGATGAGACTGGGATGGAAGTTTACTTTGCAAAAGGACAAAAACCCAAAAATATATAAAAAGAACAGAAAAATTAAGATCAACACATATTCATGTTTATTAGAGTTAAAAGTGTACTAAATTGTGCACTGTAAAAGCCAATGTGTGACACGGTTGTAAATCATAGCCCAATTACTGAAATTTTCTATACTGTAAGTGTATTCTGAAGGCTAGTGTTGGACATGTTTGTTCATTACAAGTTCCTCTCATTCAGATATTGAAAGAAATGCTCAGCATGTTTCCAATGCTCTATCCCAGCGAAGGTTAAAATACACCCCCATACCCACAAAGAGGATATTCCATCAGGCTTTCCAATTAATATACTAAGTGGTTCAAAGCTTCACAATGTCACTTTTCATTTAAATCTCGAGCCATGTTTATCCTTTTCACTCCTCTGACAGTCCTCAGTGCAGGGTAAACATCCTCCTTTGGCAGCTTCTACACACTTTTCCTGATTCACAGACTCTCCCTTTCTTTATGTTTCCATGGCTCTTGTTAACTAGATGATGACACGAGAGGATGACCACCACGGAGCGCCCATCACTCACCACACATACTATAGCCTTGCTTACACCATCTCATGCTTGCATGCATATCCTGTTTAAGAAAAACACAACCGACCACCTCAGGCTGTCCACACACATAGAGATGTATAAATACACAGAGACAAGCAATGCTTGTACAGAGCAAGTTCATGGATGGCCACCTCAGGATTACCATCACTTTGCACACCTTTCATACACATGCAGGTTTGGTTTTTCCTCTAGGCAGTGAAATCCACTCCCTGGGGGCAACTTGGCCTTCTGATGTTTGTACGGGTGCCAGCAAGGAATAGACAGCTAGCTGTGTATGTCTAAGGGAGCATCTATAAACCCTTGAAAAGAAGTTAATGGAGAAACTGAAGGTTTATCCGCTAAACCTAGTAATTGGCAAATATTGTACAGTCATGAGTAACTAAAAAAAGCCAAAAAGTAGAAGCATTTACCTGATTTTTATAGATCAAACCAGGGTAGATTTGACAGATTTTCCTTTGACTTGTTGACAAAGTTGTATTAGAACATGACAGTTTCTAATTTCTCAAAATCACTCAACCTTAATTGTATGCATCTTTCTTGAGCAAGATATATAGTGATGCAAAGAATGCAGCAGCTCTTTGTCAAAATGTTTTCCTTTTATTGCAATAATTACATTAAAAACAATAGTTTCTTGTAAACAAATGTCTTTCCCCTTAAACCTTTTCACACTTTATGACATTACAAGCACAAACTTCTATAGAATTGTGGGAATAAAGAAGCTATATTGATGTAAAAAAAAAAAAGCCAGAAGAAATTGTTTGCAGTCTTCTGCAACCCATGTAGGAAACACAGGTCATACAAAATCCCAAACACTTTATGTGGGCGAAAACACTGCACATCGCCCTAAACACTTTATTTGCGTATAGTAGCACAGTGGTAGCAATATCATCATTCATGTCCATCCTCTGAGTAAAAATGAGTATTTGGCAAATAAAAAGTGGCACGTATATTTCAGTGTCTAGATGTGCTAAGCTAGTAGACACACACACCCAAAAGGACTTTCTGCTTAAATAACATTTTTGCTATCTGCAAGCAACTGTTGAGAATAGAGGACAACACCATTTTGCAGTACTATGGTAGGACGGATGAGCAGGAAGAGTATTCGGTGATATCATTGCTTGGTGACTATTAAATGATTAAACAGCCCTGGACAGAGTGCAAGCAAAGTTGAACACTGCTTTTGAGACTAAACTTCACAGATGAATATTAGTACAGAGACACAATGTTTAGAATCTAAAGTTAGGGAATATCTGTGGGGAAATTAGATGATATGGCAATGTGAGAGGAAAAAAATCATCATCAGTCATTGTTGCCTGGCCAGCATGCCTGTATCCAGATACTTTATTTCCTTTTTGTTAATTGTGTAGAATTGAGACTGGGGGATAAAGTATATAAAACTCACATCACCACTAAAATGCAATAACTGTAAAGAGTGACAAAGAGAGATTTAACATTTCTGGATATAGAAATAAATGATACAAACCTTATTGAGTAAAATATTTAAATATTTTACTTTTTCTCTGACATAGTTGCACAATTTAGAGGAGTATGATGTGTTAAACAGCTGGTTTAATTTAAGACATTTTGAATTTTACCACATGTGGATATGTATGATTGCATGAACTGCTGCTTGAAAATCAAAGCATTCCAGTCTCAACTAAATAGATGTAGAATTTGCTGTGCATAATCATAATACAAAATGTATGTCTATTTATATATAATTTACTAACAAAACGCACTGGAATAGAAAAACTTTGCTTGCCTGATAAAAGTGTGATTAATGAATTAACAAAGCTTCTAATTAATTAAATACATTTTTTATTGTGTCCCACCCCAAGCTTTGGTAGATTATGTCTGATCTCATGGGCTATAAGTGGGAGTCTTTGCTGAAGTAAAGTTTGTAAGTTTAGCTTCTAAATGGGTCAGTGAAAGTAGGGTCCACAAGCTGCTTGGATGCCAGTGTGCAACAATAAAGTGAAAGTGTGTGAATGGGTAGCATGAGTTGCACCCAATAAAGGGAGATCCTCAACACCCTGTTCTTTTTGCTTTTTCCTGGCGTCCTCATTGCTTATTGCAGATTGCAGATTTACAATGACCATGCCTGGATCTGATTTCTCAGTCCTTAAAGTCTTCACATAGAGTAGGTTTGAGTTCTTTTTAATGAAGAAGCTGTTACTAATTGTGGGCACTCTTTCTACTCTCATAAAATATATCAAAGTCAGTTACTTTGTTTATCGAAACCTTCACACGAAAGGTTTTGACTTTCCACGAAAATACCATACTGGTACACACTGTACATGGAGGGCTTTTATGATGGTGATCTTTTTAAATGTATTTTCAGAATATTCATTATATACATTTTTTCAGAACAGGGTGATTGCAACATTTACGGAGTATTTATTTTCTTTATTTGTTCACTTAGTATCTGACATTGTTTGTCATACATGAATATCTCATAACTGTGGAGCATCATATGATAACTTATAAGAAACCATAATGAAACCATACCATTTTGTATTTATCTTTGTCTAATACCAAAATATGTCAGAGGCTCTGAAACGCTGAATCGTAACAAAAAGCAAAATCAGAGTACTTAAATACTTTTCAAGCAACTATATATTGATATTATGGCAAAAGGTGCTAAACCACAACAGTCTGTCCAAACTGCATAAACCCACTCAAGTAAATACAGTGTCCTTCTTGTTTCTGCAGAAACCCTCTTAAGCTTTGTGGATGACATCCTGTCTGGGGCCAGGTCTCCATGTGTGATGCTAGGAGACATCCCAAACCTGCTATCTTCCTCCATCAGTCTTATAATTCGCTGCTTGGAACCTGATGCCACATTCATGTGAGTTAACACTCTATACTCAACATGTGAAGAAAAAAAAGTCCACAATTTTTAAGATGTTACACACCGCCACTGATGGAAGCTCAATATGCAATGCACAAATTAAGTGCAGCAGTGTCTCAGAAGTGGTCTGTTGAAGTTACAGCCTCAATGAAGATTCAGGAGACAAAAATTATCTTTGCTTATATTTGCTGTTGAAATAAACCTACAAGACTGCAAAAAAAGATTTGATTTGCTGATAAAGAAGCTTATTGAGCACAAATTGCTTAAACAGGACTTCGTTTTAGCCAGTGCATGACATAAACTTATTTCTTTGTGTGTGCAGCTAATTTTAGCTGTAAGTAAGCTGATTATTTCTACTTTTATTAACATCATTTTAATACTTTTACTTTGCCTTATTTACCAGCTATTTTATTTTACATCTAGAGAATACAAATTGGTAGTTTTGAAAAGCCTTCAGTTTTTTAGAAATTAGCAATTACTTACTAAAAGTCTTCATAAAAAGCTACGTTGTCGTCAGAGTTTTATTTTTAACTAACTGCAGAAATTTGACAGGTTTATTTTTTCATGTCTCTATATGTAGGAAAATAGGAAGATAGGTTTCAATAGTCTGAAACTTTATTGCTTTTTGTTAGACTGTTGCTATATTGAAACTAAACCAGGTGAAACAGTAGGCCCACAATAATCGGTACCCCTGGTAAAGCATCTTGCACCACAGTACAATAATCTGACACAAAAAATAAAAACAGCTTTTGGTTTGTACATTTCCTCAGTGCCAGTGGAGTCCAAAGTTAGTCCTCTTGTGATGCTGTCCTATATTTTGAGGTCTTTCCCTGGTTCATCACACTTGAATTTAATTGACTTTAGAAAACTTGATGACATGTTGGGAAGTTAATTTAGCCATTTGATTCAGCTGTGTTGGCACAGTAAAACATCTAAAACGAGCAGGAGTCTGGCTCTCAGGGACTGGAAAGCAGTCTAACATCCTTTCCGTTAGAAAATCACCAGTGCCACAATTGTCCATACTCATTAATACTGCATTTGGACTATCTCAAGAGTACAGTATGTAGAATAGAAGCTTAGTGAAGTGTTACTTTACAAAAAATAATGAAGTAATAATGAAGTATATATATATATATATATATATATATATATACATATATATATATATATATATATATATATATATATATATACCGCTGCTGCCCGTCATATGTACTGACACAAGTTTTAACATTCTTTTTATCACTCCATGTCTATCTCGATATAAATCTGTCGTTCTTCTGTTGATGCAGATGCAGTACTTCTCCTCACTAGCTTGATAACAGGAAGCTGAAAAAAAAGAAAGAAATTAGGAAATTTGAATGGAATTGTGTAAATAAATAAACTTTTTAATGATATAAAAAATTTTTGGAAAGGGTGTGTGTGTGTGTGTGTGTGTGTGTGTGTGTGTGTGTGTGTGTGTGTGTGTGTGTGTGTGTGTGTGTGTGTGTGTGTGTTTATATATATATATATATATATATATATATATATATATATATATATATATATATATATATATATAATATTGAGGAATATATGAGGAAATAGAAACAAGTTATCTATTTTTTTCTCTCCGTATTTTATCGAAATAGCTTTTTAGTCGTCCTGCATATGTTTGCCTGCAGAGTAAAAAAAAAGCCTCAACATGTGATGCCGTGATCAAGACCGGATACTTAGAATCTCTCCCAAGCATGTTCACACTTATCTCACACAAACCTTGCCAGAAAGGAAGCAACACACACTGTAGTAAGGAGGAACAAAACACACAGGGGAATAAAAAAGGGGGAGAGAGATATAGCCAAAATAGTTTTAAATCAAACTTTGAGGTTCGGAAAGAAAAGGGGAAAAAAAGCATAAAGGTGAGATAAGCATTATGGACATATAAAAAAGAGGATGAAAAGGGGTAAGAGGCCAACAGAAAGAGCACATCAAGTTTGGGTATATATGGGCTGAATTAGCTCCTACATACGGTCTTTTATTCTCAACATCCACAAGTATCCTGCTCTTTTTATCCCGGCTTACAGCTCATTCATCTCTGCAAGACTGTTCATCTTATCCCTCTCAAACTGCTGCAGACTCTTTATATTTCTTATGGAGGCCAAACCAGAAAAAAAATCTTGAGAATGTGTGGTGCCTGGTTGGACAAAAGCATGATGCGAAGAAAAAGATGTCCCTGCTCCTTTGACAGCATGAAGCTGAGAGCTTCAAGAGAAGATGTTTTGTCTTTGTTGGAGGGATGTTTAATCAATCAAATTAAAAAAGAGATTATTGATGTTCTTTTGCTCTCAATCTTTAATAGTGCCACTGACTGCATGTTATGTTTTTACCACAAGGTGGGGATATTTATTCAGGAAAAGCTACAGTGAGGACGCTCCAGCACCACTCAAGCTCTGTAGTGATGATAAAAGCTGCAATATTCACAATGTGGCTCTTACTGGATTACCAGCTGGCATTTTCTGCTAGCTTGTTGCTCCTGAGACTATGCCGTTGTTAACAAAATAAGATGAAAACAATAAAGGAACACTGCACTGCAGATTCTGTGAGACAGTTCGTACTAGAACATTTCAAACCCCATAAAGCAAAACAGCTGACTTCATGAATATTTCTGTGTACCTGTTTTTTGTTTGTGTCTCTTCAGGTTCCGTCTGTGGGCTGTAGACAATACAGGACGGCGCTCCAGTCCAAGTGAGGTCACAATCAAAACTCCATGTCCGACTGTGGATGATGTCAAAGCACAGGGTAAGAAACGAGACAGACTCGCTGAGATTAGTTTGTTTTTCATGAAAATAATCATGCAATTACATTAAAATTTACGGTACGCCAAAGCTACTAGCAATACCGTTTGGATCTGTGTAACATATTGTTCATTCAGAATATTCTGTGTCTTGTAAAGGTATTCACCCCTTTTGGACTTTGTCATGTTTTAACTCAAAACCACAAACTTTTGTTTACCTTATCATAATTTTACATGATAAAACAACACAAAGTAGCACATAGTCGTAAAATGGAAGGAAAGGAATTTATGTTTTTCATGTAATTTACAAATATGAATAAAAAAAATTGTATTCAGCTCCACATGAGTCAATACTTTATTGAACAATATTTCAATGCAGGTAGAGCCACAAGACATTTGCGGCACGTTTTTTTTTTTACTATTTACCCACATTTAGAAATGCACATTTTTTAATTATTCTTCTTTGCAAAAGAAATCAAGCTCAGATAGTTTGGATGGAAAGCATCTGTAAGCATTCGTTTTCAAGTTTGCCCTATGTTCTAAATTAGATATAGGTCTGGAATTTATGTGAGTCATTGTAACAGAGGAACATGCTTGATCTGAACCAGGGGGAGTAAATTACACATCTTAAAAGGCCACAAAGAAAATTTTAATGAGTCAAAGGTCCATTTGATTAATCACCCTCTCCACAGAAAGATTTGGTAAATAGAGATATCAAGATGGAAAAACTTTTTACATTTCATGCGACTCTGAGTGAGCCCTCAGTTGCTTTTTGTTGTATCATAAATATATATGAAGAATCCTGCTTGCAGCTTGGTAAGACCATCTTAGTGGAATTATTTATGGAATTATTATTTTTAAATTGTTATGTCCATTCGTCTATAAATGATACATTTTAGCTGTACACTTTTCCTTTTGCAGGAGATTTGAAGGACGTTAGTTTCTTTCAATCTAGGTTTCTACTGCCGAGGAAGTATCAGTTAGTATCAGGGAGGGCGCAGAGTCATTGCGTGGGGGGAACCAACTTCCTTCCCAGCCAAAGAGTAGAAAATATGATGAAGCATATCTTGCCTTTGGTTTTGTTACACCAAACACCTGCAAATGCTCAACTGCTCATATAAAAGGTGCTTTTCCATGGTCAGAACTTCAGGCTAATCTGACCAAACCTTCCCGATAGGCGCATGTCTCCACTGCATCAGGCTGGGCCGACAAATCTGGCGGTGTGTAGGACTTGGAATGGCCTGATTGAGCCATGATTGGTATTAATTCAGAGGGAAATGAGCAGGCGTCGCCAAACAACCGGCTTTCTAAAAAATAATAAGAGTTGCTGGCTAAGCAGTTTATAACAAGAGCAAACAGAAACACAGGAACAAGCCCTGCTTCTTCCATGTTGATTTCTTGTTACTTCTGCTGCTCTGGGCGCCCTTTTGCGCCGATCAGGGATGCTACTTGCTGCTGAAACTGTGATATATGGATGTCTTTAGCTGATCACTTAAAGGGCCGATTGCGTTGAGAGACACGGCGGCTGAGAGAAGCAGGCCAACAGATTACCACGTCAGAAATGTCACAGATGTGGAAACGACTATGGCTGGGAAACTAGGAGGGCTGCAAGCGTTCATGAAGAGCATCTCCCCCAATATTGCAGTGCACGCGCTGCATTATACCTCCCTACGAACTGGCGTCTAAACAGCCAAGTCCCTAGTTGAATTATGTAATGATCAATGTCTTTGGCACAGTCAACTACATCAAAACACAAACTGTCAAAGCCCCTATTACTGCGGTACTGTATGAGAAAATGGGCTCTAACAGACAGCCGTTCTGTTTCTCAGCGAGTCCTGATAACTGTTGTTTGGGAAGGTGCTTTCAGGGTCTTTAAGCTGCGAGATAGGATTAGCATCTTTTTGAAAAAAGAGGGTAGTGATCTTGGCCACAAATATTTACTGTAACAAGTTTTAATGACATTTTCAAATAGTGGCATGTGTCTAAAAGCAATGTTTAATGAACAAAATTCAGTGATGCAGGGCACAAACACACACCTCCACCTGACAGATAGAGTGACATCACAGCAGGCTCACACCAGGTACTGAAAAGTTGATGATTAAACACCTTAGTTTTGTAAAACCTTTTACAATTGTTTTCCCTCTCAGAGTTCTTTGTGTTTTAAACCAATTGTGCACAGAGAGAGTTTCTGAGTAAAACTAATAAAAAAGGAAATAATACATTAATTAAATGTAATAATTACACGAGGGGGGAGGGGGGCATGAACATTTTCTTTTAAACTAAAGGGGGGCCCAGCAGAAATAGTTTGGGAACCACTGGACTATACTGTGGATCCACCAAGTGGATCTTTAGTCCTCAAAATTAAAACAAATTGCTGTTTTGTGGGTTTCATTTTTCTAATGTTATTAGATCAATTAATTCAAAGACCTTTGCGCTGTCTGTTTGGAGCTATTTTTCAGTGTCTCACAAAGCAGATGTCAGATGAGTTCATAGAGTGAGTCATAAAGTCACAGGCAGATATTTATTTGCTCCCTGGAGCAGGACTGTTTATGGTCACTGTGTCCTACAATTCCGTGAGGATATTGACTTTTAAAAATATATATCATCCCATCTCAGAAGTTAAAGAGCTGGAATTCTTGCCTACCCTCTGCAGCAATAACAGCTTCATAGCAAAGATGTTTTTGTGGATCCGGCTGCTGATTTTAATCAGCTATTACAAAAATGCACTATTCATTGAAGTGTGATCCTACTGGGCTTACGCTGTTAATTTTTATGCCTGGAGAAGTATAAATGGTGTGAAACGTAATACTTCCAGTGTTCTGGCTGACTTTATTACTATCCAGAAGAGGGGATAAGTTGCTAACCTGACGGGCCATGAAAAGCTCAGAAATCTGTCTGAGCTGCAAAAGACATTTCTGACCTCAACTTTAGCAATGATTTATGCTTTTTAAAATGGCGTTCTTAGTAGAAGTTGCATGTTGAAATACCATACTGCATATCTGAAGATCTAAAAGTTGGCTTGAAGTATGAAAAAGAAAGAACTTCACAGCACCACTAATGAAATACAGATACAACATCCAGGCAGCCTTTTGAAAACTAAACATAATTGTGGGTGTTCACAATGATCTCTACTACTCCAGGGAGTACAAACTGGAACACTATTTGAGGGCTTAAAACATTCTTTTTCCTTTGCCCTAGAGTTAACAACATTTCAAATTAACCTTTTCAAAAAACAACAAAAAGTTACTAAATTTTAAAGACTTACATCAAAAACATGTCACCAAAGAACAAGTCACATTCCCCACATGTTGTTTCCAGTCAAAGTCCAAAAAAGTGGGAATGAATAGCAATCACCTTGGTGCATTTTCAGTGTTTTAATGTCTAAAATGGCCTTCATTGCAGTTTTAAGGAAAATAAGCTACTTGGTAGCACCATTATTTCTGCTATGAAAAGACGTGAGCATTACTGAGAATACAAGGCTGTTGGCAAAGGTCTTGCAGTGGTTTTTGCAACAGTTCAAAAAAGATGAAGAAATGTAACGATGAACTTTTAAACTTTTAGGATGTGAAAATCGGACAAGTCAGTGAATACTTTGTTAGACTTTTGGAGTTTAATGTTTCTCAACACATCAAAACATAGGGCAGGTTTCATCTTTCTGTGGGTTTTCTTGAAGACTGCGATGGATTCCTTTCTTAAATATTGTAAGAACACCCAGAACTTCAAAACTACTAGGTTTGAGGCTAACTCAAAATGTCAAAGTCTATCATCCTTTAAAGGCTAAAAATTGTGTCATAATCAACTGTCATGCTGCCCTGTTCACTCCTCCTCATCATTGTCCTTACCTGTCTCTCCAATCAACCACACCTGATCCTCCTTACCTTCTGCCTTTAAAGCCCATCACTTCCCTTCACTCAGTGCCGGATCATTGTCGTGTTGATGTCTTGGACTCTCTTTAACTCCATGGTGTGTCGTCCTGCTGTTTCCCGTCCAGCCATCGTCCTCATCACCTCCTCCACCAGCACCACCCTTAATAAATATCCTTCACCTTTCATCGGCGTCTGCGTTTGGGTCCTTACTCCACACATTCCTGACATCAACCTCTATCTTACTACTGCCATCAGTACTTTAATAAAAAAAAAACATACAAACTGTTTATTTGCATTACTCAATATAGGCATTTGCCTATGCTGAGTCTCACTTCCGATACATCATTAAAGGCAATAAAATCAATGGCATATTCAGTTGAAACCAAATGGTTACATGCGCTGTATAAGAAGAAATAACAACCTTTTTTTGTCATTTTCTGGCAAGAAATCAGTCAAAACCATTTTAGATTAGTTTGGATTATCTAAATAATTTGTACTGAGTTATTAACAAAATGATGAGCAAGATAATATTTTCAAATACATTTTATTAGTTCAAATTAAAAAGTGTGCATACATTTTCCCTGGATTTCCCTTTACTCAGCCGAATGGAGCCAAAGTGCTTCCCATTAAAAGACAAAAATACAGTTGCAAAAAGAAAATGTGTGACAAGAAAAGAGTAAAAAGATTTAAAAATGTAATAATAAAAGCAGCACAAGCAATAAAAAAGATAAGAACAATAAAGTTTCAATTAGACCTATATGATTACTTCTTGTAGCAACACTAACCTTGAATTTATTTAAACAAATAAAACTAGATATTTAAAGCCTTACAGAAAAAGTGCGTTTTAAGTCTACTTTTAAAAAGTATGATCCTTGCAAAGTATTGATTTGGAGTCACAAACAAACGGAAGAGCTGCTAGTGACGGATCGTTGATGCAGCAGCGTTCCTGACATAAATAAGAAGAGCGCACGGTTCCAGCGGGTCAGATCTAACACCGGGTCCAGTTCAGCACATAGATCTAATAGGACTGCTTTAAGGAATCTACACCGGGTCCCCCATCCAGATGCTCCCAGTGGTGTGATCTACAATGAGCGCCAGCATCCATTGTGCATCATTATGCAGGGCACGCTGCAGTATTTGTACTTCACACAATTAATTCACCAATAAGTGCAATTGCTGCTGGTTGTGTGTATGTGTGCGCAAAGATCTACAAGTTTGAAATTGTGGCTTTTATTTTCTTTTTTGCCATCACTCCTGCTGCGCTGTCAGTTACCTTTGTGTCCACAAAATGTGTAAACTAGGTCCTTAGTGTGCTTAAAGTTGCACACATTTTTCCGTCACTTTTTTTTCTATAAATCCCAAACTTTGCGTAGAAAGTTGCTTACGTAGTTTTCAGACCCCGTTTTGTGCGTAAGCAAGCTTTATAAATGAGACCCCTGGTTTGTAGGCTGTTTTGCAGGCGCATACCATTTTATTTTCTGCTCACAATTTTCTGTATGGGACTGAGCACAGAGCTTTGGGATGGTGGGACTTTGTTGTTCATAAGCCCGTTTTAACTAATTTGGCGGTAGGATCATTATCCATTCCGGAGAGCAATTTGTGTATATTTTTAAAAAAGGTTTTGTTTTCATGTTGTCATCTATTTTGAAAAGAACACCAGTCCCAAAACACCCTAAAAACATGCTTGCTATTCAGGTGGAGGTGCTCAGCCTTGTAAGCTTCCCCCTTTCACCTCCAAATGTAACAATGGTCACCATGGCAAACCATTTCAATTTAAGTTTCATCAGACCGCAGGACTGGTCTTCAAAAAGTAAGCCAGTGAGTCCGTTCCAGTGCAGGACTCGTTTTACTGTGGACAGCGAGACTCTCTTATAAGATCCAGTCAGAATCTTCACAAAGTCGTTTAATTCTGTTCTGGTGTTGATACTCAGATTTCTCACCAAAACATGTTCACCTTTGGGACTATTTTATAATTGCATATAATTGTTTGAACACATGAATGTGGCTGGCATATGGAATTATATTTCAGTCAAAAATCCCGAGCGAGATTTTCAATGCTCACCTGCTCGTATTCAACAAGGCACACGCGTAATCGCTCATGCGCATATGCGGGGTTAGGGTTAGGTCAAAAGTCTAGCAGAATTTCCTTTCGAGGGCGGAGCCTCTCCTAAAGTTTAACCTAACTCATGTATGAAAGCTTCATGTAGAGCGTGTGGGAGGTGAAATCCACACGTGCTGGTTGTTCGATACTCGTGAGATGAATTCTACGCGCACGTGTTGTTGAATATGAATATCTCCTTGACCCCTTAAAATCGTTGGGAAGAAACAGAGCTTTGGACCCATAAAATATTGTAAGAATCCTAAAATATATATTTTATTATTTTAGTTTAGTATATTATAAATCATATGAATTGTTAAGTGACAATAAAACATGTGTATGTGATTGTTAAAAGTTGCCTGTGCAAAATGTGGCCAAATCACAAAGGGTAGACTCTCACATATCAGGACATGATTTTGTCAAGCAATCTGATACTGACTACTGACTGGGCATCTCAAATGTTGACGATAAACTATGTGAGAGTCCGTATTGACTTCAGATTGTATCTCTCCCTTTAGAAATTGCAGACAAGATCTACAATCTGTTCAATGGCTACACAAGTGGGAAAGAGCAGCAGACTGCCTACAACACTCTCATGGACCTGGGCGCTCCCACTCTGCACCGTGTGCTTTACCACTACAACCAGCGCTACGAGAGCTTTGGAGAATTCACCTGGAGGTGTGAGGATGAGCTGGGACCTAGGTACTGTTCTCCTCTTCTCCCTTTTTTCTGGGTCAGTTTTTTATTTATTTCCCTGCTGGACAAAAATCTAAGAGATTTGAAAGTAAATGCAGACAGTAGGAAGCACATTCCAATTTTTTAAAAACCTTCATTTATTTGTTTCATATTCTGTTTTCATAGTAGAATGGTACCATACATATACAGAAAATGTAACTGAAAATTAAACCCATGTTAAATTTCCTAAATGTCCACTTCTCTGACACATAACAGATCAGACATAATGCATTCCTACTTGCAAATTGATCATGAATTTCAACTTGATTGATGAGTGGAGCAAAATTTATACAAAGTGGTGTCGTCTGTCTTGAGTCCGTATTTTACAGAATTCTTAAAGACTGAGTCATCTTAATATTTATTAGACTATTTTAACAACAATCATTTTCTAAAATTAAAGAAAAAAAGAGTTGCCCTCGTACCAACAAAGCGGAATCTTTCTTACTGAACTGGTGCAATTGAAACTGACACTAACAATGACTTGAACAATAACAGAATAACTTGACAAGGAGATTGACAAGGGTCTGGGTTGGATCACAGTTTGGTGATAATACTGCTCTGAAGTGAGGTTTCAATGTAGCCGTTTCTTAAACAACGTAATGAACCATACAATTATAGAATTCTGCAAGGCTTAAACGCTGAATAAGGTGATTCTAAAAGTTAAAAAACTAACCGATGTGGACGCATTTTTTTAGACTTGTAATCTGTCAAGATCCTTGTCCTTGTTTAGATCTGATCTTCTTCCTTATTATTCTACACCTCACCTCATATTTTATCATATATTATTTTATTTTTATTTATTTATTTTAAACAAATTTAAAAAACCATTAAGATTTCATATTAAAATCTGTGTTTCCATTGTTATTTTATGAGATATACCAAATCAAAGGATAGAAGGTTTCAATATTTTTTTTAATAGTTGTGGCATGGATTTATATTCAAACCTCTTGCTCTGTGGAGAAATCCACAAGTTTTGGAGAAGTAAAATTGGGTAAAGGTTTAAAACAATATCCCAAGGTTAGGACATCTTACGTTCAATCCGTTGTTAAAAAATGGAAACACAACCACAAATTAACCAAGTTGACTTTGTCCTGGGAAGAAGAAAGTCCTGTTTGCAGTTTAACACAAGTTATATAGGGCACAAAGCAAACATGGAGGGAGGTGCTTTGACCCATGAGACCAAAATTGAACTTTCTGGCCTACATGTAAAACTAACACCTGAACACACCATTCCGAAGCAAGCTGGTCAGAGTTGATGAGAAAATGAGCTAACTACAGGAAGAACAACTTGTTAAAGACTGCAAAAGACATGACATTTAACCATTCGGGGCTGAATACCAATAAATGCCACACATTTCAGATTTTTCTTGTTTGTGACAAAAATATTAATCATGTATCCTTTTTCTTCTGTCTCACAATGGTGCTCTACTTTTTGTTTGTCTATCACATCAAATCCCAATAAAAACGAGGAAAAGGTTTAGGGGTTACTGGAACTCAGTTGTATACGGAATTATCTTGTTCATTATGTCTGAACACTCACCAGGGACTTCAAAAAGTGACAGTGCCAAATATCAGCTTACATGAGATCTAGTTTGCGAATCAAACAAAAATCATACTTTTTAAATCAAGAAAAAGACCCAAACAGAACCAAAACAAAGGTAATCCTATCTTAACTAAAGCATTTTCTCTGCATTTTTCAAAGCAAGCTGTAATTCGTTCCACCATTATTACAAACATACCCCACCGATGGTCAGGTCTCCATGAGATCAGCTCATTCAAAGCCTCGCTGCATCTGACTCTTGTTTTGATTCTCAACAGTGTGCAGATGTTCTGTAAGCAGCTTCCAAAGTGCTGTCTCTTGACTGCTGTCTGTGTAAATTGACATTTAAGAAGACATTTTTTTCAAACTGGTTGAAAAACAGATTCTGTGACATCACTATTTTACTGTAACAACTAACAGCCAGGACAAGCCCCGGACACTCTCCATTACCAAGTACAAATAAGTACTGCAAATGTGTATGTGTAGCATTATATTTTCTAAACAGAGTCATGTGTTGGATATAAAATCCGCTAATAAACAGAAGACTGGCGTACGCTTTCACTTTGGCAGGTGAGCCTGATTATCGAAGGCTCCCCTAATTCTTTGTTTCTCTCTGCTTCTGTGGGTTCCCTCACTCTGAATGAAAGCTTGTTTTTTTAATAGGAACCATGTTGGAAAAGGTTGATGTAGCAGAGGGATTTTCCTCTGAAGTGTTCCATTAAAATGCACTTAGATTAACAACCCCGCAATTTAGTTAAAGGGAGCGGTGATTAATGTTAATACAAGCACCCCACAGCTGGAGAGGCAGCAGAGAAGTGCATTTGAGGTAAGGCCTGACAACAAGGGAAGGAAGCGTAAACATGTTTGGGCTTAGCCAAGTCATCAAATGTGCATTAGACTTTCCCTGTTTGCTAGGAGAAAAGAGTTAATGCTACGCATGACTATTTTTTAACAAGCAGGCAGGCCAGATGAGAGGTTAATGGCCTCACAGTTTCACTGCTTACAAGCACCCCATGGTGACAGTCTCTTAATGACGCTGAAATTGTTTCACTGCTGTGAAAAACAAATGCAGCAGAGAAATGTTTGGACTCAAGTCAGGACCAAAATACTGCCAAAAGCGTTTTCAACAAATAAGTGTATCAGTCATGCAATGTTTCTGGCCTTTAAAGCATCCAGAACTGATGTTTGCCCCATTCTGAAAAAAAGATCTTGAGATCAGCTTGAACTCTGCAAGTGTTGTAATCCAAATCGTATTCACTTTGAATTCATGTGTAGGCATATCTGGTTCACCCATGGGACAGAACAAGATTCACCTTGTTTCTTACACTAAAATGCCACAATTTTATGATTTCAATACATTAGCCCTTTTTTCTACAGAAACTAAAACAATTATTCCCAGTGCTGCTAAAATTGCTTACCATGATACATTTATTTACTGATATTTTGATCCTTAATCTTAAATGTAATAGTTTTCAAGTTGTTTTGAGGCTATTTCCCTACCTACCTACCTGATTGAATATTTCTTATTATTGATTTTACCTTCCTGTTTTATTAGTTGGGCTATCAGTACAGTTGTCTGTTTGACAGAAATGTTGCTTGCAGCTTAGCCACTGTAGATTTAAAATGGTGTTGAAGTAAAGTGATGGGTCCTGCTCCTTTAGTTTCCATTCAATGACTGAGTTTTTCGTTTCCAGAAAGGTTTCCAAACAGAGGAGTTTATCCTCCCTGTATCCAAGGGAAAAGTATAGCACATGTTTTTTAGCCAGATTACCAGGAGTGCACAGCAACAGGTGGGGAAGGGACAGCACTCTGTTACACTTTGCACCTTACAGCTGGAGAGAACTCCTATCACACCAGCCCTTTCTCTAAAGCATAATCAAAATTAATTTAAACTGTGTGAATGGTCTGATTACAAATATTCAGTTTTGAAACTTTAAAACCTTGCATGCATGATCTGAATAAAATTTATATTTCAGTTTTATTCCAGTCAAAATTATTGTTTTAATGATTGATACACATTTTTTGATAGGTTGGCCAAATAGTTTCCTTGTTACTCTTCCTATTTTCCAATCTCATATAATATTTTTGTCTTGGATAATGTAACACATAGAAAAAAGCTGAATTGTCTGTAGTACTAATTTTGGTGTATTGTTAATGTTAGTGTGTCAAGATTTTTTTTTTTTTTTTTTATATGGTGCCAATATACTGTAAACTGAACTGACTCACATTATATACCAGTATATACCCTAGGCTCTACAACAGAAATGTATCTGATTCCCAAAATACTTTTTTTCTGAATTTCTAATGCAAGATGTATTTATTTCCATTGGTTTGGTCAAATTTGTGTGAGGATATAAAAAATACAGCGAAAAAGAAAAGTGTACAGCGGATTTTTAGAAGTATCAACAAGGAATTTAGGTTCTTATAGACAAACCTTGTTTACTGCAATTGCTAAGAGAGGCAACCTGATGTAAATCTTTTAAAATTCCATCCAATCAAAATTTGACCCAACAATCGCTAGGGAACATTGCCAGCACCTAAATGGTACAGTGATAGCTATTTTTACCTGGAAAGGACAAGAAGGCTAAAAGAAGACCGCAAAGTTGAAAATGTTTCCTCCTCATCTTTTAAGTCATATCTGCATAGGGGCAAGACGAGGAGGAGATACCTTAGAAATTTGAAAGAGCAAACACCAAGAAGGATTGGCAAAAAGAAAAAGGAAAAAACACAACTTTTTCCTTTCAGGGATGAAAGGGAGGAGATTGATGACACTCTAAAGTTCCGGGGCTCTGTTATCAGTCATCATAAAAAGAACAATTTCCCCATCATAAGTTTGCAAATAAAAACCTAACCATGCAGTATGAATTTCAAACAAGTCCAGTGAATTCAGTGAAATTGGAACTTTCTGGTATTGAAAATCCATGTTTTAACACCTACGTTTCTGTCAAGGATTGTAGAGGATCGCAGATGCTGAGGACTCATTGTGCAGTTGAGCCACATGTTACACAACAACAAGCAGGTATCACTTTAGAGACATATATATATATATATATATATATATATATATATATATATATGACTGCTGTCCATATAAAGGGTAATGAGAACGGCATTAATAAAAAGGCTTTTTTCATCTTTATTAATTCCACTTAAGACATCTGTATTTCTTGAAACCAGCTAAGAATCATGGTATGCTGTACACAATGCACCCTCAACCAAATCATGCAATGTCTTAAGTCAAGGTTATTTGTATAGCACTTTTAAGCCACAAGGCAGTTCAAAATGCTTTATATAATAAAAACACACCACAATAAGTAAACAAAAAAAGAAAACCATACATCACAATGGCAAAATAAAGAGAAGTAATGAAAAGCTTCAATCCAGACTAGAATTAACGATTTTCCAGTGATTATTGATCAAAGGCAGCTCTAAACAGATGTGTTTTTAGCACTTTAAGTTATTTCAATTCAATCATGCATACATTCCAATCAGTTTAAAAGTTTTCTATTTAAGGAATCCCATCAGATTGCATTGAGTCATTGACTTGCAGTTATGTGCCGTTGATGCAGACTCCAACCACAGCAATCCTTCAGCAATCCCTCATACTGAGCACGCATGTAGCGACAGTGGAGAGGAAAAACTCCCCTTTGCACACTAAGCAATTGGTTTCGCAGGTCTCAAAGACCACAGAGGGCTCTTAATCCTCTGTAAAGGAAGCATAAACCAGATATAAGACAAAATCCAAACCATGACATACTGAAAGTTGATGGTTCTGACTCACCTCACAAAGCTTAGGAGGCAAGTCAATCCCTCAACAATAACCTCTAGATGCAAGAAACTAACATTACCTGGTAACCAATTAAGTAACTCAAGGTAACCTAAACTTTTGCCTGACCTGTTAAATCTTTACATGTTACTGTACTTTAATAACTCATTAGAATAATTTTAGATATATTGCCATGGTTTATTAAAGAGCCCTTTTCAGCTATTTCTCTTTGTGCTAAGTTCTTAAATGATCAACTTTTTAAACCAGCAGATATTTGGTGAACTGCAGATAGTAAACAGGAATGTGACCATATACACACAGGCGAAGTTTCATCTTACAGCATCCGCTCATGTGTTATGAAAAGAATTCCCAAGTTTCCTATCACGAACAATGATAACAAAAAAAAAAGATTTTGCATTAGCAAGTCAAAATATAGATAACAAGGATTTAGCACAGACTATGACTTAATGTAAACTGCTATAAGCCAAGTGAGCATTATTAAAATAAGGACAAATAAATTTAGGGAGCAAATGTGGGCTTTGTTATTGTTGTTGTATCAGATATTCAGATCTCACTGAAAGGCTGTTTGGCATTTTGTGCAGGTCGCTTTTGTTGCTTTTTTCAGACAAACATTGCATTATGTTTTTAACCTAAACCATAACCTCTCTGAAGCTCTGCTGAGGGCCAGCGCTTGTCATCGCCAAGGGAGCACCTATCATTTTATTCAAGCCGGTTGGCTGTTGACTTATAAATACAAGATGTTTTGGGTGGGCTGAATAAAAAACCCTCAACCCTGTTTTTTTCAGCTTGTACCGTGTCCTTGGTTAGACTCTGTGACCTTGATAAATTGAAAAATACTTGATATTTTATTTCTTATTCTCTATTTGTTTTTATTTGACAATCTTTCTAATCAGAGAACGCTGTGCATTAATAAATGTTGTTATGGTTGGAACAAATTTCAGAAAGTCATAATCAAAGCGGACTGTCTGCTTTCCTCTCAGACTTTTTAAAGCAGAATGAAGGACAGAAACACCCACAGAGCTGTTGGTTAAGCTGTAATTGACAGTTTTTTATGATACAATACTCAATACAATATACTCAATTGTCTAATAGAAATATCCCATCGTTCACATTGAGGCATACTGTTCTGAGTTTACCCCACCATCTGCATCTAGAGGGGAGGTCTATGATAGAGTCGCCATTCTTTGAAATAAGCTTATTGTCAACTTTATTAGCTACATTTGTTGAATCGGCTGTCAACAGAGATGATAAATGAACTATTCTCATGGAAGCAACTCGACGCATTATGACATGTGGACGTGGTGAAGATGACTTGTTGAAATTCAAACCAAGCATCCGAACGGGGAAGAAAGATGTAAGAAAGACGGTTGTGTTTTCACACACAACCATCTCTTAGGCTGACAGAGAATGGTCCAAAAAGAGACATTTAGTGAGCAACAGTTGCAGGGGACAAAAATTCATTGTTGATGTCAGAGACCAGAGGAGATTAGGCAGACTGGTCAGAAAGGCAACAGTAGCTCAAATGACCCGTTGTTAAAATCATTTGCGATAGCTGCAGATTACCCCACTACATGGCTCTCCCACGGCCTCACCAAAGAGGACAGAATGTAAAATAAAAATTGAGTCTCCATTTCAGCTGTGATATTTAAAGGGTAAAGGTCAGAATTTGGTGTAAGCAGCAACAAAGCATGGCTCCATCCTGCCTTGTCTTAACAGTTCAGTGGTCTTATTTATAAAACTTTGCGTAAAATCCTTACTAAAGCTCACTTACTTACTTAAGCTCACCAAATGTTTTTTACTTATGCCTAGTAAGTTGTAGATCTATCAAACTTGGAGTATGCACAGCTGCATGCAATTTCCGCTTTATAAATTACACTCTACCTGGAACTGTGCTCAGGTGTTTTTGTATAATATCCCACCCCCTACACACCCACTTTCAGCCATAAACGGTCAATGCAAAGTGACTAGTGAATATTCTGCATCAACTTAAGCCGGCTGATATGGGGCATTTCACGGGTAGCCATGGCAACGGAGAGGTGGAGAAAGCGCAAGGTGTAGGCATGGAAAACGTTTTATTTCAATCAATCAATTAATGCTTATCTATATAGTACGGGGGACCGGGAAGTGCAAAACAAAATTACATTAACCTGAAACAGCTTTACATTTTTACTGAAAAACATTTACAAATTTACCTAAACATTTTTGGAAGTAAAAAAAAAAACACTTTTACAAGTAAAAAAAACAAAACACTTTTACAAGTTTAACAAAACACTTTTACAAATTTACCGACACACATTTACAATCTTACCGAAACACATTTACAATCTTACCAAAACACATTTACAAGTTCACCAAAACACTTTTACAAGTAAAAAAACAAAAGACTTTTACAAGTTTAATAAAAGACTTTTACAAAGACATGGCCCGGAAGTGATACTGCAGGGATGAGGTTAGGATCGGGACAAGACCAAAGTGGTAACAGTATTGGAATCGATCCTGCCAGCAGCTCAATCTGCAGAGATGTTTTGCCCGTTTTGCGGAATCTATCTTCAAGTTTTAGGGACATTTTGTGGTGATTGTGGACATAGTTTGGACTTTCTCGCTGATGCAGAGGGAGAAGAGGTCGGTTTTATGGACTGCCTCAAAGTATTTCAACGAAGGCCACTCATACAATGTGATTGTTGAAATAATGGAATGGCTTCACAGTGTCCGCCTGTCATTGCGGACCGTGAAAACGAAATTAAATAATGCTGGATTCTACCGCAGAAAAAACTATTAATCTGAAGTAGATATCAGAAACGCCATCAGACCTCTTCTCCCTTGTAAATGTTTTTCGGTAAGATTGTAAATGTGTTTCAGTAAATTTGTAAAAGTGTTTTGTGAAAACTTGTAAAAGTGTTTTTTTTTTACTTGTAAAAGTGTTTTGGGAAACTTGTAGATGTGTTTTGAGCTTTACTCATTCAAAAGCTGACCAAAGTGTTTCACATTACCAGACAAAAAATTTAGTTAGCAATAAGAAAATGTTTAACAAGCCAACAAGAGTAAAAAGATAAAAATAAAATAAAAAAAGCAGCAGTGCAAGCATAAAACAAATAAGAACAATAAATATTAAGTTTTAATTATATGATTACTTCTTGTCGCAACAATAACATTGGAATAAAAGCAAATTAAAACAAAAGGTGTGTTTTAAGTCTACTTTTAAAACGTATCATCCGTGCAAAATATTAATTGGGGGGTCACAAATGAACAGAAGAGCTGCGAGTGACACAGTGTTGAAGCAGTAGCGTGCCTGGCATAAAAAAGTAGGTTGACAGAATGCCACAACCAGAATGCTTCAGGAGGGGGGTGTGTGGATGGGATGCCCGGTTCCAGCGGGTCGGTAGATCTAACACCGGGCCCAGTTTAGCTCATAGCTCTAAAAGGACTGCTTTAGGGAATCCACGTCGGCTCCCCTCATCCGTCATCTTCAATATATCTATTTTGCAGCATTATGCAGGAGTGTCATTGTAGTATTTATATTTGTTCTTCACACAATTAATGCATCAATAAGTGCAATTGGCGTATAATCTGAAGACATATATATGAACATACTGTGATATAATTCTTATGTGCAACATATTTTCATTCATATTGTCATTTTTATTCTCAGTTCAGAAACATCGGTGGGGGGTGACTGTTGGTTGTGTGTTCGTGTATGCGAAGCTCTACAAGTCTGAAATTCTAGCTTTAATTAATTAATTTTCCATCTCACCGGCTACCAGTGTCCTCATTTTCCAAAATGTGTCTAAGCAAGGTCCTTAGTAAGCTTAAAGTTCACCACGTTTCTTTCATAAATCCCAAACTTGGCGTAGAAAGTGACTTATGTAGTTTTCAGACCCTGTTTTGTTTGTAAGCAAGCTTCATAAAAGAGACCCCAGGCCATTGGCAAATGAGCATCACTTAAACATCACAGTCTACCTGAATATTGTTTCTGACCATGTCCACCACTTTATATGCACACTGTACCCAATCTTCTGATGGCTATTTCCAGCAGACGATTGTACTATGTCACAAAGCACACATGATCTCAAGCTGGCTTCTTGAACACGACAATGAGTTTATTGTACTCCAATGGCCTCCAGAGTTATCAGAATAGAATACAATATAAAATAACACTATGAATGTGCAGAGAGGACTGTGAAGAGGACAGATCCCTACTCTGTTATTTTTCTGGATGTTTACTCTTATGTGCAGAGTCAAAATTGCATGAAATTTTAGGCTTGTTGCATTTTCTGAGGTCTGTGCTTTATCACCCAGACAAATGTTCCACTTCTTTACATGCATAAAGATTTATGATGACAACCGTTGCTATTGTGAGTGTTCTCGTGCTTTCCTGACAAATGAAAGCATAACAAACCACATTTTTTTTCTTCATTTACAACAAATAATTATCTCAGTTTCCTTAGACCACTGAAATCTGCGGTAAAGTATTAGGCACATAGAGAGGGAAAATGATACGAATGACAGTTACGGCGTGGGCTCTTTTCTCCCAGCAGGCCATCTGACAGTGTTGCACCATTACAATGACCCACATTGTTTACAGTTGCCAGGATACAAAATCATATCTAAAAGTAACAACAGTGCTTTTATGGCACCGCTGACATAAAAATGTAATTAGCCTGCTGCTCAGTTCATATATTCTCAAACTTCAACACTAAAAAAAAGGTTTATATTACAAAATCAGCCCCAAAAACATAATACAACATGCAGTTATTGCTTCCAATGACTGATTCAAACAATGAATTTCAAAGGTTCTAATAGGTTAACATGCATCCTGGTGTTTGATTGCATCTGTCCATGTGATTGGTATGGTGATGGAAAGGCTGCACTCCAATTTTTGCAGAAAAAAACACATAGTAGTGTTCTTATAACTGAAGTGAAAATTACGCCCATCAGTCAATGTGGGGGAGACTATTTACACCTTGGATAGGTCACCAAGTCAACACGGGGATAAACAAAGCATACAACTATTCACAGAAACACTTACAGCTAGATTCAGTTCCCAGTCATGTCTTTGTCCTGCAAGAGGAAGCTGGAGTACCTGGAGAAACCGACCCATGTATGATACCAGGCAAACATGCAAACCCCCTCAAAGAGAGTCCCCAGCCGAGATCTAAACCCTTTTAACTGTGCAGAAACAGTGTTACCCAACACGCCACCATGCAGCCCTCAGCAAAATCCAGAGGTGGAAAAAAAAGATTTGTGGGTTATCATGTGAGTGTGAGTTTGACAAGCGGATATTAGCTTGCCACAGTGACTGGCGCACACCAGTTACAAATAAAAGCCATCTTTTCTCGCTCACTTTTGATGTCTGCTTTTATTCCACAACAGATTTCAGATCCATATCAAACTTCAGATCCGTCCAAACCAGAAAATATCTCATGTATTTCTGTATGGAGTGATGCAGTTTCTTGTGCTTAGACTGCCTGCTTTAAACATTAGCAGCAGGTTAATACAACGGTACCAAACACACATTTGTCTGAACGTTTGTATCAATGTTTGTTTATCCTCTTCCAGCTGTGTTCCACAGTGTATAGCAATAAGTATTTTAAGGCCTAGGAGCTTTTAACTTCTTTTATTTTGCGGTGTGCTAGTATTTTAGACTCTGTTGCATCTTTCAGATCTAGGCGCACTGAAACATTCCGAGCCATGGTTAAATGACTCCATCATGCTGTGTATCGTGAGTTTTGGTGTACTGAGAAAAAGTGGAAAAAAGATTAACTTTGTATGTCTAAATAAATCCCTCACCAAGACCTTACTACATATCAGAGAGTTGTTAAGGCCACTAAAATGGAGTACATGTCTTCTCTGGACTCTTAATAACATTCACAAGCTTCAGGTCCTGTTCAGCTTTTTAAATTATCTGGTAAACCCCGCAGATAACTCCCCTGTAGTGCCATCACTATGAGGCTTTTCCCAAATTGTCACAGGCGAGATTTTCTTTACTCAGACCAAACTCTTTCATTCCTGCTTCCACAAATTCAGATCCTGCTCTCTCCCCAAGCACGGCTGTTTTTGACCAGTTTGAGCCAGCATCCCTTTCTTCCCTAGTAGATCTAGTTTAAAAGCTACAGCCAACAACCTGCCTCTCAGATTTCATTCCTACCCTTTTTATGAAAGATGTCTTCAAGACTGTTGGATATTTTTGCTTGCACTAATAAATAGGAGAGATGGTTCAGGCCATGTTCCATCTTTGCTTTAACATGCTGTAGTGTGTTACAGCAATATTTCAAGGTTATGTGATTTAATCTGATTAATTACATATTACTAAAGGCATCTAGGGAATATGGCATAATAAGAGATTAATAGTGTGAGTGAAGAGGCCTTTCACCTAGTCTGATCTAACTGCAGTGAGGAGTGTTTTGGTTAACCTTGCAATGAAGACAGCACTGTGGGGACTGAAGGCAGAAGCTGCTTACAGAGAGGGCAGACATGATCTGGGGTGGGAGAGAGTTTGACCGTTCACCCAGACGGGCTCATGTACAAGACTGGCTGTAATAAAATATAAGAAACGCCGATCCAGACTTCAGCCTCATCCTTATAGAAGGAAGAAGATATTTTTCTGCTATCACAGCTGGTGCTGGGGATGTTTTATTTTTTTCTCTCTCTCCGAGCCTGTGGGAGAGAGCGGCAGCTGATAGTGGACATTAAAACAGAAAGTAAGACAGAAAGCTGGCATCGTGAATCAACCAACTCTCTCCTACTTCCTGCGTCACTGCTTCATGCAAAAGAAAAAACACTGCTGGGATGATGGACAGACTGAATTGTACCTTTAACCGAGAGTTTCGGTGCATGGTCTGCAGTTTGCAGGACAGAGATCAAATGTCCGCTGAAGGAGTCGCATCCACTTTGGCAACAAGCTTCGAGCAAGGGCCCTGTGCCATAGCCGGTGACCAAAAGCGGTCCAGGACAGAGTTTACTGTGACGGGGTGCAAGATGCAAAATAATTTTACAGAAGTACAGAGGGTAACACAGTAGGGATATTAAGATGATTCTATAATTGGGGGGTCAGGTGATCTGGGTAAGCATAGACATAGATGAAATGGGGATTTACTGCAGCAGTTACGTGTCAATCAGTTATCAAACACTCGAGTTTGGGAGGAATATTATGTGAGATACAGAGTTAAATGTTAACTAACATTAACACATTTGCATTCTCGCATTGCAAAGACTGGCTTGCAAACTGATACATTTTAGTAATTTTCCTCAGAGGAACATAAAGGCGCTTAAGGAAAACACTATTCATTCCAAAAGAGAGAAACCGAATGTTTGGGTTTTCAGTAGTTCTCTGAAGATTCAGTAAAATTGGTTGATTTACATTTGTGAAGGATAAAATATCGGTTGGGGATCTGAGAGAAGAAAAAAATAATGATGGATTGGAGATTCTGATAGACCACAGACTCTGCTTTCTAGTGTGGCTTTCTGTATGTATGTGTATGTGTTTGTCTTATCTTGCGTGATATATCCACGTATAAATGTTTGTAAGTAACGATTTACAGTATGTTGAATATATAAATATAATTGTGCAT
Source organism: Valencia hispanica (assembly GCA_963556495.2). Classification (NCBI taxonomy): domain Eukaryota; kingdom Metazoa; phylum Chordata; class Actinopteri; order Cyprinodontiformes; family Valenciidae; genus Valencia; species Valencia hispanica. The sequence continues at coordinate 36,313,694 of OY747712.1, forward strand.
TTTAATTTGTTTCCACAGGGGCCCTGAGATAATGAATTAATGATGTGATCATTTGATGTGTCAGCATAATGCTTGTATCAACTGAACTAGAATTGAGTGTGCTTTTTAAAGGGAAAATAAAGGTAATTCCATGAAGCGTGTTTGAAAATAAGCCGGCCCAAGGAAATACGAAAACCAAAGTATCAAGGGTAATGATATAAGGAGCTGGTAAGACAAGTACCTAATGTTAAGTAAAAATTGAGAAACTTAAAATGAAAAAGGAAACATGCCTAAATAAACAGCTATGTTTTTTGCTTGTAAATCATGTAAATCTAATTTTTATTCTTTAATTTGACTGTTTCTGCAAGTTGCCTTTAAATAAAAGGGCTGCTTGTGCTTGTCTTGGCTGTCATTAGGCCACATACGTTGTAGAGGAGAGGGCAAGGGGAGTGAGGTATTTGGACCCATCAATTAGCCATTTGCAGGGGGCGCTGGTGCCTATCTCCAGCATTCATCGGGTGAGGGTACAGGGTCTGGGGTGCGAAAGAGTTTGAGGGTTGGCCCAGATGGGCTCATTTACAAGACTGGTGATAATAAAATATAAGAAATGCAGATCCAGACTTCAGCCTCATCCTCATGGAAGGAAGAAGATATTTTTCTGCTATGACAAGTGGAACCTCTTATTAAAAAGAGAAACTTGGACCCTTTATCCAATATTAAAATAATTTCAGAACTTTTATTCCTGCTAAAGGTTTTAGAGAAGCTCTTTGATCCTTTAAAATCATACTTGGCTACCCATGATTTTTATAAGAGGTTTTAGTCTGACTTTAAACCCCACTACAGTACAGAAACAGCAACAGGTTGAGTTGCTGAAAGTTGTGTCCCACACTAGGGGTGTTTCTCAATGCCAAGGAATCTCACCTTGATGCCTTGGTCCCACCCCGGTTGCCTAGGAGATTTATCATCAGGGACCGCCAAGGCGTATTCCAATGTTCATGTGCTACCGAGGCGTCTGTCCTCTGTTTGTCTGCCGTTTAGCTAACAAACCAAGGATACATGCCTTGATGCCTTCCCTCGGTCAAAAATTTTCCCAGAATACAGTGCGGTATTTTCGAAAAGATGACGAATCAGGAGCCAGCAGCAGCTACTTCGGGAGCGAATTTTCAATTAAAATGTAAGTCAAGTCATTGTAGCTATCAGAAAATATTTTTTAGATCCAATGCAGTTATCTGCATAGGTGTTAGGGTTAGCTGCGCTTCTATGCTACTCTGATGGGCGGGATGTAAACAGAGCGCATAAGCAAACGGCGGGCTCTGGTCAGCCGTGGTCACGTGAGGGAAGTCTGTTCCATTTAACGTTTTCTTTGACCAAGGAAGGACAGTGTCCTCGAAACGAGGTGCCTTGACATTGAGAAACACCCTAGGATTAGTGTGTGTTCCAGTTATTATTAATCGAAAGCAGCTCTAAACAAATGAGTGTTTAGCCTTGATTTAAAGAAACTCAGTGTTTCAGCAGTTTTGCAGTTTTCTGGAAGTTTTTTCTGGATTAGTGGCACATAAAAACTGAAAGGTCCATGTTTGGATCTGAGGATTCAGGGGATGCAGAATAGACTTGAACCAGAAGACCTGAGTAGCCTGGAAGGTTGATACAACCATAACAGATCCTGAATGTATTTTTGTGCTAAGCCATTCAGTGATTTGTAAATTAACAAAGGTGTTTTGAAGTCTATTCTCTGAGGGAGCCCGTGTAGGAACTTTAAAATTGGGGTGATCTGAGTAATCTTTTACATCTTAATGATGACAAAACTGAGATTATTTTGTTCAAGCATAGCCACAACTACAATCTACCTACATCTCTATTTCGTTTTTCTCAACTCATTTATCAATTCAATTCAAATTCAAAAATACTTTACATTATTGATCCCAGAGGGAAATTTAAGAGTTGTTGTAGCTCATGCAATTAATTCTTTAACGAGTTTTTGTAGATCTTGATGGCTGTGGGCAAGAAGGATTTCCTGTTGCGGTCTATGTTGCAGCGAAACTGAAGAAGCCTCCTAGTAAAGACACACTGTTGTTGTAGGATAATCTCATGAAGAGGATGCTCAGGGTTTTCCATAATTCTTTTGATTTTATTAAGAATCCTTCTTTGCATCATCATCTCCAGTAGTTCCACAGTAGTGCCAAGAACAGAACCAGCCTTCTTAATCAGGTTATTTAGCCTTTTTAAGTCCCTGACTCTGATGCTGCAACCCCAACAGATGATGGCTGAAGAGATTACACTCTCCACAACAGATTTGTAGAAGATTTGCAGCATCTTGCTGCAAACCTTGAAGGACATAAGTTTCCTCAAGAAGTACAGTCTGCTCTGTCCCTTCTTGTAGACAGCTTCACTGTTCAGTTTCCAGTCCAGTCTGTTGTTCAGGTGAACTCTGAGGTATTTATACTGTTCAACCACCTCCAATTCTTCTCCCATAATAGAGAAAGTGTTTGAATTATTCCTATTTTTTCTGAAATCTACGATCCTCTCATTTGTTCTATTCACATTCAAGTTAAGACGATTGTTTCCACACCTTGTCACAAAGCGGTCCACCAGCTCTCTGTATTCAGCTTCTTTTTCATCATAGATACACCCGACAAAGATACACCCGACAATTGCAGAGTCATCTGATGACAGGTCTCTGATATGTACTGTAAGTCTGAGGTGTACAGAGTGAAAAGGAATGATGAGAGAACAGTCCCTGTGGTGTTCATATGCTTCTGACCACCTGGTTTGATACACAATTCTTCAGTCTCATAAACTGTGGTCTGTTTTTTAGGTAGCCATTGATCCAGGCGATTGTTGAGGGCTCCACTTCTGTCTTCTGGAGTTTCTGACGAAGCAAATCAGACTGAATTGTGTTAAATGCAGTGGAGAAATCGAAGAGCATGATTCTCACAGTCCTGCCTGCTTTGTCCAGATGACAGTGGGGTGGTTGAAGCAGGTGGATGATGGCATCTTCAACTCCAACTCCACAGCGATTAGCAAACTGCAGCGGGTCCTGATATGTCCTAGTTTGGTTACTCATGGGATCCAACAGGAGTCTCTCCTGGACCTTCATGATGTGGGATGTCAGGGCAACAGCTCTATAGTCATTGATGACTGATGGGTGATTTTTCTCCGGTTTTTGAAAAACGCATGATGTCTTTCACAACAATGGAACCTTCTCCTGGATTAGGCTAAGGTTGAGAGGTGCTGCAGAATCCCACAGAGCTGCTCTGCACAGGCCTTCAGGACTCTGGGGCTGAAACCATCTGGACCTGCAACCTTGTTCCGGTTTCTCTTGCTGCCTCTTAAACTGACTTTTAGAGACAGACAAGTAGGAGAGGGAGGCAAAGGGGGGAGCAGCATCTCCTGACTTGGTTGAAGACAAACTTGTGGAATCAGAAGAATGACTGAGGTGAAGGATAACAGATTTGAGGTGTGACAGGAGAGCTGTGGGTCAGAGGAGAATGGGATATCTGTTTGGCTGGGGACAGAAGAAGAAGATGCTGAGCTATCTCCTGGACTGAACCTGTTGAAGAATGTGTTCAGTTCATTAGCTCTGTCGAGACTTCCATTTATCCAATCCTTCCTGTGCTTAAAGCCTGCGATCTTTTTCATCCCTGACCAGACATTTCTGATATTGTTCCTCTGTAGTTTGGTCTCCAGTTGCTATCCTCTTTGCTGTCTCTGATCTTGACCTTAAGTTGCTTCTGTATACTCAATAATTATCTGTCTCCCTCCCTGAAGGCTCTTTTTACTTGTTTAGCAGTTCCTTCAGGTCACTGGTGATCCAGGGTTTGTTATTAGGGAAGCATCTCACTGTTCTGGTGGGGATGATGTTGTCCACACAGAAGTTTATATAGTCAGTCACACACTCAGTCATGGCATTAATGTCCTCTCCATGTGCTTGGCAAATAGTGATCCAGTCTGTGGTCTCAAAACAACCCTGCTGGGCTTCTTTAGCTTCATGTGATGATTTTCTCACACTTCTTTTTGTCACAGGTTGCCTCTGAACAAGTGGCTTATATTCTGAGCAGAGAAAAACAAGATTGTGATCAGATTGTCCTAGAGAAGGTTATGGTTTAGACATGTATGCATCATTTACATTTGCATAAAACAAATCCAAGGTCTTGCTTTCTTTAGGGGAGCAGCTAACAAACTGTTGAAATGTTGGAAGTGTAGTAGCGAGTGAGGCATGATTAAAATCACCAGATAATGCCACAAATACATTGGGGTGCTTGGTCTGTAGCTTAGCGACGATGGAACAGATTACATCACATCACATCCATTGTCAGCAATCGCTGAAGGTGAAATGTAAACAACTACCAAAATAACATTGGAGAACTCTCTTGGTAAATAATATGGACGAAAACTTACTGCCAAGAGTTCAATATCTGGGCTACAGAGACGACACTTCACAGTAACATGTCCTGGATGACACCATCTGTTGTTGACAAGCATTGCTACTCCACCTCCTTTTCTTTTCCTGCTTGTCTTCAGATCTCTGTCTGCTCTTACCCTCAGGAAGCCTGGCAGAGAGACGTTGGAGTCGGGGATATGATCCTGCAGCCAGGTCTCAGTGAAACACATAACACTGCATTCCTGATACTCTGGCTGAGTCCTTGTAAGGGCTTGGAGTTCATTTATCTTGTTAGCCAGTAAGATCACATTGGCCATTGTGATCGATGGAAAAGATAGTTTGAATTTCCTCCTTCTCTGTGTCCTTTTTGTTCATGCTCTGTATCCACACCTCCTCCTTCTCAACTCATCAGCGATTTGTGGCTTCAGTTGATATATTATTTCAGCTTTTGTTATGTTAATTAGGTGCTCCTGGCTGTAAACCACCTTGTTGCCACGGTTATGCATAATAAGTTATCAAAAAGTGAAAAATTAACAGCAAAAATCCTTCCAGCTTCACAGCACCAAAAACTAGAAGGTATACAGATCAAAAAATCCTATCTTTCCTCAAGAAAACAGAGGGGCCAACGTCTGAAAAAACGAAACTCAAAATGTAGCCAACAGACCCACTCCAATATGCAGTCACACAGAGCAGCAGAAGAACCTCGTTGTAACGTTTGACAGAGATTTTATATTTAATAAGCATCAAGTCTTACAGCCAATGTCAAAGGCTATCCGTGCCTTTAAATAAGAGTGCCTATCATCATGGGTGGATTATTATAATTCACTCTACTATGAGACTTAACAGAAATGAACGCATCATCTCCAGTCCAGAATGCAGCAGCCCGTCTTCTCACCAGCAAGCAAATGAAATGTATAACATACTGGCTTCCAGTGCACTGTATAATTGATTTTAAAATTGTGTTGTTGGTTTTTAAATATCTTAATGGACTGGCGTCGGTATAACTCGGCAGTATAAGTCTAGGACAAAAAACATAACTTTTGGAGACATGTCTTGTAGTAGCTGAAACTGAAATTGAAGTAAATTTTTAGTGAAACTGAAAATTGAAAGGTGAGAACACCATCCCAACTGTAAAGTACAGGGGTTGCAACATCATGTTGTGTGGGTGTTTGGGAGGGACCAGTTGGAAAAAAAGCAAACCTACCAATAGATGGCCATTCACCTAAACTGGCAGGGAGACATCAGAGATTCAGTGAAGAGGTTGATTGTAGCTCACAGGAAGCCACTGAGATCCACATCTTAGGCAGAACAATTTCTTGACAGGACATTGTTAGCTGTGCACTTAGCAAATATGGCATTTATGAAATGGTGGTGAGAAGCCATTGTTGGAAGAAAGCCAAAAGAAATCATTTGCAATTTGCCACAAGCTATGTCGGGGAAATGTGGAAGAAAGCGCTCTGGTTAGATTGACCAAAATTGTGCTTTTTGGCCTACATGGTGTAATGTGGTGGTAGCAGCATGATGCTGTTTGGACATTTTTGTTCAGCTTGAAGAGAAGGGCAGCTGTTAGAGGCTGCATGGCGGCATTCCTTAAGCCCCAGCTGCAAGGAAATGATTTAGCTTTGAATATTTATGCTCGAGAATGACCTAGTCAGAGTCCAGAACAAAATACATTTCAGAATCTGTGGCAAGACTTAAAATAGATTTTTCCACAGACACATTGTCTAATCTGACTGATCTTATGATATTTAGCAAATATAGAGCAACATTTTCACACAGTATGCCATCTTTTTTATTAAATTTTATATTAAAAAATTTTAATAAACCATGTTTCATTTTCCTTTCTATATGTAGCCACAGTACATACACATTTGAGTGTAATGTGACAAGATGCTAAAGTTCAATGGAGAGAACTATTTTTTTCCAAAGCTCCTTAGGTAACTTCAATGCATATCTTCATAATATGGACAGGATGTGTGGCTCAGTAGCATGATGTGTTGCACGTCTGGTGACTCTGGCACGTCTGGTGACTCTGGTGCGTTCCGCAGACTTGTGGCTTGACAGTGGAAACGTTGCAATGTGGAATTACTAATTTGGCTTTACAAAGGGAAGAAACTGTGTGTGGAATGAATGAAATCTTCTCCTGCTGCCATTTTCTGACCTTAGACAAATAGTTGGCAAGATTTCACAATAAAGGCCAAAAAGATCGCATCAGGTTTAATGGTTATTTATTGCTCCCAGAGTCTTCTGAGATGTCTTTATGTGAGCTATGTGTATCATGTTACCTCAGAAGATGATTTTTCAGCTGGCTTGGTTTGGCCAAAGGACAATTTCGAGCATTTCATAGTGTCTCAATGGCATTAGAGCTGTTTTGTTTCACAGGGCCAGCTCTTCGCTTGCCATTGCAATTTAGTTTTTCTTTCATTCATTTTCCACAGTCTAGCTGTAGTCTTTCCCACACTGACCTTCATCAATTCTATAAGCTTAAGGTGAAAGTTGGATCATGTCAGTGACAATCCAGTTTACCCAGTGAACTCTGTCAGAGAAGAAGCATCAGTGGATAAGGTGATCTCAGGGTGTATAAAGACAGTGATGTCATTATAAACCACCATCAGGGATACCATATGATGGATGAACTGTCTTAATGAATCAACCTGAGTTTCAGCCTGTCAGCAGCTTGGCAGCAAATGAAACCTGACGTTTTTTTGTATGTCCCGATCTCTTACTAATTTCTTTACCATAGCCAAAGGTTTAGCAATTTGTCTGTTAGAAATTACTATTGTCTGTTTAATTCACCATTTGATGATAGTAGTAGTAGTAGTAGTAGTACCGTAATATTCAAATTACGGCATGATATCCGACCAGGACAGTTCGGCTTGGTTTTTTATCTGTTGTTGCTGTTTGGCTAGAAATAGAAAATAAAAGTCCATCCTGTCCAACAATTGACAGATTAGTAATAATATATGTAGTGTTATCAGGTTACACCCAATCATAGATTCATTTCATATCTACTTGCAAGCAATCTACAGCTCCATCTCAGTCAAATTAAATAAAATCATAAAATGTTTATTCCAGTAATTCAACATTAATAATTTATTTTTACTTTATTTAAATCCAGAAGTTTAGATGCAGTTCCTGAAAAAGGTTATGACTTGTTTCAAACATTTTAGGTATCCTTCCAATAGCTTCTTACCAAAGTTTATTGACATTTTGACCCATTCCACTTGACAAAACTGGTGTAATTGAGTCAAGTTTGTAGTCCAACTTGCTTGTGCCCTGCAAACCTTTTTAAGCTCTTCCCATTAGTTTTCTATGGAACTGAGATCAGGGTTTTGTGACCTTTTAACAACATTGACTTGGTTGTCATTTAGCCACTTTGTAACTAAACGGTTGTTATGATTAAGGTTAGCGTTCATTTGGAAGAGCTGCTTAAGGTAAATCTACATCTTCATGGCTGATGTTTGGGTGCTGTAATACTGTATTTCTACACAATATTCTTTAGTGACGATGCCATCTTTTATTGGAAGTGTGTCAGTCTCCCTTTTAGCAGAACACCCACACATCATGATGGTGGCACCTCCATTCTTTCCAGTTGGGATTCTGTTCTTGGGCTTGCAAGTTTTCCATAATTCTTCTAAATGCAATGATGACCAAACCCTTTCACTTTAGTTTTATGAGACCATAGGACATGCTTCCAAAAATTAAGATTACATGCAAGATTTCATTTATAAATACAAATACTTGAGGGGAAAAAACTTAAAACCTTTATGGTAAACATACTTTTAGACTTACCAACATACCAACATTAGGAGGAAGAGAAGCAGCATGGCATCTGTTAAAAGGAAGATGCTTTGGTGGTTTTGGAACTAAAGGGAAAGTCTGTGTTAAAAAAATTACTTATTTACTGTTGAGATCTACAGTATTAACTTAAATTGAGTTTTTCCCCTATGTTCATGTAAGTAATCATGCATACTCTTGAACCCTCCATGTTGTTTGTCCCAACAGGAAGGCCGGCCTTATTCTCTCCCAGCTGGACGAGCTCTCTCTGTGGTGTAAAGGTCTCCTTCAGGAGCCAAAGATCGGTCTTCGCCGGATGTCCCTCAAGTTCCTGTCCTGCCGTTACACTGACACCAAAGCCTTTGGACTCAACTGGTCAGAAATGGGTCAGGACGTGCACAAGGCCTGTGACGAACAGACACTCACTGTCATGTATAACGACTACGGTGAGCCCAAGGAGCTCTAGAGGTTTGAGTTTCACTTTGGATTAGCACAGTTTCCTCACCTCCCGTTCCCCAGAAAACAGGTTTTGCATAGCTGGCCATGAAGCTGAGAATCAAATCTTATTTCTAAATATTGCACGTGAAATGCTATTTATTTAATTTACCTTGACCACAACACCAGTCTCAGAAACAGTGTACTAATAACATTACCTGTCATTAGCACTGGTATGTAGCATCTGGTAGTCCCTGAACTTTTTGCCAAGTTGTAAACGTTGCTCCTCCCTTCTAAGGAAGAGTAAAAATTAAAGAGATCTCTTACGACGAAATTGTAGGAAAAGCAACAGTGGCCTCTACTTAAATCCACACTTTTATATGTGAGGTATGTTAAACCCTTTTAAGACATCCGTTTCCTTCAACGAGACTAGAATTCTAACTTGATCCTAGTTAAAGTATTGCTCTTGGCTACCACCTACCTAATGATGGAAAAGTTAGGACAAACTACTATATCTTGCATTGTAACATTCATTTTAACTGCGAAACAGACAAATTACTTTATTTGAAATATCTCACTTATTAAAAAGTTAATGTAGAGTATCATACAGATGCATCTTAATACATCAGAATATTATCAAAAATGTTTACTTCAGTACTTCATTTTAAAAAGTGAAATATATAGATTTATATTTCAAGTCCTTATGTTCATTTAGATTATTAAAGCTTCTAGCTAATAAAATCCCAAAATTCTGTTTTTTAGAAAAGAAGTATTTAAACTGAGATGTATTAATGGATTAATTATTGCACCATTGCAGTGTGGTATAGATGCAGTCTGCCTGTGGCTCAGCTTAAGGTTGCTCTAATAGTTGTCTGCATTGTTGGGTTTGATGACGGTCCCAATAGTTTTCTGTTTCTAATGGGCATTGCTTCACAATCCACTCCAGGCTGCTGTTATCCCTGTTGTTTTGTCAACTTTTAATCGCCATACTTTTTTCTTCCACTCAGTGCTCCAATGATATGTTTGGATACAAAGCACTGTAAATAGCCAGTTTCTTGCTGGATGATTTTCAAGTCAGCAGTTTCCCCCATAACAATGTAGGATTTTCATACATTTCTGTTTGAAATAATTAGATTTTCTGAGAAACAGAATCTTGAGATTTCATTGTCTTTAAGACATACTAATCAAAATTATTGGAATAAATACTTTAACTATATCACTCTGTGAGAAATAAATGTATATAATGTATGGGTTTACCTTTTTTAACTGAATTAATACTATACAACCTTTTAAATGATAGCTTAATTCATTGAGGTGCATCTGTATGTCTAATACTGCCCTGAATTGTAGCTGGATAGATTTTCTTTTTTTATCTGACGGATTTCTGTTAAACTAAAGCAAAATATGGAAAGTATATGCCTAGAAACAGCGAGGAGAGCTCTGTGTGGAGTTATTTTAGGGAAAAAAAGGTTTACACTGTACATAACATTGTCATGAAGTTTTAGCTACAATATATAACCTGAATGTAGTGTTGATACTTACTTATTTACTGTTGTAAACCATTTGTTTGAATTAGCATCAGTAATAACTTTTAAAAAGTTCAAACAGTATTTTCTTAATTATTTTAATGTTTTCATATATTAAACAATTTTAACCAGCAGTAATTCTGTACTGAATCTTCAAAACAACAGTGTCTTAATATTAACAACAATAATTGTTTCTCACTAAAATGTAATGATTTGTTCTGGAAAACATGCCGTTTTGTATTTGAAGCAGAAATATTTTTACTTTTCTTTGACTTCATTTATAATTTTAATTCCTCTCTCTGAGGGCCATATTGATGATCGATGTCAGAAACAGATGACTTTTTTTTCTTTTTAACAAATCTAATGTGTGAATACAAAAAAACTGCTTGTAGATTTTTGTATAGACAGTTATACGTAATACTTCACATTGTAATCTTTCACTCCTGTATATACAATATACTCCTGGTGATATTTTAAAGCATTTATGTGTGCTTTAGTAGATATGACATTGTACCTACATATAAGCTGTGTATTGTCGTTTTTTGCAAGGTTAATGCACTGATTTCATTCTTCATGTGAGTGATCTGATTGTAATTTAGAGAGGGCTTGGCGTGATATGAAGGGCAGTAGCACATCAGAAATCAGTTTATATTTCGGAAGATTTTTTCGATCTGCATGTCCTGTTTATATGTGTGGCATCAAAAACTCAAGAGTTTTCACATTGATCTTTGCTACTTTCAGAAAGACTAAAGAGGCTAGACAACACTTAACAATAAAGTTTTTAATGGCACTAATGGTTTGTCTATCAAATCTTTAATTTGTGCTCTACAAATATCCCTACTCCTGTTTGACTGTCTGCTTTCTGTGACAGTATTGAGACTGGCATTACTAGTTGTTGTAGCTCTGGTCTCGGTGCTCAGACTGCTGCCCAAATGTTTAATTGAAATAAAATAACCTTTTAAAAAATGTGTATGATCTGTGAGCGTCATGTATGACAATCTAGGTTCTGAAATCTAGGTATTGCCTGATTTTTGTACATTTAATGTAAGATTTGACTGGGTTCTACAAAGCATTATACAATGTGTTTCTCCCAATTTCCATTGCAAAACTTTTATACAGTGGACTCCCAGTATTTGCTGGGTTTAGAGACCACAGCTTCCCATAACTAGCTAAAATCTGCAAATACTTGAGACCCCCTATAAAAATGCTCATAACTGCATATTTTAAAAATTCTCACATCAAATATACCTTAATATGCAATAATATGCACAGTGGAAATCGTCTTAGCACTAATGCATAAGCTAACAACTAAAGTTTTCCATATTTCCACTCTTGGGGTACAGCCAATCAGCGCGCCTGGATTGGTAACTTTGCAATTACCAGACAATAGCGGGTCAAGTTGCTTTGCCCTTAGGTATTTCAGCTTCCCAAGCTGCAATTTCTTTCAAATAAGTTATTCACGGAAAAATCTGTGAATACTGGGTCTTCTTGAACTTCTTTAAATTTTGTAAAGTTTCAAACACAAACTTAAGTCATTAATTGGAATTTTAGGTGACAGAAAAAACAACAAAAAGAAAAGCTTCCAGCAAAAGGAAAGCATTTTAAGTTTTGGTGTCTTCTGATCAAAACACCTTTATCCACATGTTTGCTCTAATCCTTACATTGCTTGTTTGAAGTTGTAAATACGACTGCCTTACTGCTTTCTTTCAACAACAGATTGGTTCTTGCCAGGCCAGATTTGTGTAGCAAATTTCTTATAGTTGTCTTGACAACAAGTTCTCCCAAAAGAATAGTAGATATATGAAAAGATGGCACTCAGCGAGGACTGGTCCACTCATACACACTCAGCTGTGGCATAGGCTTACAATAGTGAGACGACAGAATTCAAAAATAATATATCTGGGAGAAAACAAAGCATGTCTGCAAATGTTTTATATTAGTAAAGCAAAATATAAGCAAAGCAGATGTAAAAAAGTTAAAGATGGTAAAGACCGGTAACCTATGCAGGTTACACTTTCTCACCTGTTCACATACACATGCAAACTGTTTGGGTGAGAAGAAAGTCATGTAAAGTATTCTAACTTATATTATTATGATTGTATAAATCACATAGTAAATAGACATCCGTCAAAAAAGACATGATTCAATTCTATATAAAGTTGGAATTTATTATATAGAGTACAATGTGCAGTAAAATATTACAATATACTTTGATACTATGTCCTGATGTGGTATTTCATCATATTGGTTTACTGACTTCATAATCTGCCTGTATTACACATATGAAATCCGTGCTGAGTGAATGGACTGTCTTCTTACACTTCAGTTCATCACACCTTTACTGTATGTGCAGATTTGTTTCAGTGGTACTGAGGATAATAAATTTGCTTACAGTCAATATTTGAAAATTACACAATGTTCATTCAGATTCAGCGGTAACCGTCATATATGAGCAACTAAACACGCTTCCATACACTGCTGCTCCGAGAAGCCCAGCTGCAAAATACAGTAGCATAATAACATGTGAACAGTGATATAAATATAGTAATGACCTGTGTTACTTATAGGTGGCCTTGTGGATATATTGGATGATGCAGATATGTGATCTATACATGTTAGTCTATACATATCGTTCTCCAGTAGCCTTCAGCCGTGATGACTGGAAGGTTCTCCGGCCCAACTCTAATCAGATCCAGAAAAGTACTTGACCTCATTCATAACAGTGGTTTAATCCAATTATGATAACTTTCTTTCTAGAGAACACCTGCAGTGTGTTAGGGTCTGATCTCCAAAACAACCTTTTCTAATCTTCCACTGAGGATAATCTTTTACATCTCAGCTGGGAGCAAAGAAATGTATCACGTGTGTATGTTATTTTAATGGAATGACTCATTGGATGCAATTTAACAACAGAATGAAATACAAATGGCGTTTTATAGTATAAAGTCTGACATTAGTCACAATCTTTGTATTAAGAAATGCTACACATCAGATTTTTTTGACTTTTTACTTGTGGTGAATGTGATGCAGTTCGTTTTGCTTAACACAACTTCAGCTTCCTTTCGTCTCTGCATCTTATTGCATTCCTCTTCAGTCCAAGGGTTTCACTTTGCTCTTGTTCTCTTCGGCATCTGGATCGCGGCAAGTGCACTCGTCCTCACTGCAGTCTGCTCCAAACTGGATGACCTGTCAGTAAACAAACAGAATGATCCGCTAATTGAATTTCCAGATCTGCTGCAAAGATTTAAGTCTGTAACTATGGCTCTCTGAAAAAGTGTCTCCTCACAGATATCTTCTGTTTTTGCCTTTTTGTCACACTTAAACATTTCAGATCATCAAACAAATTTCAATGTCAGATGAAGATAACCCAAGTAAATATAAAAATATGTTTTTGAATTATTATTTTGTTTGTTAAGGGAAACATGTAATCTAAGCCAAGCTTTAGCTCAATTTATCTTGGGTTATACAACAAAACAATGTTCCAAAGCATGCCAGCAAGACTACATTTCAATACCTCCAAAAGTTGAAAGTTTTGAAATGGTCTACTCAAAGTCTAGGTGAATGAGATCCCAGTGGCATGACCTTAAAAAGGCAGTTCGTGCTTAATAATCCTCCAATGCCGCAGAATAAAATACAATTCCGCAAAGAAGAAGGGGGCAAAATGGTTTTTAGGTTGAGGGGGCAATTGTTATTTTCACACAGTGGCTTGAATAGGGTTTTCCCTTCAATAAAAACAATAAAAAACTGCTTTTGTGTTAACCCTGAATATGTTTATCTGTATTTGTATCTGATGGTATGAAAAATTAAGTCTGAAGAAAAGAAGAAATCTGTCGCGGGGGGGGGGGGGTGGGGGGGGGTGGGGGGTGGGGGGGTGAATGGGTTTCGGGCACCATGAAGATTTCACGTCTTTGATGTTAAGTAAGTAGAATAAAAGCAAATGAAAGCATTGTGAGATCAGGAGAACGAGAATAGTCTTTAAGAGGGCCTCCCATTTGAGCCGTTACATTTAAACTGTTGCAAAGAGCAAAACTCTGAATGGCAAAACCAGACAATAAAAAACACATTTGCTTGGACCAACCACGCAGCATTGTGTTGGTGCTGAAAGATAAGCACCCTCAGTACTCGTCGCCTCTCCTCACAGTTTCAAAGAGAGCTCAAACGGCCCTAAGAAGGCAGATAAAGAGCACATCAAATGATGCGACGTTGGCCTTTGAGAAGCAAGAAAACCTTGTTGGTCTTTCAGGGGGAAGAGGAGGGAGGAGCGCACCGCCGTGGAGATGAACGGATGAACACATGTTAGGAATCAACAACAAGAGGCTGCCAGCTCTCATCTAGGAAGCGAGCCATCACCACAGGTTGCAAAATAAACTCTGGTGCCCCGCGAAGCAGTCTGTTGCAAGAAATATAAACATTTGCTCCCGGAGAAAAGGAGTGAAATGAAGACTGGGAAAAAGAAAGGGGAGTGGGAGGCAGAAGGGGGAAAAAATGAAGATGAGGGCACACACGACCAGTGGGAGGGTAACAAACGTCGCTGCTAATTGCACTCGCTTTACAGAGTGCGAGAGAGTTGATGGTCGGGTGGAGGGTTGTTTCACTGAGGGCTCTTAACAAGCTCCAGGAAGGCACCAGCAGTGCCATCTAAGATGGGTTGGCGCTCTCATTAAGTGTTTCTCTAACAGCTCCATTTTGATTCAATGATGCCAACTTCCAGCAAGCCAAAGAGCACTCCATTTTTTTAAGCTTCCTAACAACCTTTGGAAGGGGTTCTTTTGCTTCATGCATAGAAACAAAAGCCAAGTCCTTTAGGTGTTTCTGAGCATGTAAAAGTTGCCTCCCACTGTTTACTGCAACACACTGAAGAACAAGAACATTTCAATAAGAAGCAGTCAGCTTTGCATGCAATGAAAACCCAACAAGCCTTACTGCTTTGTCTCTTTGGTAGACTCGCACACAGATTCCTATTAATAAGTCAAAGACGTGGGGGGGGGGGGGGGCACAGTGGCTACACAGTGGTAGCACTGTTGCCTTGCAGAAAGAAGGTCCTGGGTTCGAATCCCGGCCTGGGGTCTTTCTCCATGGAAATCTCTGCATGTCTTGCATGTTCTCTCTGTGCATGCGTGGGTTCTCTCCGGGGACTCCGGCTTCCTCCCACAGTCTAAAAACATGACTGTTAGGTGAATTGGTTTCTCTAAATTGCCCTTAGTATGAGTGTGTGCGTGTAAGGTTGTTTGTCCTGTATGTCTCTGTGTTGCCCTGAGATGGACTGGTGTCCTGTCCAGGGTGTACCCCGCCTCTCGCCCCATGACCACTGGAGATAGGCAACAGCCCCCCTCCCCGCAACGCTGTGTTAGGATGGGTACAGAAAATGAATGGATAAACGGAATTCAAAGAAGTGAACACTTTGAACAAATACAATGCCTTGCAAAAGTAAATGGATTTCTTGAACTTTTACACATGGTTTACACTAACTTTAATATGGGATACATTTTTTTAAAATGTACAAATAAAAATCTGAATCTTCAATTTCTATTTAGTCCCATTCAGTCAATATTTTGTAGAACCACCTATTAAAGCTTGAAAGGTATTTTGGGGTATGGATCAACAAACACATCTAGAGACTGAAGTGTTTACTCATTTCTTGTTCTAGCTCAGTAAGATGGATGGAGATCCTCAGTGAACAACAATTTTTGAGTTTTTCCAAAGATTCTCAATTGGATTTAGGCCTGGACTTTGAGTGGACCGTTTTAACATATGACATTAATCTGCTGTAACCTAATCCTTTAACTCTATAGCCGTATTTTCATGGTCTTTGTCCTGCTTGATGGTGAGCTTCTGTCCCTGTATTATGTATTTCGCATAATCAATTTTCTTTTTCAAGGACTGGACTGTGTTAAGCTCTATCATCCCATTAACTTTCCCTGCTCAAGAGAAACCTCCCCACAGCATGATACTACCACCACCACGTTTCACAGTGTAGATTATGTGCAGTGCTAGGTTATCTTCTACACATTCCGTGTTGTCTGTAGGCTTGATTTGTACACAACTAATAGCTGTGCTGTCAGTAGATTGTCCCACTCAAGTTATCGACTTCTGCAACTCCAAAGCTGCCATAGATACTTGACAGGAGTAATGCTCTCCTTGTCCACCCTTTCAGTTTCGAAGGAAAGACAAGTTTAAGTAGGTTTGCTTTTTCTGCCACACTCTTTACATGTTTTTGATAACCCAACCCTGTTTTTAAATTCTCCACAACTTTTGTCTGATTGATGTTTGTTGTTCTCATGATCTCGTTTGATCACAGAAAAGCCAGATTTGAGTTCCTCATTCGCATTTTAATTAAACAGCAGCAGAGAAAATACATAGAAAAAGTGCATGCTGTGTTTTTTTTACACCTGCATGACTCCCACCTCATTGAAACAGTGAATCTTGTGAAGACACCCACTAATCCTTCATTTACCCTCCCCGGTTCCAACCCCTGCTCTGCGAATCTGCTATAGTCGCGGTCAAGATGCTGACTCTCCCAGATGCTGAGTTCCCTTCCTCAAAATACGACCCCTACTTGCTGTGCTGCTGTTTTACAGTGGCCGAGTAAACCGCAAAGCGTCAGACACCTCTCTGCTCCCACACTTATAACCCCCATACCCCACCCCCACCACCACCACCTCTATTCTCCAGTAAAAGAAGCAGTTAGTAGCAGTCTGGCAGCTCATTTATTATGACGGCAGCTACAGACTTGCTGAACTCCTGCTCGGCTGAGGAAGGAGCTGCCAGTGAGTCATGGCGTGCTGCGGACATGAAGGAGACAGCGAAGGCTCGGCCAACTGTAGGCAGTACGAATTAACGGGTTGGGCCCCCGAATGAGTGCTATGAGTATGTGGTTGCACAGTAGCCAAAGAGGGGTATATTAGAAAAATGTGCCGCTGGGGGAGGGAGGTGGATTTCCCTAATGTCCGCATGGGAGAGACGTTGTCATGAAAGCATGGAAAATTAGGAAGAAAAATATGTTTATCCAGGAGCAGTTGAGGGAACAAGTGGCTTGTGGTTTCCTGCGCTGCTTGACCTGGACCCACTCATTATTATTCATACCGCTTCTCCTAGCCACCCAATAGGTGCAGTAGCCATTTAGCACAATTACTGCAATGGGATACTTTGTGTCTTGTAGTAAGAAAACATCCAGTGCTTTCCTAAAACATATTAAGCCTTGACTTGAAATAATCCCTCTCTGTTAGATCCCTGATCCCTTATGCACCTTTTAATGACAGATAAAGCAGAAGCAGGGAGTTAAATATAGGACAAAACATGTATATTTACAATGCGCATGAATCCCTTCTGTTGTTTTTGTCCACACAAGGACCAAATAGCTACTGACACAGGAGTGAGAGGAAACTAACATGAATATGTGTTTATTTGCTTAGCACAAGGGTCCTGCACAGCAGCACAGTGCTCCTGCCAAAGCAGTCTAATTTCTACAACTGTAAACAGGAAGAATCTGAGTCTGAATCCAGCTTAAGCAGTCTAAGCTCAGTAATGATTCCAGATTACTAAACTCTATCCAAAGAATCTGATGGAACACAGATCTGACAGCGCTGAAGGGAAGGAAATCAATACCTTTCTGGTGGAGAGCGTGGAAGAGCAGCAATCTCCTCCGTCATACTGGCAGTAGGCCCGGTTGTTGATGGTGTCACACCAACCGTCCCCTCCAAAAGGCTAAACAAAAAACAAAAACAAAACAAAAAACAAGAATCAGAGATGATCTTCCTGCAAACTGTCCTGTTACCTCACAGAGCACGAAAGGCTGGGAGGGGAAAAGATGAAACCATGACTCAAGATTTTACCAGAAAACAGATTTTCACTAAGTTGCTCACATCATCATACAATTAAGTTGTTTGGGACAAATGTCAGTGAGACAGATCAAAACAAATGCAGTATTTCAAGTCTGATCCAAGATGCATAATCAGAAATATCTCAAAATCTGTTGTGAGTTTAACGGTGGCTTTAACAGGGTGGCCAATGAAAAACAATGACCTCTGTCCAGATCTGAATGTTTGTTCAAGAAATCTATTTCCTTAGTGAAGTAAACCAAGTTGCAACGACTGACGTAAATCCAATAAAAACAACTTAAATCTGGCAGTGATAATATAATTTCTCTTTGCAACAGTAACATTTAGACTTTTTAGATGCAGTCACAAACAACAAAGAAGTGCCACATGTTAAATTTGTATTACTTGGCAAAAACGATTTTTCTTTGATAGACAATATTGAATTTGATCATGCACAGATTACACACAGAGTGATGTAAGCATTTATGTCTGTTAATTTACATCATTTTGCCTTTCAGTGAATACAGACCAAAAGTTCAGGTTAATTTGTAAATCAAGGTCCCAGAGTATGGAGGAAGAGTGGAGAAGCACAGATTCTAAGCTGTACGAGGGCCAGTGGGAGGTTTTGACCATCACTTGGGACCATGTTTTTGGGAATAATGTCATCTGCTGGTTTTGGTCCACTGTGTTTTATCGTGTCCAGAGTCAGTACAGCCATTAACCTTTGATAGGACCTAATGCAGGGATGCCAATAACTGTGGAGGATGTTGTAAAAGGAAATATAGTCACCCCTTAAATTCCAAGTATATCTCCAACATTTATTCTTCCTCTGAAGATCTTAAGGAAAGTAGTAGCATGGATGACTTATAGCTTTAGGGCCACAAAGGTCTGTATAAAATTCTTCCATCAGAACTACTGGGATCTCAAGTTGATATTTTTGGCTTGGCCCCCTCATATATTCTACAACCATCCTTCAATATCTCCAGGCTTTATTTCCTGTTCAGTAAAACAGTCAAGGCTGCCTGTTAGCAGAAGTGCAGTGTAGTACCTTGGTGGATCGTTGCGTCCCCTGTAAAGTCAACATCCAGACCAGATGGTTTGTGTTTTGGAAAAGTAAGTAAGCAATTCCATATTTGTATTGTGTATCTGCATTGTAAATTGCTGACTATGTCAAAACATTATAATTTCTACATTTTTATGTTTGATCAGGACACACTGAGGTCAAGCTGGATACAGACTCAAACCATTAATAGAACAGAGATTATGGCAAATAGACAGCAAATTTCTTCACTAAACTTTAGCTAATAATCAACTTTGGGTGTTTTATTGAAGAGGGAAAAAGGGCATTGGCATAGCTGAAGATTAATGTGTGATTTGTAGATGCCAAGAAATGAATGTCAACTTCATGTCTTATGAAGGGGTGGCTATAGCTCAGCAAGGGTAATTGGAGGGTTGCTAGTTTGATTCCAGATTTCCTGTCACACGTGGGAGTATCTCTGGGAAAGAACCAAGAGTTAACCAAAGCTACAGTATATTGATGCATAAATGTGTGATAGCTGGGAGTGCAGATGGTTGAATGTGAGTTGTAGTGTCAAAGCACTTTGTATGACTACAAAGGCATTATATAGATTTAGTCCGTTTATCATTCTTCTGGAGTTAAATGGAAGCACACTTCTGGGGGGAATTTTTGCAATGTGTTGTGCCCTAAAGATAACATCGATTAGTGCCCCTGTTACAAATATAATCTTGGGAGGGGGGGCTTAGATGGAAGGTGGTAAGAAACCAATTGTCACAAGCTGTTGGGACATTTGGTTGATATGCACATTTAATACCAAAACACAAATGCATCTTGGGCATAGAACTTGTCTCCTTCCTCAGCAGTATGATGGGTGGACATTTCAGTGGTGTTTATTCTTGCATATTTTACATTTAAACAGATGAATGTGGCACTTTCTGGCTCCTGGAAATTGTTCACAAGAATGATTCCAACTTGTGGAAGTCCACAATACTCCTTAGGATTTCTTGGCTTATTTATTTAGATTTTTCCATGATGTGTCATAGATTGTAAGTAGGACCCAGGCGCAGAGAGACGTTTCGCGTTCTTGCGACGCAACTTTAATAATAAACAAACTCACAGCTGGACGGGAAGAAAACACGAAGAAGAGCTGGGAGAAATGACGATCGGCAGGGAAGACAAGGACCTGACAACCGACAGTGGGAGACTGGGGTTTAAACAGGCTGGGACAACAATTGGAAGGTAATCAGGGAAGACAAGAGACAGCTGACGACAATCAGACAAACACTGGGGGACAGGGAGTGACACAGACAGGGAGGAAGTCACACTATGACATGATGTCACACGCGTAGGTATTGTATTTGAAGTGTTAGACTAACAGGCCTGCCTTCATCTAACTCAAAAGATGGGAATTAACCTATACATTTTTTATTAATTCATTTCTTTTTAAATTGATTGTACACGCTACAGTGACAATAAAGAGAACTGAATAGAACCTTACAAAGGTATGACTTTATCATAGGGGTTTTTCCGCATAGATTAAATGCAGTAATCTTAGTGTATGTAAACTTCAAGGCAGAAAGAATTTTGTTGAAACCAACAAATAGGAATAATTACGGTAATCCTAACTGACCTAAAAAAGGGGGAAAAAATTATATGATTTATTGTCCGACAGTGGAAAAAAAAGTGATGTCTTCTTTTGCAGAGCGTGTTATCTTGTTTCAACTGCACATTAAAGTTTGTGGTTGTAACATGACAAAATGTGAAAAAGTTCAAGGGGAATAAATAATTTTGCAAGGCACTGTGCAAACTACTATATCTTTTCACTGTTCACTGTTTTGGACGATATCTTTCTCATGAAATATATGTTATAAACTCACTTAGAGGAGTTGGGTTTATCTTGACATAAAGTATCTGTAAAGCTCTCTAGCAAAACAATTTGAACTTAAAGTCTGTCTTCATTTCACGAGTTTAATGGCCCAATTTTGGAAAAAAATTCCAGAGACAGAAATGATCAGGTAGAATGTTTGCTTTGTACTGTTTCCATAAATCTCAAACACAGACATTTCTTAAACTGTTGTAGGGAAGAATACCTAAAGCTGTGGTCTCTGAGTTGTTAAAAGAACACAGTAGCTAAGTGTGATGATTGAGATTGATTAGTATGTTGGAGGTCATTTAGACCAGTGAGAAGTTATGTTATAAGAATCTGAAGTGGATGAAAATATTACATTCCGTTTACTGATTAATGACCTGCTGAGACTTGCTTCAAGTCGGAGTATTTGGGAAGATACAGCATACTTACTGGTTTTGGCAAGCCTGAGTAAGCAACATCATAAATCAAATAATTTTCACATCTTATTTAGTTGACCTGACACTAGCACTAGTATAAATAAACAGAGAAATATTCAATATCTAGTAAGATTTTATCCATAATTCCCAGTTAATGGTAGTTTCTAAATCTACTTTGCTTTTTCTTGGTCAGTGTGGAACACTTTGTTGAGCAACTCTGAAGTTGTACTCAAAGTTAAAGTGCATGTAATTTGAATTGCATCTTCCACTTCCAATCTTCCTCTAAGTGCAAAAAAGATAAAAGCAGAAGAAAAAGGGAAAATATACTGGCTTTGGCTTTGTTTGATGGGTTGATTGAGACATTTCAAAGAGGCAACCTGTGGAGATGGAAAGAAGCAGCTGCTGAGAAGATTTATGCACTTCAAAGAAGACCTGTTTTGATGTAAACCCCCTACCTTTCCCAAGTAAATGGCTATGGCAAAAATAAATCTGTTTAATCATCCTGTTTCTGAGCAAATACTTTACCAGCAACTGCAGCTAAGCGCTATCCAAGCTACTCCCTCAGATAATCTCACATAAACTTGATTAGAATCAAAGCAAATTTGAGGTAATATTTTGATCATTCTTAACCTTCATTTCACCTCCTTTACTTCTGCTGTTTAGAACTGTTAAAATGATCCAACCCCATTCTGCTACCATATATTGATATCTCTAAGGCCAGGAACATCTCCTTGTCTAGGGTTAATAAGTATTTTAATTTCCCTTCAGACAGCATATACTGCAATGAGAAAGTATATTACTGCTTTCAGGTACTTTACTTGCTGTTTTGTCACACTTAAATGTTTCAGATCATCAAACACATCTTATTTTCAGAAAAAAATAAATAAACAAATGAATAAATAAATAAAACATAGAACAGTTTCAAAAAGATTACTTCATTAAGAAAAAAAGCTATCCTAACCAACCTGATTAACCCCATTTTTGGATATTAGTTTAATTAAATAGTTTGATTACAGCCGGATCTGTAGAATCAATAAATTCCTTCAAAAGAACCTTCCTGACAGCATGAAGTAGGTTAAAAGATCTCATAAAGAAACATATGCTCCCGATCTCAAAAATATTAAGAACAGATGAGAAGCAAATTTAATGGCATTGATCCTCACAGCACTGTAAGGATCAAGTTATTTTATTTTCTCCAGCGCATTTCACACAATTCATCCAGATTTACTTACTCCAGAAGACACAGGTGGATCCCTCAGCAATCACTTGGACCAATGACTACCTGACAAACAGACCAGTTTGTGAGACTGAAGGATTGTGCATCAGGTGACCGGGTGGTCAGCACCACAGGTGCACCACAGGGTACTGTACACTCACCATTCATTTTCACACCTCAGACTTCCAGTACAAATCAGAGACCTGTCATCTGCAGAAATAGTTAGATGACTCTACAATTTTCGGGTGTATCAGAGATGGATAAGAAGCTGAATACAGAGAGCCGGTGGACCGCTGTGTGACATGGTGTGGAAACAATCATCTTACCTTGAATGTGAACAAAACAAATTAGATCATTGTAGAGTTCAAGAGAAACAGGGTTAAGTCAAACACTGTTTGCTTAATGGTAGAAGAAGTGGAGGTGGTTGAGGAGTATAAATACCTCGGTGTTCACCTGGACAACTGACTAGAATGGAGTTGCTTCAATGAAGCCATGTACAAGAAGGGACAGAGCAGACTGTTCTTCTTCAGAAAGCTTAGGTCCTTCAGTGTTTGCAGCAAGATGCTGCATATCTTCTGCAAGTCTGTTGTGAAGACTGTAATCTCCTCTTCCATCATCTGTTGGGGTAGCAGCATCAGAGCTGGGGAATAAAAGAAGTGTGGTTCTGTACTGGAGACGACTGTTAAACCACTGGATTCTTCGTAAAATTCAAGAAAATTACAGACAACCCTGAACATCCTCTTCATGAGACTGTTATACAACAACAGTGTCTTTAGTCAGAGGCTTCTTCAGATTTGCTGTAATACAGACAGCTACAGGACACTCTGCCTGCCCAAAGCCATCAGTTTGTCCAGCAACTCTTTGAAGAAACTCAGATATGAGTTAAAACAACATTTACTTTCCCTCTGGAATTAACAAAGTAGAGAGAACGTAGACCTCCGCCAAGGCAGCTCAGTCCACCCCCCCACCAGTGTTGTGATCTAATTATAACTTTTTTAGATTACTTGACCATGAAAAGATGCATTTAGCAGCTGGATTCACACTGATATCATTATTAGTTCAGTAGTTATTCACAAAAATCACTATTTCGATAATGGCGGTTTTCCAAGCCCCCCGAATTTCTAATCACTTCATCAAAAATCCACCCACAACTTTTGTGAGTTATGTTGCTTACAGAAAGACACAGAGACAGACATAAACATAACCTCCTTGGCAGAGGTAAAAATATGTAAGGGCACAAATACTTTTTCGCCGCAATGTATGGTATAGCTTTACATAGGCAAGCATAGACTTGTGAAGAGTAATACATCTAGAGCGGACTGCACACAGCAGGCCAGCTGGTTTGTGTGCTATCTTTTCACAGTAACTCCCCTGAAACCAGAGTCAAAAACAGACACAGCAGCCAACCTCACATCTAGCTTTCATAAATATTCCTTTTCCCGGTGCCGATTATTTCAAGAAGAGCATGCTCTATCATCAGGACCTGTCAGAACATTGCAAAACCTTGATAGGAATTCTATTGACCACTCAACAGGTGATATATTTATTTATTTCTTCTTACCAAGTATTGCTATCATTTGTTAAGTAGCAGGCATTCTATCAGGTTGTTTCCAGAGATGGAGTTAAGCCATCACAGGTCAGACTTTGAAATTTGTATAGTTTTCCCTTTTGGTATTCTATAAATGATTAAAAACCTTCTTTTAACTATTATTTTATCAAACAGCTTACAGAGGTGTGTGTTTGCTTATGACACTAAAGGAATATTTTCAGTCCTGAAAAAGTAGTCACACCCCTTAAACACATTTGATGTGAAAAGACATTGATTCATGGTTTGTATGTTTTATTTATTTTCTTAAATCTGATAAGTGACATGCCTTTTTAGATAGCCTTTTTATTTAGCCTCTTTTACTTTACTGTGGCTCGTCTTGTAATCGGAGGGTTGCCCCGCTCCGTCCATCTCAGTTATTGTGTCCTTGGGCAAGACACTTTACCCTTCTGCCGACTGGTGGTGGTCAGAGGGCCCGTTGGCGCCAGTGTTCGGCAGCCTCGCTTCTGTCAGTGTTCCCCAGGACAGCTTGCCATCACCAGTGTGTGAATGACTAAATGGGGTTTGGGGTCCTCAGGGACTAAATAAGGAGCTATACAAGTACAGACCATTTACCATTTATCTGATACACATAAAAAATTGTGCCCCCAACTTCCTTCAGTTGTCTAGTTGCCTAATTAGTAAATACAGTTCACCGGAGCATCAGTATAAATCTAGCTCTTCTGTGAAGACCTTTCATAGAGAACATTAGTGAACAAAAACCATCTCAAAGACCAATGAACACAGCAAGCAGGTCAGGGGGAAAGTAGTGGAGATGTTTAAAGAAGTATTAAGTTTGGAAACGATAACCCAACCTGTGAACATCTCAGAGAACTGTTCGATCGATCTTCGAAACAAATAAAGAATATGGCACAACTGCAGAACTACCAAGAGATGGTCATCCACCTAAGATAACCGACCTAGCAAGAACAGCATTATTAAGAGAGGCATCCAGGAGACCCACACTCAGATATGAGAATTACTTGCAAGTGACAAGGCATTAAGAAAAGTCTTGTTTGCGCTTTGAGAAGATCATTTCTGCCTTACACCTTTTATATCACCCACTACTAAATAATCAGACTGAAATAATCAAAGAATAGTGTTTAAGTCTGATTTTATGTCTGTATTCTGGACTCTGTTGGTACTATTGACTTGCCTACCCAGATCACAGAAGATGCATGCAAGAATTAGAAAGTTGTATTTGTAAATAATGACCAGTTTTTGTTGTTGTTTTTTTTTAACTAGAATTTAACAGATTAACAGCCCGGTGTTGTAGCCCACAGCTGAAATGCACATAACTGACGGCCAGGATAACATAGACGGTTTGGGATATTAGGCTCCGGGCTTAAAAAAAACAAACAAACAAAAACTTTTCAGATCACATTGCCAAAATGCGCCACATATTGCAACAAAAATCTGGTTAAACAGATGACGCAAATATGTGGTTACAATTTAAAAAGGTATGTAACTGCCCTCTACTACTCCTTTGGCAGCTGTTACCTTTATATTAAAACATGCTGTGCCGGCCATAAACAGCCCATTCAAGACACACAGCTAAAAAAAACAGCATTTTGGTGTTATGGTGGTCACTATAGTCAGCTCTCAGTTCGCACAGAAGAACAGGGCACACACATATAGCAGTTTTAGTGAGCTCTTGTCATAATCGAGGTGGTAAAAAATGTCAAAAAGTAGCAGGGCCTACTGGCTATTTTCTGTTGTATTAAATGCCCTAAGCATGTCAGAACACAGCCCTATTTTAACAAATTTGTTATTTTGACAGTTTTTATCTGTAAGATATATATATATATATATATATTAAATATATATATATATATATATATATATATATATATATATATATATATATATATATATATACACATCACTTTTTAGGACAACTTATTTGACTCTTTTAAAGTAAACAAAATAATTCAAATTACAAAAAAAATCCACTCCATAGCTCAAGCTTGAACTGCTAGACTTAAATACACTGCTGAGGTTTGCCAGATAAAATGGAGGCAGAGGGTGTCAGATGTGAGTAATTCTGTTTAACTCCCTGCTTCAATATTTTCTTAGCTGTAATTTAATTCAGATTTCAGTGTCACTTTAAAGGGCTCCATGATGTGTTGAAGGTGTCAGCACAGTGACTATCAACCGAGAGGGAACTAACCATCTATCCACCTCCTCTGCCAAAATGGCTTTTGTGAAATTATGCAGAAGCTGATGCATTTAATTGGTACACTGCTACTTGTGTTATTTTATTTTATTTTTTCCTTCAGTTGTCAAGACACATTTTTAAGGTCGCTTCTTGAAGCAAAACAAAATATTTTTTTCTATGGTAAACCCTTTTCTAAGAGGCCAAGCTTTTCTAAAGTCTGGTAGTTGTACAAAGACTGATAAGAAGTCAAAGCGGACTCACACCACCAATGTGGATATAGACACATGGAAAGAGAAGGAGAGGGAGCAATGCCATCTGGCTGAGATCTGGCACAGATCACATGCAACACATGTGGGCCGGTATAATTTACAAAGCTGTAATGGAGGAGCAGGTTATAAGCAATTGTTTTGCCTAACAACGTTCACAGGAAGGTTGAAGGGAAAATGTAGAGCTGGCAGGTAGGAAGAATATTTTAATACCATGAGACATCAACAGTGTGTGTTTCATTCGTAGTTTCAGCCTTCTCAGAACCCAGACGATGAATGTCAAATCAAAACTATCTGGGTTTATAATTTTAGATTATTTACAGTTACTGCGGAAATGTCACTGTTAAAAGGCGGAATAAGTTAACTTTCACAAATGTTACAGTTTTCGTCAGAAACAGGGCTGAGGCTTCACATTGCACTTGTGGGGCACAGAACATTCAATAAAAAAAGTCCTTTATTTGTGAATGCCTTAGCTGATCTTTGTCTTGAATTCGTATTTCAGATGTCAAATGTCCTTTATTTAATTTCAGTGCTTAACTCAGTGTACCACTCACAGACATCCTGTTTCTGCAGAAAGGTCTGGCAATGGTGATGTAGTCATATGTGTCAGTGTGTTGTACAGAAGCTACTTCTCTCCTATTCATGCACATATTAAGGGAAAACAATGAGTTGTTAAAGACATATATATTTTACTGCCATCTAAAAAAGGTTTAATTCAAAGAAAAGAAGAAAATACTTTTATGAAAGAAACACTTTTATGACAAACTATCTTCCAGGTCAACAACAAAAGACAAATGAGTAGTCTGATTTATTGCTGGGTTTATTTTAACCTCCATCCATCTATTATCTATAGCGTCTATCCTTTGCGGGGTCACGGGAGGGGGTGTTGCCTATCCCCAGCAGTCATTGAGCAAGAGGTGGGGTACAACCTGGACAGGTCGGCAGTCTATCCCAGGGCAATATAGAGACGCACAGGGCAAACAACCGTGCACGCACACACTCATACCTACGGGTAATTTAGAAAGACCAATCAATCTAACAGGTCCTGTTTTTGGACTGTGGAAGGAACAAAGATGCCCAGGGAGAACATACAAACTCCATGCATAAAGACTCCAGGCTGGGATTTGAACCTATGACCTTTGAGGACCAGGACCTTCAAGCGGCAAGGCAACAGTGCTACCAACTGCTCCTATGTGCAGCCCGTTTCTTTTAAACAATATACTGCAAATAGAAAAATATCATAAAATAACTGATCTCTATTTGATGTGGCATGTGACACACAGATTGGCTTGAGGGCTTCTTCTTTAGCAGCAGATTTAGGGATGCTTAGCTGGCTATGTAGTTGGGTCAGATTTGATTAGATTTCACTTAGTACACGGAATTCAAGTTTTTTTTTTTTATACCTTTGTTTTCTTTACAAAACCACCCTGTAACACTGGGAATAAAAACTGATTTAGCCCAGTGAGGGAGTCTAGCATTAACTTATTCTCAAACCCAATTACAACTTCAATTAACAACTTTTAGGAGAAAATCCAGATGGGTAGATAAACATATAGACAGAGGGACTGATGGATAGGTGGATGGCTAAATGGACTGATTGATGGAAGGATGGTAAACTAGATGTACGGAGGGATGGAGGGAAAGACAGAAGAATGGAAGGACAAATGGACATATTCAAGATGGATGGACGGACGGACAGACGGACAGACAGACAGACAGACAAAAGAATAGATTGGTTTCCAAGTACTCAAGCTTTGTAACGTAGTTCCCAGACATTTTTGTATTTTCCTTAAAAATATCCAAAAATGTATAAGAAAACCGATGGTGCCAGAGTCTCACACACAAGAAGGCTATCTTTTTCCCTTAAGAGGAGCTCCAGCACACACAAGGCAGGAATTTCTTAAATGAAAGCAGGGAGATTTAAAATACTTGTGTCATGATAAAAATTTTTATTTAAATCAAACATAATCCAGTGATTGATTAATTTTTCTTTATCAGATAACTCATTAGGCTTGGCAGGCACAGCAACATTTGAACATGCTAGACTCTCTGGAAGAAAGGCTCTTTGGATATATTTTAAAAGGATTCCGGTGAAGTGCAGTGTGAGGATATCAGTTTCAGCAGGAGATTTTTCTTTATGAAATATGAACCAAGTTGCACACAGGCTCTGGTATTTTAAGTAGTAATGACAACAAGGATAGAGCATGTTTTGCCTCATGTTTGGTATTACTGGAAGAGTCTGGCTGAGCCACAACATCTAATTGTATTACTCTTAAAAAATGGTTTAATCGTATTAAGGAAAAACTACTCAACATAACAAAGTGTTAACAAAGGAGTTAACAAAGGAAGAAAAGGTAAACTAAGATCTGTTATAAGTTGACACTCTGTCTTATAAAATAAATGTATAATAAATTCCATGATACTGTAGGTAGATGTAAACGTAAATGAAAACTAGTCTCACTTTTTTAATCTTTTGTTTTCCACCTTTCAGCGCACTTTAAATATCTCATCTGTGATTGGGAGAAGATAAAATGCTAATTCAGGCACACTCCACTCCAGTGAATCATTGTATTTGGCAAAACAATATCAGTCTATTCTAAAACAGATACTGTTGTGAAGTTAAGACCTTTGGTGAGACTGAAATTTGGATGAAATCTTGTTTTCTTTCAGTGTTGGACTTTGTGGGTAAAAGAATACTTTAAAAGAAAAAGGGATTTTGTACGCCCAAAACCCTCTTTGCTGTTACTCTTACCTCACATGACTGGATACAGTGGATGTTTACAGGGTCAGGATACCACTTCATCATCCCGGTGCAGATTATGCTCTAAAAAGTTACACAGGGCATATGAATATGTTCGTTACAAAGGATTTGCAGTGGAACACAACATAGCATTTATTCACACACACACATTTACAGGAGTTTCTGTGATGTTGACACTAACAATTACGACTAGAGATTTTTTGGGTAATAACATATAGCTAAAAACAAGGATTTAGTGAACTGTAGGGTGATGCCCAACTACTGGTATATAAATTATATATTATCTGTATGAGCATATTTAAGGGTAGATATGGTTCCCGAGCAAAAGTCATAATCGCCTTTAAACTTTTTGACATTTTATCATGTTCCAACCCCAAACTGTACCATATTTTATAGAGATTTTGTTTGTTTGACTGACACAAAGTAGTGGATAAATAAGATATAGAGGAAACTATTTGTTTTATAGATAACAATCTGAAAAGTGTTTACAGCCCCTGATTCAAGAGTTTGTTGAACCACCTTTTATTGGAGTTACAGCTGCAAGTTTACCAGTTTTGCAAATCTACAGACCGTTGTTGCTCATTCTTCTTAAAAAAAAACAACAACTCAAGCTTACTAAAATTGTATGTGCCGTATATAAGGGTCTGAATACTTTCACAAGGCACTGTATGTAATTACATAATGGCCTTTATTGCACTATATTTTTAAAGAGAAATTAACTAAGCTGGGGACAGTCTCAATAGAGATCAGTAATATAATATTTTTTTCCATTTGAATAGAAACCCTATATTTTTATTGTGAACTTTTGTAAGGCCGGGATTTTGTGTTATTTGTTTGACCCCAGTAATCTTCAAGTTGGTTAGTAGACACCTGACAAATATGGATAAAGAAACTGGATCCGTCCCTGGGGCTCTCCTGTGCAGCCTGACATTGCAATAAAGACCAGGTTCTGAGGTTTTCAAGATAACACAATGCCTTAAAATCGCAATGCAGCGCCAAAGATATGGCGCAAGTAATCAGACCTCAGTGCAAGTATTTAACCTTGGCAAAGAAGGACAAACAGGCTGGCTGTCTGACTGACCACCCAAAAGTGAGGCAAAAGCAGAGTATGCAACAACATCTACGTAGAAGTGATTTTTCAGATATGATATTGAGTAACATGATCCTCCTTTCGAGCAAAACAAGTGCAGTAACTCAGACCCTGGGTCTGACATTACATTCTCTCGCTCACTTGTATACACTGTATGTTTGGGAGATGTGTGCAGTTCCTAAAAGGCTTGACGTCAACTGAAACCTTTACCCGCGCTATCTCCCTATGATTTCCAGTAATACAAAAACACTTTAACTAAATCAAACAAGCATTTACACACACAATGTGGATTTTATCATGTGATTAGCTGGCACGTCAGGGAATGAAAGTATTTTCAAGAAAACTCTTTAGGATTAAATCTAATATCTGATATGAAACACATTTGCTCATATTAATTTGTAACAGTCCAATTTTGAGCCCTGGGAGTAGCAGGGGGAAGGCAAGCCTTCAGTCTCCAGCTGCATCTACAGCTCTGTATTGTGGGACTCCATCCATAGGCAAGATGGGAGATAAAAAAAAAACAGGTTATCCCGGGTTAGATGGAGGCATTTCTATTGTTTGTTCTGTTCATACAACATTCTCCTTGGCTATATCTATACTAAAGTGAAATCACTTTTTGTTTTGTTTATTGTGTTATGTTTGTATCATGTAAAGCACTTTGAATTGTTTTTTTTTTGTTTTTTGCTGAAATATGCTATACAAATATACTTGACTTGAAATTGACATAAAAACCCCACATTTTCCAGAGTAAAACATAGTGGTGGCAGCATCATGCTATGGAGATTGTTTTTCTTCAGGAGGAACAGTTAAGCAAGTCAGAGCGTAAAAAAATAATTAGTCCTTGAAGGAAACCAGTCAGAGGCCTGCTAATGGCTTTGTTGATTTTTCCTGCACCTCTGAAATTATTTATGTCATATCATTTGTTGTAAAAACCAAAATGTTGGACATGTTCATTTTTGATGAAGTCACATTTGCTTGCTTTAAATCAAACTAAAATCACCAACAGCTCAAATCTGAAATTTTCTGTCTTGAACAAAAAATGTATTCATATTTTTCTTTTGTCCTCCATTGTCTAAGTTGTGAACAAAGTTGATGTTTGTCTGCAAAATTCATTTAGGGTTTAGCACTGTTTATTCACTGCTGCTGCTGTTCAGAGCACCAGATGTTGGCATGAATTATTCATTGTGATGGGTGTTCTGGTGTAAAACTCTCAGGCCTGTTTGTCAGTGGATCAGCTTTCATTGCATCCAGGACAAGTTGCATGGCAGCAAGTAAGCAAAAACAATCACAGTTTAGTAATAGTTATCATGACGTTCCAAATGGTAGCAAAACCGCAAACCCACAATTGTTGTTATTTCAACCAATAAAAAGCTATCTACTGTTTCACTGCGTCCAGCTTAATTAGGAAACAAAAAAGATTTACTTGAACATAAATGAGATCAGATTTGTAAACTGATTTTTACAGTATTTTTTTCTCTCTTCTATCTGCTTTAAGAAAATATATATTAACTGAACAGAAAAAAATTAAGCAAGGCAACGCTGGAATAAAATCTATAATAAATGCATGTGAGATGTTAGTAGTATTCAATCCTGCATAGCCTAACACAAAAAACACAATAAAATGCTAATCTTTGGTTAAAAAAAAGATCGACCAATTCTAGCTAAAAACCTGAGCTATTGAAGCCATGGGAGAATCATAGACTGTATGGGAGAATGAGATTAACTAGGTGTGATAACCTTCAATAAAAACAGCATAGTTTCTCTGCTTTTGGACATAAAATTAAAATGTGAAACAATCCTAATTTATTTGATCCAAAACAGAAGAGCAAGAATTGTAACAATTCCTACTTTCCCTCTATTTATTATTATAGTAATGATGAAGGTATTTAGAACATGTTTTATTGTATTTTGATTAATAGACATCAGTAATAACATGTCAACTAAGTCTAATAGTATATTATATTTTGTGTGCTTTTTTCTGGTGTGCTTTTTACAGAGTAACAGAATGATGTAGACAAAACATAAAATTATGTGTACCACTGACTTACTGTATGTAATGTATATAGTGAACAACAGTGCAAAGTACTTCTAATGACAATATATACCGTCTTCACTGTATGTTCAACACCATTTGCCTGGCCTCATCTGGCATCTCACCTGTACTGTGGTGGGCCGCATCCAGTGCTTCAGAGTGCCAGGTGTTGTACCATTGGACAGAACCACCGGGTCATGCAGATCCATGTTCAGAGCAACAGCACATGTTGGGTAGCACACATCACCTGGGAAACAGTCAAGTTGTTGTTTCGGGTCATGTTCTCCTCAGGGACAAAAAAAGCGTATTGCTGCCAAAAATGTATAATCCTCCAAATGTTTTGTCTTTACAGATATCAGTAAAAAAGGAAGTTTGTGAATCTGTGCTTTATAGAAAAGTAACTACCTCACTTGATCCAGGTTAAATAAAATGCAACAGATACTAACGTCCTCAGGTGGCATCTTGTCCCCAGTCCTCCCTTTGTTTTACTCTGTTGTCATTTGAGCACACAAACTTAAATTGATAACTATTATTGTTGGCTCACTGAGAGGAGTGACTTCTTGATGCCCACGAGACTCTAAATCCAGCATGATTTTACATATCAGATTTGGTCAGGTCTGATTTGTGATTATGTTCAAAATTTCTTGTCTCCCAGTCAATCAAAACAGTTATCTTTCCAGATGTTTTTTGGAGGGGGGGGTTCTCGTGATATGTGTAATGGAATCTGTTTTCGTAGCATGAACTGGATAATTGCTTAAAATCTGAAACAGTTATTGCTCATAGAAAACTAAACGTTCTTAAAGTGTCGGAACAAACGAAAAGACTTGAGTGTTGACAAAATGGTACTCCAACACCAAGATTGTGGTCAGGAAACAATGAATTGTACTAAACCAAATGTTTAAAGGGAATAAATCTACATTTATTTAATGTGTAACGTTTGCCGCTTAAAAATGTAGTTTGACTCACCAATATTCATCCCCTGGTCACAGTTGTACTCAACATAGTTGAGATCGGAGGGAGCAGAGCACGATCCCTGGAGCATGGAGCACATAGTAAACTCTGCTGTCCACTTCCCATCCTTAGTGCAGCGGATTTCACTCTAACAAAACAAAGACAACAAAATATGCAATTAATGATCTACAGAGAGTATTGATTAGAAAAGCAACACTAGTCATTCAGGAAGCTTTACATTTTCTGTTGCATCCGGGCACTGCAGGGTACAGCGGGTGTTGTATTGTAGGCCATTGGTGCAGGTGTACATGCCCTGAAACACGTCCGGAAGAGCTGGGCAGGATATTGGCTCACAGGCATGTTCCTCCCACTGTCCGTCCTCCAGGCACTCCAACTTGAAGTATTTTCTACAGAGAACAGGAGTAAATAACTTGAAATCCCATATTTACAGTTTCCTCCCACAGAGGAAACTGGAAGGAAGATTAAAATAACAGGTTGAGATAGTAGTTGTTTCTGTGTGAATTATGAGATTAAGTTGTCTGAATGAACACCATGCTGCATCACATATTCAACATGGAATACCAAAAGCCGCATTAAGTGCAGTAATAAAAGCATGCTGAGATTCCTAGAAGTTTATTTTAACAAAGTCAAGAATGTTGGTTTAAAGTTTTGGTGATTTAATAACAAAAACATGACTGTTCCCAGCAAATTAGATCCCCTGTCTGGCCCACGCAGTGTGTCAAAGCAGAAATATGTGTTATAATATATATTAATAATAGTTTATCTTCTAAAGTCAAAATGAAAAATGCCATTTAAGGCTGTTTAATGGCTGCTCATGTTCACTTTTACATGCTGGACTAATAAAGCGTCACGGGTTATAAAATTGTTTACGCATATGTTTGACAAGGTGTAACTCATAAAGGCACCTACCTATAAAAAGATACTTAAATAAATAGTTTTTAACCTTGTTATATAGAACTGTGATAGAAAAAACTATAAAATGTGTGGTTTTATGGCCATTTCATGCAGGCACATCTTGTTAGATGTTTGTTATTTGGCAACTACAAAAGACTAAATTGTACAGTACCTTCAAAAAATATCCATACCCCTTGAACAGTTGTACTTTTTGTCACACACACACTTCAGCTTATTTTACTGACACTTTTTGTAATAGATTAACACAAAGCAATTAACAAGTTGGAGTAAACAGAGACATGATTTGCAAAAATACCCTGAAAAGTATGCTATAGTATTCATTTGTATTTCACCCTAAATCAAACTGCAAATCTTTTGTCATGTCTACCAGTTTTTGCCTATATTTAACTCTGCCATTTTAACATTGTAACTAGGGTAGTCGTCCTGCTGGAAGGTAAACCTCCACCCCAGTCTCCAGCAGCCTCTGACAGGTTTTCATTCCTGATTTGCCCTGCATTTAGCTCCGTGTATCTTTCTCATCTGACCAGCTTCAGTGTGCCTACTGAAAAGAAAAGCAATCCCTATCGCATGATGCTGCCACTACCGAGTTACACTGTGACTTCTGTTTTTTTCTAATCTTGTTTTCACACCTTATAATCCGGTACTCATAGAGTGACATCAGATTTTAGCGATTTTAGGATATATTTGGCAAATGTGCCAAACAAATAGCCAGCAACAATGAGCTCAGCAGTAACAGAGAATGAGGCAGAGGACCACAGAGAAGGATGTTTTTCACTACGGAGTGCAGAGCAGGAGCGCATATGACTTAATAGGACTTATGTCCTGGTTATACAGACATTGAGAAAGGTTGTTTGGGTTGTAGTTACCCAGAATGTCCAGTGAAATGACCCGCTTCCTGCTTTTGGAGTGCCCCCGGCCCCCTTGGCATTCATATACGCAATCAGACAGCACTAGAGTTCACTTGAACCAAGCCGTGACCTAGGTTTTTAAGCAGACCAGATTTCGCTATATTGGTCCGCATCAGAGTTTGTCTGCCCATTCACACCTTCCAATACAAACTGGACTTTATGGACAAACAAATTAGAGTTTGATTAAAGCAGACTAAACAGAGTTGGTGTGAATGCACTCTAAGTAGCTTGTGTCAAACTGCAAATGGCTTTGTCTCCCATTTGGAACCACAGATCTCAGTACTAATAAGGAAAACTTGTTTAGTAATGAGTAGCTAGTCAGCAAATGAAATTGCTGAAATGATGATGAGGCCATGCTAGGCGCAGTACTCATTTAATTTGACCTAATAGAATACAATCAGATGGGGCTGTTAATTGGGATGCTGTTGCAAAAAAATACCTAAATCAAAAATATTCACTGTAATATGCAATGAGTGTTGAAAAATGAAGCTAATGAGTGAACTGTGATTAAGCACTAAATGTATTGTATTTTACCTTGAGGCTATATAGAAAAATAATAAAAGACAGCTTTTGAAATCAATAAATGTCTCAGACAAACAATCCAGTGTCTAGGAAAAAACACTGTTGACATAAGTGCTAGTGCATGCTCCCCAAACCCCGATCCTGCTGCCTTCTCAGCTACCTACCTTGGTTTTTTCTTCTTGAGACTCCCCACCACATAGAAGCCTGGGCTACATCTGTAACGGCAGAAGGATCCGACATCGTGCCCTGAAGCCACACAGTCTGCTGTGAGCAGTCTGGCACTGGGAATGTTCGGAGCTTCCGGACATTCGATCTTGCAGTAGGCCTCTGGGAAAGACCACAGCCCATCTTCCAAACACACCAACCTATCACTGTCACCTGAAGGGTGGAGAAACCAAGATGGAGAGAAGGAGGAACAAAAGGAGGCCGATTTCAATCAAACAGAATGTAAAAAGAAGGAAGAGTTCTACTGAAGAAAGATATCAATAAGTGGATTAGGGTATGCATTGTTATTTTTACATCTTCCACTAAACTTTGTAAACCTATTTTCGAAGGACGGAACAGGTTTTAATTTTTTTCAAATATTTATTCGGATTATTGTCATTTTTCCCACTTATTTCATAATCGTATGTGTTTATTAATTAGAAAAAAACTATTTCTGGCAAGATATTTTCAGTCACTGATTTAACTGCGCAAATTTAGCAAGAGAGTAACAAGTTCAGAACATTTGATGTAAAACTACCTTAGTACCTATAGATATAAATGTAAATTAAATATCGTACTAGTACATCTGTTTTCAGCCTGTCTTTACATATCCATTTTAGTCTATCTTTGCATATTTTTTGTTTTATTTTAAAAGAAGCTAAGATCTTTCAGAACAACCATGTTAACTAAGATCAAAGAAAGGGAAAGATATTCAATGCATTATCTGAAAAAAAATAAAAATAAAGCAAAGTTTGTTGTTTTTTAGAAAAACTGAGTAACATTTAAACCATCTAAGGTGTGCTGTAAAAATTGGCACGGTATAGCACATTATTCCTCATACATACCCTCAGCTATACATCAACAACACATTATAGCTAGGAGGGGAAAAAACAGTCATTGACTTCTGACCCAACATAGTGTCTGGATTTAGCAGTACAGAGAGAATCATGTGTGTCTAGAATAATAATTGCTCAGGCCTGTTTGCTCCCCTTATTAATCATGGGTGTTATAACACCCCTAACCTTGAAAATGTTTTATGGGATCTATGAAATGTACTCAGTTTTTAGCTTGGCATCATATGCTTCATAAACTACATAAAAGTGGTGCAGTTGTTTTGTTGATAAGAAGCTGATCTGGAAAACATTCAGCATATTTTTGTGCTTTGTCCTGCTAAGTAATGCATGATGACCTTTAAAAGTGTTTACTTGAATCGAAAGCCAACATTTGAAGTACTTCTACATATTTACGAATTGCAATATAAAGTTATTCTGTTGACATAAGAAATGGCTTTTGTTAAGAGCAACATTTCCTAGTGACATGCCGGCCATGAATTAAAAGTGTTTGCAAACGACACCTATTTCCCCACAGGAGACAGGTTTGGCATTGCATATTTAGTATGACAAAGCTTACTTGGAAACTCGAGTACAAAACAGAGAAACAAACAGCTGTCTTCAGCCTGAAACCCTGGCATGTTTGCATGATCACGAACATACAGTAGATATAAAACATATAATATACATACAGTATTTCTGTACGGGGTTATCCTGAATTCTACCTGCCATATAAGACAATGAATGTCTTGTGATGCCATGAAGGATGACAATGTCGGACCAACTAAACATTAAAGATAAGAATTAATGCAGTAAAGCCGCAGTCACCTTGTAAGATGGCTGGGGGTCCACAGGTGAAGGAACACTGTTTGGCAAAGGTGGTTCCCCAAGAGCAGCTGAATATAGCATGAAAAACATGAGACTGATCAGGAAGGCCACAGTCCACAGGCTCACAGCTGACGACACGATCCCATGATCCCTGAAAACACTCCAACTCTATGGTTCTCTGGAAGTGGGATAAGAGAAAAACATGAAAAGAAAAACATGTTCATAAAAAATCCCTCTGTACGAAAGAAAAAAAGGAAAAATAACCAAGCACAGGAAAAGAGATACAGTGCCAGTCAGATGTTTATACACTCATCATTCACATGAATGTTAATTTTGGGCTTTTAAAAACCCATTTCCTTTTTCTAGGTTGAAATAATTATATAGCAAATAGCTTCAATAAATTTTAAAAAGAGAAATTAGACAAATTAGGAATTATACATGCAGACTCAATTTTATAAATAAACCCCCATTAAAATGTTCATGAATGTCTCTTATGAAGTGGAAAATAAACTTCACATTTATTTGAAAATATCAAACTATTAACCACTCTTCTTTTTAGAAATAGTAGAGCTCGTTTGAATTTGTTGGTTTCCTGGCACAGCCAGGCACAAGTATTTCTATTATTTTAAGTATTTCTATCCATCCATCTGTTATCTATACCCGTCTATGCAATGCAGGGTTACGAGGGGGGGGCTGGTGCCTATCTCCAGCAGTCACGGGGCGAGAGGCGTGGTACACCCTGAACAGGTCACCAGTCCATCGCAGGGTGCTTTGGGGTATATATAATTTCTATATAGCTGAGGTACAGTAGTAGTCTACTTTATCCATTCCAAACCAGTTCTGGTGTGTATTTGGGATCATTGCCATCTGGAACACCCAGTTGTATCAAAGTTTCATTCATCTGACCTAGGCTATCAACTCAGATAAAAGGAAACTGGGTAAAATGTTCAAGAAGAATCTAGGAACCTCAAAGGCTCAACGCTAGAAGAAGACATCAACATAATCTGACAATGAAAGAAGCCCCTGTTCCAAAATACACACCTTCTAGCACGGCAGAAACTTAAAGTTAAGTGATTTCTGTTGAAAAATGTTTTGGTCAGAGGAGACAAAAGATTGAGTAACTAAAAGCATGTTTGGGGGAATCAAGATGAATTAGCAAGAAATAATGTATTTCATATTTGTAAACTCCAGCTTTAATGTAAAGTAAAAAAAAATGGTCCATGGAATGATATGGAACAGAATTTCAACGACAAAACTGGTTTGTAACATATGACTAAAAATTCCACCATAAATTGTTAAAAAGAAATGAAATATTGCACTCAAACCATTGAAAACCTTCTTCATCATTTACTTCATGCTTAGGTCAGTTCTGCATTTAGATGCAATTTAAGTCAACCAGGTGTCTAACAAATGCTCACTGCTATCAAAATGGATGAACCAAAATCTAAGTTTGAAGTCAGAAGACATTTAATGGATTTTACCTGATGTGGTGGAGTCCCCCTGCCATTGAGGACAGTGATACTGTAACCACGGTGACACTTCACAGAGCAACTGGAGCCTTCCCCTCCTCCTGAACATCTACATAGACACACACTGGTATATAAATATTGATTTTGTATGTTGATTTGGCTCTCTATAAGTTCTGTGTTGCTGAAAGCCCTACCTAATGGAGGCGTGCCTTATCTGTGGAGGACTGCAGCTGTCAATCTGACAAGGCTGCCGCAGACAACTGTTGTGGAGGAGAAGGCAGGGCACAGAGAGAGAAGCAAAGAAATGAGAAGCAGATAAACACAAAAAAACTCTAGTCCTTCTTCTGACTGTTTAAATTAGATCAGTCAGACACGCCATTGTTTAGGAAAACACGTCTACAGAAAGGATAGCTAGCTACAGGATGATCAAGATTGCATTATATCACATTAGAATTTTTTTCTTGGATTTTTTTCTGGCCAGCGTTCATATTCTCATACCTGACTCCTGGTGTCTTTCACATAAATGAGAGCAAAATTATTTGTATTCAGTTGATTCAAAAATCCTAAATATTTTGGAAGTGTTTGGATCATTTTTTTTCCATAAAAGAATTGAATGAAACAGCTCTTTGTGCGTGTGCTTGTGTGCTAAGTAGGAAGTAGTGGGAGAGCCCACCCTCTGATGCGCACCCGGTCAGGGCGAAGGTGCTGAAGTGACAGGAGGTCCTCAAAGCCACTGCTCTCACTGCCACAGAGGGGGATGAGAAGAGGAGGATAACAGAGGATGTGAGAAAGAAGGGCTGAGAGAGATCATGGGTCACATTCACCACCAACGGGTTCCGATAGCATGAGAGGATGTGTGTTCCTGGATGGAGAGAGAGGTTTCAGAATAAATGTGCCAGCTTGAGCTTTGGTTTGATTTTAGTTTCAGAAACAAGACAATATATTCTTAGAGTTACTCCTCAGAGACTTACACATTAGTGCAACTGACCTATATAGCATGCCAAAAAAATCTAAATAAACATCAGTACCTAGTGAGTGATTCTTGCCATTAGCGTCAGATAGGAGGATGGTGACTGTCCTCCTCCATGGCTCCCCAGACCATGAACCATCGGAAGCCAAGTAAACCATCACAGATGCTGCCACACCAGGATGGAGAAATCCCACCTGGTCCATTGGTACAACACCGACAGAATGAGTAAGCCATGTAAAGATAAGCAGGTATCAACCAATCGGTTAGTTGGTTGGTTAAAATATCATCAGACATGGGTCTGGTGTTCATTATTTATGCAGAAATTGAAACATTTGTTGGCACTGTTGGTTAAGATCAGTATATTCTTAAAAATAAATCGATCTTTTATTGCAGTTGCATAATCTCGCTGTGAAATTTTTTTAAAAATCCAACTTTTAAGGTTAGTGTATTTATTTAGTGAAGGCAAAATCTTACAATAAAAAAAACATATTAAAATCACCGGTGGCACAATTATTGCTACAGATAGCGATCCCTTACGAATAAATTTAACTGATGAATTTTTCTTATTGATACTTGACTTTTTCAGTTAATGAAAGTTTGTAGATACTTTGAATTAGTAAGTTCTTAGTAACTGGTTCCCTAAGGTATGAATATGATATGACTAAGAGGTCCATCGCTTTTAGCAACTGAAATGTAGTCTGGACAAAGACCCCAACAAACAGCAGTGTTTTGGGGTTACTGAGTCTCCATAAGAAAACAGCGGACAGTATCTACATCCCATCAGTTGTTTGGGATGATAGAAACACATTTTTGTTCAACTATCAAAACAGTAAACATGCTGAGTTTACTAAACTTTACAGGTGCTTAACCTGTAGCATAGGCTTTGGTCAGATGAGACTAAGACGTTTCACAAGCAAACACTCCAGGTGGGTTTGGTGTAAAATAAAGACTGAATATGTAGAAAAACACCTCATTCCCCACTAAACCGTATACAGTAGTAGGATCTGTGATGCTGTGGGCATGATTCACTTCCAAAGGCTCTGAGAACCATGGTGGAGTTTATGGAATCTGGCACTTTTAGAAATGCTTGATATTTTCCATACAAATATAGAGGATGTTACTTTACTAGTAGAAAGCAGGTCATCATTGGCTCTTTTAACAGAATAATGATCTAAAGCATTTGGGCAAATAAACAAAGAGATGGTTTCCCCAACACAATATCAAATTTCCTAGCTCTGCAAATTACTTTGAGTTACAAATTCAAAACAATATGGCAGAATGTTTTACAATCCATCCAAGGCAAGGGAAGGCAATTTTATTTGTATAGCACACTTTCAAAAACAAGGTAATTTAAGGTGCTTTACATGATTAAGAGGTAAAATAAAAACAGCAGTAAAACACAGACAAAGCATTTAAAGTAAAAACAGCAATAAAGCAAAAAGCATACACAAAACATATGATATGTCGAAGCATTGCTAAAGACAGCTCTAAACAGATAGTTTTTAGTTGTGATTTAAAAGAACTCAGTGTTTCAGCAGCTTTGCAGTTGTCTGGAAGTTTGTTCCAGATTAGAGGAGCATAGACAGTGAAAGCTCCTTATCCATGTTTGGTTCTAATTCTAGGGATGTTGAGTAGACTGGAATTAGAGGACCTGAATGTTCTGGTGGGTTGGTATAGTAACAGTAGATCTTCAACATACTTTGGTGCTAAGCCATATAATGATTTATAAACTAGTAAAAGTGTTTAAAAGTCTATTCTCTGAGCTACAGAGAGCCAGTGTAAGGACTTTAGAACTGGGGTGATGTGCTCTACTTTCCTGGTTCTAGTGAGGACACGAGCAGCAGCGTTCTGGATTCGCTGCAGCTGTCTAATTGACTTTTTAGGCAGACCTGTGAGAACACTGTTGCGGTAATCAATCCGACTAAAGATAAACACATAGATGCATTTGGATGCACCCGACATGTGATTTCTGTTCGTTCTGATGAAAAGTTTCCTATTGAAACAAAGACGTCCCTGTTCTTTAGGTAAGACTCAAACCACCCAAGTACTGTACCAGGAGTCCAACCCAACTCTCCAGTAGTTCCAATAGTATATCATGATCAACAGTGTCAAATGCTGCACTGACGTCCAACAGAACCAGCACTGTGGTTCTAGCACAGTCTCTATTTATGCGGATTTCATTGAAAAGTTTGATGAGGGCAGTCTCAGTGCTGTAGTGAGCACGGAAACCAGACTGAGAAAAATCAAAGCGGTTTGTCATTGTCATGAAGCTATTTAACAGCTGAAACACAGCTTTTTTGAATATCCAAGACTGTGAAATGGAAGAAAAATGGGACATGGTTTTAAGTTTGTTTAAATTTCTATCTTTTCTACTGCTGCTTGTAAAGCTAACCATGATAGCTTGGCGCCAACCCTAATGCCAGAGGCCCTTCGAAAAAATAAGCTTTGAACCTATTAACATTGTGAAAACCAAGGTTTGTTAAATTAAAGTTCGAAGAGTATGAATATTTCTGAAGTTTTGGTCTAAATAACAAGTACCTTTATTTAATCCTTTTTTTTATAATGCCTTTTTAATGAGAGAAAAAATTTGTATTATATTCAAAGTATTTATATTCATTAGTGATTTATTTATTATTCTACAGCATTTCATAAAGAGATTATAATTATAAATATGAACTAATTATGATTAAAAGATCTAGTTTTGATCCTTTTTGTAACAATTATTGTTTCATCTGGCAGTATTGTAACAACACAGGAAACTTTTTGTTCTCTAATTAAGAAAAATTGGTTAATTATATAATACTTGGTGTTTTACTATGAATACAAAGGCAGTGATTGCTACTACAGGATTCAGATGATTAATGCCCTCTGAGTAAAGAAATCGTAGGAAACAACACAAATAAAGAATAAGTAGGGAGTTAGTCATGATTTCTAATTATCTACAGATCATTAGAACCCACAATTTACCATTGACCTGGAAAATATGCAATTATTGTTACTAAAGCATAGCATGAATCATGTAATTGTAATTATTTAAAAAATATGTGTGTGCACAGAGGTTTTAGCCAGCGATCCCTTCAATCTATTGTAAGAAGTACTGGAAAGCTGCTAAAGGCTGATTAGCCACCCACAGTCATTCAGTGGATGGATACACACATAATATACACATACCTTTATCCAGAAAGAATGTTCCAGGTCATTGTTTGTGTCAGACTGGGCAGTGCATGGGAACCAGGCATCAGTGTGTTTGTCGTTCACTTCCAGGTGCTGAAAACTACAAAGCTTCACACAAAAGACGATACAAGAGAAAAGAAACTCAATGGCCTTATTCTCACTG
The DNA here is from genome assembly GCA_963556495.2 of Valencia hispanica. Lineage (NCBI taxonomy): Eukaryota > Metazoa > Chordata > Actinopteri > Cyprinodontiformes > Valenciidae > Valencia > Valencia hispanica. The sequence goes on from OY747712.1 coordinate 36,356,976, forward strand.
AATATGCTTGCAAAGCTCTGCAACTGGCTGTGCAGAGCTTTGCATGATCATAACCCCTGGAATCTTTTTCACATTTTGTTACATCACGACCACAAGCAGCAATATATTTTTGTGTTTGTATGTGATAGGCAAAAACAAAGTGTTGCTTGATTGTTAAGTTGAGAGAAAACAACAAATGGCTTTTAACAGATAAAAATCTGAGTTCACTTGTATTCAGCTTCTGAGTCCATACTTTGTACAACAAAATTGACTCAGAAAAGCATGGAATCTGTCCAAAAGTAATTAAGTGTTGTTGTAGCTCATACTAATTAATTCTTCAAGAAGTTGTTTATGGCTGTGGGCAGGAAGGATTTACTGTGTTGGACTGTGTTGGACTGTGTTGCAGCGAAACTGAAAAAGCCTCCGACTGAAGATACTCTGTGGTTGTAGAATAGTCTCATAAAGAGGATGCTCAAGGTTGTCCATAATGTTTTAGATTTTATAAAGAATATTTATTTGCATGGTCATTTCCAGTGGTTCCACAGTAGTGCCAAGAACAGAACCAGCCTTCTTTATCAGGTTGTTTAGCCTTTTTAAGTCCCTGGCTTTGATGCTGCTATTGATAATGGCTGAAGAGATTAAACCCTCCACAAAAGACTTGTAGATGATTTGCAGCATCTTGCTGCAACCCTTGAAGGACCTAAGCTTCCTCAAGAAGTAGAGTCTGCTCTGTCCCTTCTTTAGACGGCTTCACTGTTCATTCTCCAGTCCAGTCTGTTGTCCAGGTCTCTGTGGTATGTACGTATACTCTACTACTACTACTTCCACTTCTTCTCCCATGATGGAAAGTGTTTGACTTATCCCTGTTTCTTCTGAAATCTACAATGATCTCCTTTGTTTTGTTCAGATGACAGGTCTCTGATTTGTACTGGAAGTCTGAGGTGTACAGACGGAAAAGGAATGGTGAGAGCACAGTCCTCTGTGGTGTTCCTGTGCTGCTGACCACCTGGTTTGGCACACAATCATTTAGTCTCACAAACTGTGGTCTGTTTGTCAGTTAGTCATTGATCCAGGCGATTTTTGAGGGCTCCACCTGTCGTTTCAGGAGTTTCTGACAAAGAAAATCAGACTGAATTGTGTTAAATGCACTGGAGAAATCAAAGAACATGATCCTCACAGTGCTGCCTGCTTTGTCCAGATGATAGTGGGTTGGTTGATGCAGATGGATGACGGCATCTTCAACTCCAACTCCACGGCAATCAGCAAACTGGAGCGTTGTCTTCCACAACACTGAAACATTCTCCTTGGTTAGGTTAAGGTTGAAGAGGTGCTGCAAAATCCCACAGAGCTGCTCTACACAGGCGTTCAGGACTCTGGGGCTGACACCATCTGAACCTGCAGCCTTGTTCCGGTTCAGTTTCTCCAGCTGCCTCTTCATCTGACTTCTAGAGACAGACAAGTGGTAGGGCGAGGCAAAGGGGGTAGCAGCATCTCCTGACTTGGTTGAGGACAAACTTGTGGAAACAGAAGAGTCCATGACTGAGGTGAAGGATAAAATATCTGAGATGTGACAGGAATGATGTGGGTCAGAGGAGGGTGGGATGTCTACTTGGCTGGGGTCAGGAGAGGAGGATGCTGAGCTAGTTCCTGAACTGAACCTGTTGAAGAATGTGTTCAGTTCATTGGCCATGTCCAGACTTTCCTCTATCCAATCCTTCCTGTGCTTAAAACATGTGATCTTTTTCATTCCTGAACAGACATCTCTGATATTGTCCCTCTGTATTTTGCTCTCCATCTTCTTCCTGTATGCCTTTCTGCTATCTCTGATCTTGACCTTAAGTTGCTTCTGTATACTCCTCAATGATTCCCTGTTTTCCACCCTGAAGGCTCTTTTTTTCTTGTTTAGCTGTTCCTTCAGGTCACTTGTGACCCAGGGTCTGTTGTTAGCGAAGCATCTCACTGTTCTGGTGGGGATGATGTTGTCCACACAGAGGTTTATATAGTCGATCACACACTCATTCATGACATTGATGTTCTCTCCATGTGCTTGGCTAAGAGTCATCTAGTTTGTGGTCTCAAAACATCCCTGCAGGGCTTCTTCAGCTTCATGTGACGATTTTCTCACAATTCTTTGTCACAGGTTGCTTCTGAACAAGTGGTTTATATTCTGAGCACAGAAAAACAAGATTGTGATCTGATTGTCCCAGAGGAGGTCTTGGTTTGGACATGTATGCATCCTTTGCATTTGCATAAAATAAATTCAAGGTCTTGTTTTCTCTTTTGGAGAAGCTTACAAACTGTTGAAATGTTGGAAGTGTAGATGAGAGCAAGGCATGATTAAAATTACTAGATATTGCCACCAATGCATTGGGGTGCTGGGTCTGTAGCTTAGCGACAACAAAACTGATGACATCACATACATGTAGGTCATCCTGGTCTTATTTGACCAAAGCATCCATCATGTTCCATCATGTTCTCTAAGAAATCAATGAGTGGCCAAAGTACTGGGTTTTAATTAGAAGAGTTAGATTAAGGAGGCTGATTAAAAAAGCAAGAAACTTCTGATTTTTATTTGTAAAGAATTTAAAAAAACAATTAATCATTTTCCTTCTGCCTTACCATTATGTGCTATTTTGTGTAAGTTTATCCCATAAAATTTAAATAAAATACACTGATGTTGTGACTGTTAAGTAACTAAATGTGAAAAGGTTCAGTGGGCATGAACACTTTTGCAGGGCTCTGCAAATAAGCAAATACCTTTTGTAAAACACAGCTAAACCAAGCTTCATTAACAATGTTACCTTCTTACCGTAAGCCTACTTTTGTTTTTAATTCTTGGCCAAATACTTAACCGCAAAGCTCATGTTACTAGATTTGATCTGCCATCCAAACTGGTCCTAAAATAACATTTGTTTATATTACATATTCAACTGTTGGTGGAATAATGTTCTTTATGTCAGAAGTCTCAATTACAGAAGGCAGAGTTCAAAAAGGTTTGACATTTTATCATAAAGTAGGATTTCATAGGTCACGCTGACTTTATTCATGACTCTTGGATTTCTATTCTTTATTGCATTTCTTTCCTTTACAAACACTGCGGCACAAAAATATCCCCTCTTTGCCAACTCTGAGGTCAATAATCCTTCTGTGATTAAATTACCTTAAGGTTGTTTTTTTTGTGTCCAACATAACTCCTGTTCAAACTTAAACTTACCTAGCCTTGGTTTTATTTTGAAGCTGCTTTGTTCTATTAGTGACCTTTTACCAAAAGCTGCAAGGTAAATAGGAGGTAATAAAGAAAACCAAAGTAGGCCTTTTAGTAATGGAAGACCAAAAAGGCTTAATGAGGTGGCATATATTTTCTTACTCACTACAGGGAAATCACTGATGCGCCTTTTGTAAGCCATAAAAAGATCAAACGGAGCAATTATCTTTGGTAAACCACCTTAGGTTTATCTTCACTACATACCTATTTAATGAGAATATTTAATGAATGTGCTGATCATGATGATCTGAGAACTCTGGTGATTAATCTATTTGCTGACGAAATTTTTAAATTAAATTATGTAGCTTTCCAGAATCCGACTCCATGATAGAATAAACTCTGGTGAAACATTAACAGTAAAATATCTGTGATTCATACATCTGGTTGGCAAATACAATAACTTGCAAAACTTTTTTACCTCTGGAACCAAAATCAAAGATCTGGAGCAGAATGTGCCATGAAGGTTTCAATGCATTGTGGTGACAGAAGGACAGCAACACTCTGCCTACAAAGATACTGCATAACCCCTAACCCTGACCCTCAGCAGAAACAGAGAAAGTGTTTATAGAGTTGATGAGAATATGAAGCTAAATGCAGAGCAAACCTAAAGGAAAACCATCAGGACAATGACCATACAGCCAGAGGTAAAATGGAATAGATACATATAGGGATGGGTACCGAAACCCGGTATTAAATTGGTCCCGGGGCTGATTCTGACGGTCCACCCGGACCGATAAGCTTCAGCCTTATCGGTCCTCTTAACGGTAAAATTAAGGTCGTATTCATGTTTTGCGGGAGATATAAACACAAGCCAAACACTGTATTGCAGCCCACTCCTCCTTAACAAGCACACACACTGCGGGGACGGAGTGGCGACTGCTGCGCACTCACGTGTGTGTTCGCCTTACAAATACGATGGCAGAGCGAACAAAAATAGATGCCGACAATGCACGCTGTCACATATGTGATAAAAGCTTTGTTTGCAAAGGCGGTAATTTGACCAAACACCTTGCCAAAATACACCAACTACAAACCGAAAGATGCACGGTGTTAGACCGCCTGAGTGCAGCAGCAACAACAACCGCTGAATCAGATACAACAGGTATGTATGTTTGTATGCAAAGCAAACACGTGAAGCCTGGACATAAGTTTGCCATTTCATTCTTACAATTAATAAATGCTGGATATTTTGAACAACAGCTTCCTTCTTATCTAAGTTTAAGAATAAATTCTTTAACTACAGTTAACCTGCTATTTTATTCTTACAATTAATAAATGCTGGATATTTTTGAACAGCTTCCTTCTTATCTACATTAAATTATTTTTTCTTAAACTACAGTTCATTATTTGTGTTTTTCCTCTTTTGTTTTAGTCTTTCAAAAAAAAAGTACCGATAAGGATACCGATAAAGTACCGGATAAATAAGGAGTATCGTTAACAGTAGTAGTATCGATAAATCCTTAACGATGCGCATCCCTAGATGCATATATTCCTGTTACAATTGCCCCATTGTAAGTCCAGACCAAGGGCGTGGCTATGGGGGGGCCTGGGTGGGGCTAAGCTCACCCACTTTGGATCAGAGCCCAAACAAATAAATGACTTCTTAAAATGAATGTAAACTAATTATTATGAATGTAAACAAATTATTAAAGTTTTTTTAATCTCACAGCTAGCGCTGGCTGTGAGATTGCTTTGTGTAACCGAGTCTAAGATTGTAGTTTTTAAACAAACACTTTCATGGATAATATTAGGATCCGTAGCTAAATATTCCAGACTAATCCATTAAAGTATAATTTCATGCATTAAAAACAACTGGGTGTGAAAATAAATGGATGCACATTTCTTTAAAAAAAGAGTGTTTTCTTGAAACATGTTGCGACTACATTTCCCAGAGTCCCGTAGAAAAAGCTGACCAATCCATGAGCTCACTGAGCCCAGATGATCCCGCCCCATTTAACTTCTGGTGCTGCTTCCAGTTAGCGAAATGCACGGATGCAGTAGCATGATTAACAGCTTCTAAGTGTATCTTTATCTTCAAGGTGAGCTGCCTTAATATTAGCCCTTCAGGTAATCAAATAATTATATAAAGCATTGTGTATCTGACAGTGGCCATATTGTTATGTTATGTTTACAGTTTGATTCACAATCAGCACATGACTGCTGCTGATCTGATGACATAGGGAAACTACCACATTGTCTCAACGGTGAGTGAGTGAGCACCTAAAAATAACTATTGTTTATGTTTGAGAGCTGACATGAGCTACAATGTTTTAGGCTACAGCTCTAATATGTTTTATTTGGCCTGCATGCTCTGTTCTAAACCGTTTCTGTTCAAAACTGTTGCATTCGTTTTCTTATGTATACAGACACATATCTGTTGAAGCAACAGTGGAACTTCCAAATAAACTTAATTTCAATAATATTTATATGAGGCCACCCATTTTTTGTTAGGCCCATCTAAAAAGTCATGTTTGGCTATGGCACTGGTACAAACCTAAATTCAACTGGGAATCTTTAGAAAGACTTGAAAATTGCCATTCATAGACGCTCTGTGTAGGAAGCCAAACCATATTCAGGGTGGTGGATTATAAATGCAAATAGCTTTTCAAAAATTGACACCCAGGACCTACTTATTGCAAGGCAACAGTGTTACCAGCTGTTCAGTTGACTATGCAGTCAAACTGTTCAATAAAGCTTTATTCTTACATGAGAAGAACTCCTTTTAATTATTTTTAGTCCTATTCCATTATTTTTGACATTTGCCCCTCACATGAATCCAGTGTCTTTTCCCTTAAGAACTGATGTCCAAAAAAAATCTTCTGACATTTCTCTAAAATTTATGTGGAATATAAATAGCAACACATAACATTTATGAAAAGGATACTTTCAGAATTATTTATTTCAGATTGCACATCCTCCCTTGAATAAGGATTGGATTAAATCAGGATTTGAATAATTTCTGCCTTTTTTATACCTTGATGAGGGATGGCTCCCCTGTGGCAGCTTGGGCAGGGCAGAGGTTGGGGTCCTGGTGGGAAGCAGAGGCACTGGATGCCCACTGATCTGTGTAGCCTAGAGGTGTGAAGTAACCACAGTCTTGCACGCTTGATCCCCGCTCAAATTCTTCACACACACCGTCACCGTCAAAGACATAACACTGACTAGGTTCACCTTAGGAGACAAGGAAAGAGAAGACGATTTATGGAAGAATACACAGCCTGTTCTTTTCATCTGGCAAGGTGTACGCTTCTCTCCCACTGTCAGACTATCATCCAAATCTGTCTGTCAGTGAACCAAATCTGAGCAAATCTATTTGGTATGTTTTTTGGCAACCCCAAATGTTAGTCACATCAACTCAACCGTGTCTCTGCTGTCAACAGGCTGCAAATTATGGCAAGACATGAACTTTGACATCAGTTCTTTATCAGAGATTACCATAAATTTGTGATATTAATAAACTGAAACCTAATTGGTGACCAAGCCTGTTATTCTTATCTTGAAGGTGCCTCGGTTGACACTGGGAATCTGTGTGTCAATAAGTCACATTATGTCATTCAAATCCCTGTCAAAGCAATCATAATTTTTTGTTCCAAGTCTAGTAGAAAACAAAAACACAGGCAGCGTGTTATTGTTTAGCCTCTTACTGTTTTAAGGGCTTTTTATTACCTCAACCTTTATCGTGCCTAAGAATTTCAAGAAGAGAAATGAAACTATTCAATAACGCTGAAAGAAATGTATTGTACTCTGAGAGGAATTATAACCAAAATGGATCACAGGAAACTACATTCCCCTGTCTTTAAAATGAAAATCTACCTGATCACTTAACAGTTCCGAGTTTTTGAAAAATCGCAAGGGAGGGCTGGACCAAGAACAGAATATAAGCATTAATTAAGGTGCTAAAATACCAGATCCTTAGGACAAGAGCAAGAGAGTCTGGAGTATAACACATCTTAAATAATCACATATCTTAAACTTTAGACAATGATGCTAAATGTTAAAAAAAATTTTGAAAACCTCTCAATTTTAGGAAAGTAATAAATAACAATACAGGATTCTCTAAATCCTAACTAACAGGAATCGAAAACAGGAACGGTTTAGTCCAAGTTAATGTCAGAGTGAGAAAAAACAATGCTCATGTGTCTTTTTATACTTCCAAATATGTGGGTAACAGTACAAAGAAGTTACTTTAATAAAAGTCAAAGAAATGTCTCTAGTCAGTAATAGACAAAGGTATGTGTTACTGTGTGATTACTGTGGCAAACTCAGTACAGAAAACAAAACAGGAAAGAAGCATAGCGAAAGTTAACTCCATCAAACAAATGTGGTAAGTGAAAACCCAAACAAATATTCTTTCTATGACTAAGATGTTAAACGGAATAATTGGTTTTAAGAATTGCAATTTTCAACAATCTGTTGTTGCCAAATTGTTTTCCTTCCTTGTCATGATGTATTTTATTGTATAACAGGAGATGTAATAGTTTCAGTCACGGCATGGAAGGCTCTGTTGTGAGACGGTGGTCGGGGGGAGGAGGGCTTTGATGGGTCTGCCTCATCTTTTTTTTCCCCTCACAAATAAAATTCACTGGATGATGGAAATTTCAGTCCTGTAACAAGCTCTCGTAATATAAGCCCTTACAAAATACATGAATAACTACCATCCAGCTGCCAGTGGAAACAATACATGGCTTGAAATAAAAGCAATATGCTGTTTGATCTTAGCTGACCTGTACATAGTTTTTGCAATATTTTGAAGTATTTATGAGATAGAGCTTCTGGCAAAAGGAGAGCATCTGGGCAAACATAGCTTGATATGGAGGATAAATTTTAAATCTGTTGAGAAGGAACACGGTACAACGGAGAGGCTGATGACTTGTTTCACTCAGCCTAATGTCTGATCTTATCTGGAATGTAATCTTTCGTCTGTGTGTTTCTTTGCCAGAGAGAGTTATTGTAGACCTAATGTAAAAAATAAACACACAGTTTTCAGCCTTGGGGTTTCGAAGCATTTTGGGTAAACTCCCTTTTGTGTTTTGTCGTGAGGCTTCTGTTGTGGTCCGTTTGCATGCGTGAGGGTGGAGACACAAAGCATTTTTGTCTGGTGGTGGATTCACACATAACGGGGCCACTCTCTCCGGCATATTTGTTTGTCTTTTGACTTGTTTTGCTGCATGCCTTTGGTACTTTTTACAGCTTTTCAACCACCTGAACTGGGGTTTACATGGTGTTCAAAATTAGGCTGTTATTCTGCATATATAACAACAAAATAAGTGGTCGTTAACTAACTTTATATGACGCAATTGTGAACACGCACTAAGATGGGGTTTTTTGGATGGTAAGACGGTTTAATCAGAAATAACCTACTTCAAAAAGGTTTTAAGTTTTAACTTTAATACTGGATTATTCCTTGAAAACCTGCTTAATGATACCATGTACTAAACCTTTACTGAGAACTTTTTTTTTCATTACTAAAAATTGATTCTACAATAAATGATTTGTGATTAGTTCCTGCAGGAGGCCTCTATTGTCTAACTATGAAGTTACAATTTCAATCTTAGTCAAAATCATTGGTTTTTGTATAATTTGATAACACCATGCATTAGAACTAACTTCTGTCACACATCTAACACATCGTCCTCTGGATCTCAAGACTCACCATTCAACCTCCACCACAAATCAACTCCAAACAAGAACCTCCATCCGCACATCACCATTGGGATCCTCCATCCCTCCTTTCATCCTTCCACCTTCAAACCCGTGAACTGCTCTCTTTAATCTATTCAATAATTCTGCTACAATACTCCTCATCCAGTTTAATTCCCCTGTCCTCTTCTAGACACAGCGGAACCTCTGCCTTCAAGCAAATTACCTTTTGTACATATAAATAAATCCTTTTATTTTTGTATCATGCGTCAATGAGTGGTTCTGCATGTGTGTCAGGAAACTACATCAAAACATGACAACAAGTTACATTAAAATACTGTGGCAGAACTTAAAGATTGTTGTTCATAGATGCACTCTGCCAGAGCTTAAGCTATTTTTCAAAGAATGGGCAGAAAATCTCAGTCTCCAGATCTGCAAAGCTGATAGAGAGTTTAACTACAGTTAACCTGCTATTTTATTCTTACAATTAATAAATGCTGGATATTTTTGAACAACAGCTTCCTTCTTATCTACGTTACATTTTTTTTTTCTTAAACTACAGTCCATTATTTGTGTTCTTCCTCTTTTGTTTTCGTCTTTAAAAAAAAAAAAGTACCGATAAGGATACCAATAAAGTACCGGATCAATAAGGAGTATAAGGAGTATGAGAAAATCTCAGTCTCCAGATCTGCAAAGCTGATAGTGACAAACCCTAATATTAATGTCTAATGTCTAATATTAATGTTTTTACTTTAGTCATGATCTGGTTAAGTTAAAAGAGTTGCTTAATATGTGAAAATGTAAACAAATATCCTTTAACAGATATCACATGCAATGGAAACAGAGTTCAAAACAAAACTATCATACTTAGCTGATTTGTGAAAGTATTTAATCTAACTCATAAGTTGAGCTATGATAAAAATCTTCAAGTTTCATTTACCAGTAGTAAAGAAAGCATAGGGACTGGTTAACACTAACATAATAAAGAAACATGACATTTGACTGTAGACAGAGCTGTGTATTTTCAAGCTAACCAGTGTTTTTCTCTGGTGTATCTTAGCCAGCCTAATGTCAGAATGGTTTTCAAAGAAAACCATGGAAAGTTAACAAACCAGAATCTTGCTTATTTTACCCCTTGCCCCATCTGTTTTCCCTTATGTTGCTGTGATGTTGCATTAATGGTTTGTGGAATCCACTCAAGCCAGAAGCTTTTATGTCTTGTAAATGCAGTTTGATTGGCAGGATAGATTTTACTAAACGCTGCTGCATGCACAAATGAGAGATTTTTGGCAGATTAGTGACTATTCTTTCACACTGAAAGTTTATATGCTGCCTATGCTTAATATGTATGACAGAGGTTGGTGATTTTAATGCTGGACATTTTAGGATGACTATAATTTATTTGAAAGAAGCTAGATAATATAATGTGTTTTGTGTTCAAAACTGTGTAAATGTGTTTTTGTTTGTTTTGTTTTTCTTAGCTGTGGAGAAATGTGTATACACACCAAGGCAATTGAAGCCCGTCTCTTTCTGGCATTTCTTAGAGCAGCCATCACCATCTAACAGATTGCTGTCGTCACACTCCTCTGTCCTGCGGAGAGAAAAGCATCATCATCTGCATCTTCTTCATCATTTCCAACTCCTTCTCTCTAGGAAATATTCAACCAGTCACCAAAGTTTATGTAAGTAAATAGCACAGACCCCTGTATGGCACCATCCCCACAGTAGGCTTGTCCATGAGTATACACAAGAGGCGAAGAGGGGAAGCTGAGGAGACGGCCTGTTTCCACCTGGATTGTGTACTGGTACTTAACTCCCTGCATAACAGAGCTGAGAAAGATAAGAACAGGAAACTACATTTATATACATTTCTTATATATTTATCAGAAATATTTTACATTGCTTGAGCTACACAAAGTAATGCATAACTGTGAAGTGGAAATCTTGTTATTTGATTCAGATGTGTTGAAGTTGGGACAAACCCAAAAGTTGCAGGACTGGAGTTTGACACCCTGATCTAAACCCTTTCCATTCTGGCTCTGGTTGTATGCTAATGGTTGTTTTCTTGCTGGTAGGTTAACATCCCTCAAGTCCTTTCAAGGTTGCCCTGCATTTAGTTTCACCCATCCTTTCATCAACTCTGATCAGCTTATCTATCCCTGCTGAAGAAAAGCGCCCCCACAGTATGAGGTTGCCACCACCAGGTTTCACGATTAAGGTGGTATGTTCAGGGTGGAAAGCTAGTATGTGTTAGTTTTTAACCATGCACTGTAGGTGGACAGCCATGTCTCTGCATCACAAATATAAAATACAAGCTAGTTTATGTCTGTCTTTTGCATAAAATCCCAATTAAATACATAAAAGTTTTTGGCTGTAATGTAAAAGATCTAGGGGTTTGAATACTTTCGCATAGCACTATGTTAATCTTTAAGACTTTAACACATGTTCTTCAAAGGAGTAAGAGGTATAAACTGATCATACCTACCTACCTGAGTCTTATGGTTTCTAAAAAGTTTTTGGATTGCAGCAACAAGAATGAACTAACTCACTGAATTCTCTGTCTTTAACCTTTCAGTGTCCAATGCCCTTAAAGCCTCAAGGTAGGACGCACGCTTAACAATACAGTGGCTCCAGAAGTCAACAAGGCCCAGAATCTGTGGATGAGCTCTGTTTCACATGTTTTAAAAAATGTATTTTATTATTTATGGATGAGAAAATGTGAGTAGTTACCACACACTATTTTACATCAGTGGGTTTTACCTTTCTTCAACACCTCCCCTCCCCTCCAGCCACTATAATTATGTAGTTTATTCAATAGATAAAGATGAATTGCTCTAAATTACCTTTGATTTTTGAGAAATTACCAGGCTAAGGTTGTAGGAAAAACACAAAAACTAAGAATATTATTGTCACGGAGGGTGATGGAAGCAAACACACACTTTCAAATATGAGCAGACAACATGTCTGGATAATGTGAAGTGCTGTGCAAACCGTGCTCAGATATCCTTAGACAGCTGTCCAAGCAGGTTATCAAAAATAAATAGTCCAGAGCAAGGTTTATGAAGCAGGAAATCAACATTTTAGGCAAATTTTGTATTTAGTTCCAACTGTACTGAATTATGTTACAAGCAGAATTTCAACAAGTCACGCAAAACAGAAAGTAAATATGCCGGTTAATCACATTTATCAGACTATCTGAGTCAGATATGTGTGACGCAATTGCCCTTATAAAAACATCTAATACTGGTACATTCTTGTGTATTATTTTACTGCACTTTAAAGGGATTTCAACATCTCCAGTGGCAGAGATTTTTTCCTCCTTGATGTAATATTGGATCAAGACTTAAGGCTAGTTTATACTTCTTTGTCAGCAAGTTTGCACCCACCCACAAACACGTATTTACTGAGACGTTTTATACTCCTCTGTTGTTGTCAGTGTTGCAAAGCAATTCTCTGCCAGGACAGCAGGGGGTGCAGAGCTTTTCTGACAGGTCTGCCTCCCATTGCAGTGATGTTTCTGGTCAACTTACTTCAGTTTGTAAACACACATCCACTCAAGGAGCAATGGCTGACAGAGAGCGAGTTTTGATTGAGCTGGAAAGCTTTTTACAAGAAGTGCAGCTCATAGAATACTCTGAAAACGCATGTAAACAAACAAACACAGCGGCCTGTTTTGTTGTTCTCTACACCTCCTGGTGTTTAAAATCGCCAAAACACCATACTAGATACTCTGGCCTTGCAATATAAAGCATCTACTGCCCAAAAGCTGCATTGACAACTACTTAAATAACATCAACTATAGAGCACTGTTCTAAGGAAATAATCTGGGGCTGATGTTGGGCTGACCAATCACAGAGGTACATTTGACAGAAAAATTGGGCTCTACTCCATGCGTCCTTGCGTGAGTGACGGAGAGCCCTTGCGTCAACGGATAATGGCGCCGCGTGTCTCCGCACCTATGCAGACAAAGAAGTATAAACTAGGCTTATGTATAGACAAAATTGTGTTTTAAATGGCTAGGATTTGAATATGGGACATAAAAATCTTGAATGGGTCATCTACCTAGTGAATTAACTGCTTACATTTGAAAAAGTATAAATCTTCTTTATGCTTTTTAGTTGCATTTGGGACATGACTCTGTCAGTGACCTCTTTCATTTGTATTATATGTAAAAAAGTGATCTGAGCAAAGAAAAAGAAAGAAAAATAACCAGTATGCTGTCAACACGTCTCTTTAACGACTTCCTCTCCCCCTGTATCGTTTCTAATTGCCATTGTTCTCCTCCCCTCTCTTTCCACTGTCCCAGACTCATTATTTTCCAGGCTTGTTGCTTTCAAACACTCTCCCTTCTCCTCACATCAACCTCTCTCTGCCCTCTCCAGTCCCACATAACTCAATTCCCACTGGTTCTTGCATCTTTTTGCACTTAGATGCAGCTTGTGTAACATAGGAGACGTGTTCTCTGAAAAATAAGCTGTTTTTTGAAGCTGTGTGCATCTAACATCTCACCTGCCCAAAGGTGACAGCTTCTTCGAAATTCAGAACATACATTTGAAATCGATTGATCTGCAATCATGTGATACAGCTGCCATATCCTAACACACTTATACCAGCTATGAATGTATGAAACAGCATTACAAAAGAGATGTCAGATAATTTGGGATAAGCGTAATTGCTGAAGAATAAAAAAAGCTTGCGGTGGGTATAGTTGGATTCCAGTAATCGTTTGGACACCCCGCAATATGAGACAGGATACAAACTGATTCAAGTCAGCCTGAAACTCCAGCAAGCTTTTGATTAAGTATATGGTTGTTTAAACAGATTTGGATCAGCTACACACGGCATCCTCGTGTTGGAACCATTTGTGTTCTGAGCCTTTTAAACAGAACCAGACCTAAACACTTCTAAAAGACATGTCTGCAGATTAGTAGATCTAAGGACACATACGCTCAAATATGCACTGGAATTCGCTTACGGCCGTATCTCTTTCTTTTCTCTTCATATTTTCCCGTGAGCTACTTATATGTAAGGGTATAATGTGTGCGTGACATTATCTGCTGGCACTTCATCCACATTTTTGCTAATATTTCATACCTAATCGAATAACCTTAGTCGCTACTGGCAACAGAAGACAGAGTATTTTTTGTCATTTCTGTTAAGCACCATGGTTATCTTTAGCAAAACTCCAAATTCTAACTCAACCGCCTCTATAAACATACTGTCTTGCAAAACTATTTATAACTCTTGACCTTTTTCACATTTTGACTAATTGCAACCACAAGCTTCAGTGTATTTTAATTGGGATCGTACGGGACAGACCAACTCAAAGTAAAGCAAAAGTGTTGTAAGGATGGAAAAAAGTGCATAATTTTTATTTTTTTTTTATTACAAAATAAAAACATTGCAATGTGTATTTATATTCAGACCCCTTTACTTTGATACTCCTAAATTAAATCCAGGGCAACAAAATGCCCTTTAACATTCACCTAATCAATAGTCCCCTAAATGAAGTGCCCAGAGTGTAATTTAATTTCTCAGTATAAATACCGATGTTCTGTGAAGACGCAAGAAGTTTGTTGGAGAAAATTAGTGAACAATTGCATCATGAAGACCACAGGAACAGATCCGGACAGGTGAGGAAAAAAGGTTATGAAAAAGCAGACACATTACAAAAGACTTTTCAGCTGCAAGTGTAGCAAATGGTGATTCTAAAAAGTACTTCTTCCTTACTTCTTCATGATGCTATTTATTCCCTAATCTTCTCTGACAAAGCTCTGAGTCCTTTGCAGGGAAGCTGTGTTTATACAGTGATTTATGTATACACTGATGACGTTTATTCAGTAACTAGGTGAATTCTGAAGATAAATTGTTACACTGCACATCACACTTTTCACGCTTCCACCAGTGTGTGAGAGTGAATGAATAATGGAGTTGTAAAGTGCTTTGAGGGTCTCGAAAAGCACCATGTAAATTCAAGCCCATACTATTTTATAAATAAGGATATGTTTGTTTTTTTTGCTAAACAGCTAAACCAGGTTTCACTCACAGTTTTACTTTATAATTACTGCAGGCCTACTTTTGATTTAAATTCTGGGCCAAATTCTTAGCTGTAAAGCTCATATTACTAAATTTGACCTGGCATGCAAAACTTTCCCAAAATAACATTTGTTTATATTACATATTTAGTTGTGGGTGGAATTATGGGGTTTTTTATGTCAGAGCTCTCAATAACAGAAATTTGAGTTCAGAAAGGTTTGGCATTTTATTATAAAGTAGAGTTTGTCAGGTCAAACTGACTTTTTTCATGACTCCTGGAATTTCTTTTCGTAAATGTGTTTCTTTTCATGTACAGAAACTGTGGCACAAAAACAACTGGTTCTACAAGTTGTTGAACCTTTTCAGATTTATTCTCAGGACATTTTACCATGCATCTTTTCCCACTTATATGCATTGTTTTGGGCTGGTTTAACCCACAAAAGCCTAAAAAATTATTCTGAAGTCTTTGGTTAGCTTGTGATAGAATGAGAGAAAGGGTGTGAAAAGGGGTATGAATACTCTCGCAAGGCACATAATTTCTGGTTGATGTCACACCACTGCCCCTGTGTCCAACTGCGCCTCCTTTTTTATTTCACACGTCTTTGGTTACATCTACTGTTGAGTTTATTATAAAAGTACAATAATTTCTACTGCATCAAATTGGCATTTGGGAGCCTAATTCCATGTATAGCACGCATCATGGTAAAGCCTGTTGAATAAGCCAACATTAAGCCGTTACCTGTCGGTGAACGTTTGCTCCATCTGAGGTGGAGGGAATTTGCTGGTAAATGGTGGCTGACGTTGAACTCTGTACAGCACAGGCTGGCAGCCGGAGCAAAGAGGGCTGCCAGGGCCAGAAGACAACATGGCTGCATCGATCTCCATTTTCTCATCAAAGGTGCAGAGTTTGATGGCTGATATTGCCACATTGTTGGTGTCGAGGCGCAATGTCAGGGGCATGTCACAGAAGACATGTTGCGGTCCAAGGTTAATGCTATTCCCTGCATCTGTAATCAGCTCAATGTTGGCTATTGAAGGGTTGTCTGAGACAGGTTAAGAGAAGAGGGGACAAATATATCTGTTAAGGTGGCACTGATTTGTCTAAAGTAAGCAAAATGTATTATTACATT
The DNA here is from genome assembly GCA_963556495.2 of Valencia hispanica. NCBI lineage: Eukaryota > Metazoa > Chordata > Actinopteri > Cyprinodontiformes > Valenciidae > Valencia > Valencia hispanica. The sequence goes on from OY747712.1 coordinate 36,373,026, forward strand.
CAGTCATGTGAAAAAACTAGAACACCTCATGGCAGCCTGTGTTTCTCTAACATATTTGGAAATATAGATATTTTATTTAAATTTTAAAAACACTGACAAATTCAAGTGATACAAATTATAGAATCAATAAAAACTGAGGAAAAGACAATCTAAAATAAAAATGCTATTTGTGGTTAACAATAAATTAGGAGATCTCCATATACATTCACACCTAAAATGCCTGAAATTAAAAACAGGTGCATAATATCTAATTTACATGATTTGAATATCACTACTCAACATTTTGAATGAGGATTGCCCTGCTCAAGTCTTAAACATCTAGTTTGGTGTGCCCCTGACTGTTGAAGTATGAGTTAACACCCCTTTGAGATTTAAATTGAAATTAAACTCTCTGCGATTCATTGCTATGAATAATTCATTTACCAATAGCCCCTAAACATGTGCAAAGATACTGGATACCGAAATACATGGAGCAAAAATATCACAGAAATTTAACATATTAGTTATCCACTAACTTACTTGAGGACGTATAGGTTACCCATAGTGTGAGTCTGTGTGGAACGGCGGGGTGCAGGAATCGTAGCGCTAGGGTGCAGCCCTCTATTTCGGGGCATGGTGACGACACATTGGTGTCATAGAGACTAAGCTCAGGACTCCAGGCCTGGAGACTGGGTTCACAAGCTTGTTCCACATCCGGCGGCCCTGAGGTCAGAAACATCATCATGTAGAAACACACAGATGCAGCATACTATGACTCAGTATCAGCCTTAGTATCAAATAAGGTTTTTGGCTTTAAAGACCCACTCCGATGAAAATCATGTTTTTCTAGGTGTTAACATGTTCTTGTGGCATTTTTCTGATGCCAGAGGACATATCTTGAGAAAATTAAGCTCAAAGTTGTATTTCTGAGTATTTCTGCTTTCAAATGGCTGTGAATCAGTAGCAGACGTTAAAATGCCGGCTTAAATAGACTGGAGTTGTTACGTAGTAACTCAACTGGGCGGGGCCACAAGCTCCTACTCCGCTCCCCAGTTTCTGAGGAGTAGAAATTTGGAGTTTTGCTAAAGATAACCATGGTGCTTAACAGAAATGACCAAAATACTCTGTCTTCTGTTGCCAGTAGCGACTAAGGTTATTCGATTAGGTATGAAATATTAGCAAATATGTGGATGAAGTGCCAGCAGATAATGTCACGCACACATTATACCCTTACATATAAGTAGCTCACGGGATGTGTCTGTCAAAATAAATAGCACTGGACATTACCCTAAACACACTATCCCCATTGTAAAAACATGATGGTGGCATCGTGATGTGGGGATTTCTTTCTTACGCGTCCGGTGGAAAGGAGGGGTAAGCAGGCCTACAATGCCAATCAATGTTCACTTCAGGGTGTGGGTAACCCCTGACAACTCCAGCACAAAAATCCCAAAGCATAAAAACGGATTTCATTTAAAAGCAAATCGCATGCAGAAACAGTAAAGTTAAAGATAAAATTTTGATTGAAAAACATTGCACGCCAAACATTTCTGTAATTAATTTATCACAATTAACGCGATAATTTGACACCCCTAGTTTTTTATTTGTCAGTATCGCAGTAAGTCCAAATCATCTGGGTTCACCAGATAAAACAACATTTGGGAACAGGCTATTCATACTCAAGAACTAAATCTGACAGAACATCTGTGCAATTATTTGAAGTACATAAAAATTATCTGAAAAATAAATCAAAATTTGTTATTAATAGTTACAGAATATATAACCATACCGTCAACAGATTTTGTGGCATTTCAGTTGAATTGTAAATGGAAATTTGTTATATTTATAATGGAATTTTAACAGGTGTTTATCAACCTTTGACGGCTAATGTGTGTAAAGTGTTTTTTTCTGCAACAAATGCCCCCCCAGTGGAGCTGTTGTTGAAGTGAAACAAGCTCCCAGTGATTAAGTGATACAGATACTTCTAATAGCATGATTCTGTTTAATAAAAGAAAAAAGATATAAGTATTTCAAAAGCACCATCCACCAGCTACAGTCTAAATTAAACTGTTTTCATTTAAGCTGAGAGCCTGTAGGAACTTGACTTACCGCATAGACTACATTGCTGCCTCACAGCAGGACACCACACTTTAAAAGAAAGGGCTTAAAACTGACTCAAATGAGCCAAGAAAGCAGACAATAATTTGCAAGACTCATATTTTGAGATGACTGAATTTGTACTATTCTCCTCTCACTCTCGAAACTGAAGGTCATATTGGCCATCTCAGCAGGTACTTTAAGTGGCATCGTCTTTATGGGACACAGCGGTAAGTAATGGAGGAAACCTAACAGACTGGCTGTCTCCAGTTATGTGCATACCTCTGTTTAGTGTAAGACTGTAATTGACTCTATCATCATGATGATCCAGCAGCAAAAGAGGTAGCTGTAATCCCCCGCTTCTCTTTGCCGCTTGTTTTCAAAGGAAAAATTCCTGCAAAGGATTTCCACATATTTGGGTAGAGTTTCCATGGAAGAGAAGAAAAGTGTTATTGTATTTGTACTTTCAGTATTCTGCTCATTTCTAATGTTTCCTTTCTCTGATCTCCCTGTTGTGTATTGTTTATTTCATTGGGTTTCCTTTTAATTCTTTTCTCTCACCCCATTTTTCATGTCAAAAGAAACCGTACCTCCTCAAAAAGATCATAATTGGAAAAACAAAATTCAAGTAATGTTCAAAAGTACATGATACATGTTTTAGTTTACAACATAGTTCTTGTGTTTGAATAACAAACATTAGCTCGATGAGCTGCTTTCCGTGGCTTGCAAAAGTATTCACACCCCTTGAACTAATTTACTCTTCTGCTGCACTTATAGCTGCAAGCCTTTTCAGATATGTCGCAACCAGCTTTGCACATCTAGTATTTGGAGTTTTGCCCATTCTTCTTTCCAATGTAACTCAAGCCAAGTCGGATAGGATGCATCATGTCTTTGAACATTGCCTTTTAAGTCTTGCTACAAGTTCTTAATAGGTTTTAGATCTGGACTTTGACTGGGCCATTCTAACATACTAATATGTTTTGATCTAAACCATGCCATTGTCCATATGGTTGCTGATCTGCTGTGAGATGAACCTCTGTCCCAGTCTCTTGCAGCCTCTAACAGATTTTCTTCTAAAATGTTCCTGTGTTTAGCTCCAGCCACCCTCCCTTCAACTCCGACTAGCTTCTTTGACCCTTGTGAAAAAAAGAAATCCCCACATCACGATGCCACCATCATGTTTCACAATGGGGATAGTGTGTTTAGGGTAATGTCCAGTGCTATTTTTTTTGACAGACACATCATTTTGCATTAGGAATGGGCAATATATTGAATTTTTTTGTTTTTGTAATAACAAGAATAAAAATTAAACATAAAAAAAATTCACCAGTGCACCTCTTGGGTTTCCATAGTTCATTAATTATTAATTATGTAAGTCCGCCCAAGGCCTACCATTTCGTTTTACAAGCAGGTTTTACAAGCAGGTTTTACAACGTGCATTTATTTGGACTTTCAATTCAGGTCAACTACAAGAAGGGATGATTGAAATAAAAGCAAGTTTTAAAAATATTTTCAGTAATTTGTCATTTCTTTTTAAGAATAGAAGGATAGAGAAAAAAAAGATTATTATCAAGAAGATTTTTTTTTTAAATCTATATCACCTTGTCATGCTGCCTTATTCACCCTCTCCTCATCATTGTCCTCACCTGTGTATCTCCAATCAACCACACCTGATCCTCCTCAATTCCTACCTTTATAACCCGTCACTTCCCCTCACTCAGCGCCGGATCATTATAGATGTATCGTGTGCCTACCTTTCTGTCCTCCTTCCTGATTGTCCGATATCCTGTCTCTCAGTTCCTGCCGTCACCATCATCGTCATCACCTCCTCCACCAGCAGCACTCTCATATAAACATCTTGCATCTTTTACCGGCATCTGCGTTTGGGTCCATGCATCACACAACACTCCTGACAGAATGATCTGGCCATAAGAAATGGACATAGCGGAGGCCAAAGACCCGGAGATCCAAGATCGTCAGCTTCACCCCTCCCTTGGCTCGGTTCATTTCGAGCCTCTGCCCACTCGATGTGGAGGAACTGGAGGAAGCACCGGAGGACATTCTCCTGGCAGCTGAAGAGCTGACGTCTCCTGCTGGGAGGTGATTCCCTCCCTCAAAAGCTGGCAGAGATTCGACCAACGTCGGCTACATCTCCACGCTGCACGCACCACCGGTTCTCTCCCCCGCCGTCTTCGCCCCTCCTCTGGCTGGCTCTCCGCGGGCTCCTCACATCGGCGAGGACCAGCTGTTAGACTTTTTCTATGGGGACAAGATGGCCTACCTCTGCTCGAGGGGGGAATCCAGTGCCTCACCGCAGATGCGACCCCGTCGAGGCAAAGCCGCTTCCGGGGTGGAAGTCCGAATTGTCCGCTCGCCTCCGGTCCTCCCTGCCGCGATCAACACACCAGTCCTTCCACTCAGCCCGCCGGCTCCAGCTCTGACCTCCCCGCTGGCTTCAGCCTGTTCTGCTCCGAAGTCAGCCTCTGCCTGTTCGGCCCTGAAGTTAGCTTCTGCCTGTTCAGCCCCGAAGTCAGCCACTGCCTGTTCGGCCCCGGAGCCAGTCCCAGAGCCAGTTTTAGTCCCAGAGCCTGCCGCCATCGTGGCTGCTGTCTTCCTTCCAGTCACAGCGGCAGCTCTCCAGTGACCGACATTCCCCCATGGATCGCCGGAGCTCCCATGGAGGGTCAAGGAGGACCCGTACCCGTCGCTAGAGCTCCGAGGGAGGGTCAATGGCGACCCCTCCCTGTTGCTGGAGCCTCCTCGCCGCCGACTGCTGTTGGTCGAGCCGCCAGACTCAGCTGAGCCGGCCTCCGCGTCACCAGATTCAGCTCAGCCCGCCTCTGCGCTGCCAGACTCAGCTCAGCCACCCTCCGCGCAGCCAGACTTTTCTCAGCCGTCCTCCGTGCCGTCAGATTCAGCTCTACCGGCCAAGCCTCTCCGTGGCCGCCGACCTCGACCGGGCAGGACCCTTCGTGGCCGCCGACCTCGATGGGCCAGGCCTCTTCGTGGCCGCCGACTAGTCAAGCTCCTCAGGGGTTGCCTGGTCCTCAGAAGAGGACCACCGGGCCGTCCGCCAGAACTCAGCCCGGCAACAGAAAGTCCATCCAGCTGTCCACCGCATCTCCAGGTCCTCATAGGAGGACCAACGGGCTGTCCGGCCAACCGTCGTCCAGCCAGAGAATGCCACCCGGGCTGTCCAGGGGTGTACCCACAGTGATTTGTTTTATATTGTGATATATGTTGATATATGAAAAATTATATTGGGACTGATTTTTTTTTTCTCCCTCATCACCCAGCCCTATTTTGCACTTTCTTCATGCCACTTTTCCATAAAGGCCAGATTTGTGGTAAGCACACTTCTGTTCTGTCAACACATTCTCCCACTTTAGCCATGTATCTCTACAGCTCCTTCTGAATTATCTTTGGCTTCTCTGCTGCTTCAATAATTATATTTCTCCTTGCCCAGCGTGTTATATTTTCGTGGGCTGCTATGCCATGGTAGATTTACAGTTGTCCATATATCAGACCTGCCTTTGTTCCTTGGTCTTCAGAGGGCTTTTTATTTACTAATGTTCTCTGTCAAACCTCTTTGGCCTCCTTAGAAAAGCAGTTTTTATTCTGAGATTCAATTACACACAAATAGACTTTATTTACTAATTGGATGATTTGCAAACATTGTTGATTGCAGTGTATTCTATTTAGGGAAATAAGAGTAAATTTTATCACAGAACATTAACACCATAAACTTTAATTTATTTTTTTCAGAGTGGTAAAATGTGCAAAACTTCAAGAAATATGAATCCTTTTTCAAGGCACTGTACCCTTAAGAATCCGTGTTCTCATTTTTGGCCTAATCAAGACAGACACAGAGAGAGGTCTGTAGCAGAGGGTTATTATCATTTAATGATTTTATGCTTTTTCCTCTTCCAGGAGCTATTAGCCTTGCACGCACTTAGAATTTACAAGGACGAGACTGCGTGTGATTGTGTAAGTATGTGTGAATGTGAGGAAAAGTTGACCTGCTCCACAGAAATACAAGACTGAAGCAGAAATTTAACTCAAATTACCACATTCCTGGCTTTTTAATACCTACCTACAATGAAAAGTACGTCAGAGGAAGTGTTTACCTTGGTCAACTAAAGTTTTGAAGAAGAAAGATTAATAGAAACAACCATAAGCCTCATTACCAATATAAACTTTCTTTTCAGCACTGCATTGTTTGGATGAGGAAATATGGAAATTCAATCTGTTTTGATGAAGGACTGGTGATTTTTCATTTCCAGTATTGTTTATAATCTCACTATGAAGTGAAGAAGTTCTATCGCCTTTTAATACTAACTACAGGGCTATGAATTTGAAACACATTACAAAAAAAACCATAAATCCTCCTTTTAGACACTCATGACCCAAACACACAAGTTTGACTGACCCACTGCCTCTTCGGGTGTCCAGTAGCCTGACGTGTCACAGATACGAGGTGAGGAAGCCTGAAAGGCGTACTGGTGGAAGACGCTGTCTTTCTCGCAGTCTCCACAGTCAATGCCAGACCCTTGAAAAGGGGAGCTAAGAGGATACACACTTCATACTTATATGGTACATGAATATTATAGATGACATCAACAGCAGTTGGAGTGACCTGAACCATGCAATACAGACAATTGAGTAGAAGCTGAAAAATAATGTGGTAGAATTTTACTTTAAGTAGGAGATAAATGCAGACGATAGCCTTGATTTAGAAATGATGACTTAATGAGATGAAGTCTCCATACCTTTGAAAAAGTGACCCCCTCATGGGTGGGAGCCAGTATATGGAAACAGAGTTGGTGCTTTGTCCAGTCACCATGGGGGGAAGAGGGACAGGGGCAGGACGATTGTCCGTCAGCCACTTCTGGTAGACCAAATCAAGATAACAATGCATCCTGGCTACTTGATTGGGAGTAAAGTTGTTGGTGCAGTTGTCATCTGATGTGATGAGATTGAAAGAGACTTAGTACATTTTTTAGAATCAACTTCAACATTGTGTTCAAACACACATTTCAAATGAATTAAATGTGTTGCTTGCATCTTCAGTTAAAAAGAAAAAAAAATCTAAATGACAACATATGATGGTATATTGTGCAATGATGCCATAAAAATAACCCACATATTTACATTTAATGTGCATTTTGTTTTAGGAATTTGTTTTCTCCTTCTTTTAAAGGTCTTCCACAGAAAGATTAATGTTCCTCCATGTACCTGTGTAACTCATGTAATTGCTGTAAGGCGTGCTATGGTACACGGTGAATCCACATGTATCGTTGACAGCTTCAGGGTCATGGCAGGCTTTAGACTTGGTGGTTGGTGCAGTGTCGGCACACAGATCTCCCGTCTCCATTGACGGGGTTATCTCCTGCCAAAACACATTTGAGTCTAATATGAACGCACAATATTGCTACAAAAGAACAGAATTAAGCACTGAAAAGTCCATGGAATTATACTACAAGTAAAGTAGGTGTGTTCTTATTAGATATATAGCAGAAAATATTGCAAATAACATCGGTAGATTGGGCAAAGTTAGTTTTTAACATATTGGCATTGGTTCGATAAATAAAAAGGGGCTGATATAAATAACTAATGTTCATTTCCATCATAACATAACAGCAATATTAATATCAGATATTGATATCGGCCCAAATTTTCATATCAGTGCATCCTTAGTTCTTACAAATTTTTCATGTCAAAATCCCAGAGTTTTTTCTAGAACACACTTTTTTAAAACGATTTTCATTCCGTTTTAACTCATATTTTAAGGTACATTACAAAAGTTTACTATGACATTAAGGCATTAAAGGAAGGAATGATAAAAATTACATCATATTTTGTGTCATCAGAGACAGGATAGGATTGATCTGTCCTACCTGACATGGGTCATCACAGGAGTCCCGCTCACTCACCCCCTTGAAAACATGGTACAACCCAAATATGTGGCCCATCTCATGGATCATTGTGTTCTGGTGGCCCGCCGTACCAAAGTAGGACGGGTTGAGAACCATCCCACCTATGTAAGCCATAAGGGTTGCAAAATAAAAAAAATAATGAGTAAAGTAAATGTTTGTGTTTCTTGGAAAGCCAGTCACTCTGATTACGCTGTCTTTCAAATGACAATGTAAAATAAAAGGAAAGAGACAAATGAAAGATTCAAGTATGCAAAATCTTATTATATAAATCAACTATTTGTGAAGCTGGAACTCATTTAGAGTCTTTTGGTAAGCCATAAAAATATTAAACACTTGTGTACATTCAGAAATGGGTGAGAATATGAAATTCGTCTTAAAATGAACCAAAGAAACAAACAAGCAAAATGATCACAGAAAAGGCTGACTTGTCATGAAAGTACAGATTCCAACTGGGAACTATGTTTTGTAGCTTTCATTCAACTGTGTCCCACATCATAAAACACTTACCACACGTGTCAAACCCTAGGCCCACGGACCAAATCTGGACCGTTGTCATTTTCTTATTTCATGTTACAACAATAAACTTGAAAGTATTTTATTGGGGTTCTACTTCCGTCTATTCTTCCATCAACTCTCACCAGCTTCTATGACATAGCCAAAGAAAAGCACACAATGCTTACACCGCTATGCTTCACAGTAAGAATGCGATGGGAATATGGTAATGAGCAGTGTTTCCGTCGCACATACTGAACTGTAAGTTCCATTTGACCAGAGTTCCTTCTTCCATGTTTGGTGTGTCCCTAATTTACAAACAGGACTTATGTCTTTTGTTCAACAATGGGTTTCTTCTTGTAACCATAAAGCCCAAACCTTTAGAATGATTAGGTAATAGGTTTCCTGTCAACAGATTCTCCCACCTGAGCTGTGGATCCCCGCAGCTCCTCCAGAGTTAAGAAAAGGATCCTGACTGCCTCTCTGATAAATGCTCTCCGTACCCCAATGTATATGCTGCCATGTTTAGATTTTTGTCTGTAAAGCATTTTGAAATGCATATATCGTTCCACTTCACAATTCTACACAACATTGTGTTGGACTATTACATAAAGTCCCACAAAAATACATTGAAGTTTGTAGTGGTAATGTGACAACGTGTGAAAAAAATTAATGGGGTTGGACTGTTTTTGCAAAGTTTCACTTAATCCAAATGACGCTGGACTAAAGCCCATTAAAAGAATGAATTTAATTAAAAAAGCGGGTTAATTTATAGATTTTTTTTATCTTAAAACAACAATACCTTCTAATGTAGCAAGGTTAAATTGATTTGTTGTACACCTAAATATGTAAAACTGTTGAGGCTATGGCCTTTACTGAACGAACTGGATCTCCCAGCATCCTTTCACTGAACGAAGTGCATCTCCCAGCATCCATTGCGGAGCCCTCGACCCATTCTCATTGGTCTGTGGCCAGTGATGACATCACAGAGTTGATAAAAGCAGCGCGAATATTGATATCTTCGTCTTTTGGTCCCGGGGCCGTAAGGAGACGCTTTAATCCACTGCTAGCATTTTCCCCTTTTTCGTTCAAACCTGCTGGACCAGGAAGAACTTCCCTTTTAAACTTCGAAGTGAATCGGCCGAGCAAACAGACTTCCCTGTACCCTGCGGGTAACCAGGTAGTCTGCTGGCCATCTGAGCTCTATTGAAACCGGCCCTGAGTCCTTCAGCGCCTAAAGTCGGACGTCCGCTTTTCTGACCTCGGTTTTGCGCAAACCGCTCCTTTAAACTGGAAACTTTCTACGTTCTTTGTCGTGGACTGTGGAGAGCTGCCCCCACCAAGTAGGATTAAACTTATTTATATCTCTCGGTCTGGGTAGAGGAGAATTAGGTCTTAACGGTTAATATCCGTTTTCTGTTGGTTAAAATAAGTCTGTCAACTTGTTAACCACTGTTATTCTTGGTCGTCTGTCGCTGTACACCGACCCTGAATGTGCATGCTTTTTGTGTGTTATTATTTGACTTTGGTTGCAACCAGAAGCAGTATATTATATTGTATTATTTCCTTGTTTGTTTATTGTCCGCTGCGGTCGGCGCGTGTCTGTTTAGACAGGTCGCGTGGCCCGTTCTCCGTCGCCCCTGTTTCCTTTGTCCAAGCCACCATTGCTAATGAAACTAGCCTTTGTTGATTCGCCACGCGGTCTTCCTTTGTCTCCCTTTGTGAGCCGATCGCGCCAATTGATAAGGCTTGAGTTATTTATCGTATTGAGGGTGGAAGCTGAACCCCCCCTCATCCGCTCGCTGTCTCCCACACACACACACACACACAGCTGCACACACACACACAGCCGCACACACACGCCCCTTCCCTCGACGTTAACTTTGTTCTATATTTTTGCATGCGTTAGAATAGATGGAAATTATGAATGAAATGTAATCTGTAAAGTTGACCTATTTCATTAATAAATTCCCTTAAGTAACGAGAAGTTTCCTGTGCTATTTCAGTGTGTGCTGTGAAGTTTGTTTTAACCCCGCGGACGAACTCTACGCCTTTTCAGAGAGACTGACAGTCTGGTTTAGTTAAAATGATCTCATTTATGAGATTGGTGCCCCTATATCTTTAATAAACAGGTTAAACTCGAACGTCATCAATAATTATATTGATATTAAATTATTGATTATAATTATTGATGCTCAGAAAACCAGACAACAACTTTTTATTAGTAGTAGTTACAACAAAACCTTTATACAAAATAAATTCAGTCAAAGAATCAATAAATCCACTGATACCTAGGATAACCCATTGAACTAAAATCTGAAATTTTTCTCAGTCAGTTAAGGTTTTAATAATTGATTACAGCCATAACAGGAGTTATTTAAGTCGCAACAAAATTTTAAATACCTACAACCAATAATCAGTTTGATTAATTTGAATTTGAATGACCTCTTATTTGATAATGTTCTCCTATCGAGTGTTGTGTACTGTAGTATTAGTTCAAACACTGTATCTGTCAAAGCTTGTTACTCTTATCTTCTTTCAAAGATGGCTAGAACACATTAAACGAGTGGCTAAAAAAGAAGCAAACATAAAGAGTTAAATAATAAACAGTATTTCTATAACTAAATCGTAATTATGAAGGAGAAAGACCAATATAGAAAACCGAAAGACTGTAAATGAATACCATATTCAAAATTATATATTGTTTTACTTATGTAACTGACCTTGATGTGTAAGAGCCTCCTTTGCCCAAGGCCACGTTGCTGCTCCTGCCAGCTCTTCTCGCACCGAGTTACTGGCAAAAAACACATTGAGTGTGTTGCCACCGCTCAGGTTTAATTCATCCTTCAGTTCTTTCACACTCATATAAACCCTGCAGAAAGGGAAAGAACAGAAAACTTGCCTAATCAGGACACAACTAAAGGATTTTTGCTAGTGAAAGAAAGATATTTTGTAGACTTAACTGCTCTAAAGAACTATATTATTTAAAATTGTATGTAGACCTAACTGATAAAGGCAACTCAGAAAAGTATGTTTTTATAGTTAATATATGTGAGGCTCAACGCTGTAGAAAACTACTTATAGACTAGAAGCAGTGTTTACGTTGTTGTTAGTCACAGTAGTGGTGGATTTAGACTGTGCTTTTGTTCCAATTTGTTCTGAGATCCAATAGAGAAAATATCTTTTATCTGGGGTGAGATTCTTCTGGTTCCCAATTAAAACCAAAACAAAATTGTTGTAGGACTCCTGAATGAATCATAAGTTGACATTTCCAGATCTGTAGTTTGAAAAAGTATTAAAATCATCCATAAAACTTTGTATTCTGAGTTAGAAAAAAAACACAGGTTTCTCACCAAACCTGACATCAAAGTCCAATATGCCTGCCATATAAAGCTTGGTTATAGTTGCAGTTAAATAGTTTATTTGTATGTCTATTGGTTTATATTATATCTTTCACTCAAACAATATACTGCGTACTTGTAGCACAGTTGGAGAGCCATGACTGTAGTAAATATGCAATTCCATGTTGCATGTATTACTCTGATAATGTTCAGTCTGTCTTTCTAACTCATTCTGGGTAACTAATGACAATGACCAGTGTTTGTTTTGGTTGTGTGTTCGACAGCAACATGGCAGCCACTATTTACATTGCGATTTGGTTGGTGAGTTGGTGTCCATTTTTTCTTTAAATTCACTTTTAGAGTCCAATACAGTCATTGTCCTCCTATGCTGGAGGGTGTTATTTTTACTTTGTTGTGGATGTAATTGGCTTTTCTCTTCATTTCTTTGCTAAATATCAAGAAATGTAAGGTTTTAGATTGACATGCTCAGAGAAATCAGCTGGTGACTGTAATTGGACATTTTGTTTATACTTGACCTGCCCTGATAGGTGATTCACTGGTCATAAACTAAAATCGGATCTTCTTTTCTAAACGATAAATGCATCAAACCTAAGTTACATACAGCTATTTTTTTTTTTACCTCCGCCAAAGATGTTGGTTATGTTTTTGACAGGCCTTGTTAGTTTGTCTGTCTGTCTGGATGTTAGTTAGCAACACAACTGAAAAGGTTGTAGGTGGAGTTTGATGAAATCTTCTGGAAATGTCCGCAGTGGGGCCAGCAACAACAGACTAGATTTTGGGGGTGATGAGCTAGCTGAATTGGCAAAAAGGTATAGAAAAAAAGTTAATGACCAAGAATTTGTTCAGTAAATGAGAAATGCTGTTATTTTTTCTGTTGAGTTTTATTTGTGCAAAAATGTATGTTCCATAACCTGGATGATTTTACTTTGTAAAGGGAGACAGCTATGTAACTCTGGGGTGTTTTTTTCTTCTTTAAATTTCACTATACCCATTTTATTGTTAAGACAATTATGTTTCAATTTATACATAAAGTATAATAATGGATTTTTTTTATTTGTTATTTATCAAAAATTAGAATTGAATCTGATGCATATTTAGCTTTACATAGTACTTGTTATAATAAAATCAAAAAATTGGACATCTGTCCTGTGCACCATGAGGTGTACTGCTGCCTATCTTGGCCTGGTTACCCTTGTGAAATAAGTCGTGATCTCAATGGGAGTTTTATCTGGGTAAATAAAGGTTTAATAAAGTTAATAATAATAAAATACATTTGGATTATTGTGCTAAGTAATAGTAAATATTTGACTCAAACCCATAGCCAATCAAGCACATATAACAAAATATGAGTGTATGAAATACATTTTTGCTCGAGGGGATGCAAAATGGCCTTTTCAGACTGGATGTTCTCTTAATGTAGGGGTGATTTATAGCAGATGATCGTTTGTTTCAGTATATCAGCATCTATCTCTCTTCACAGCATAACTTCAAATCATAAATATTTTGAGTGGGGTAGTTTATTTCACACCATTGCAATCTCCTCCCCACCGCCCACTGTTCCCACATCCTTCTTGTCCTGTCAGTGATAAATTACACCAGCGGCACTTTGATGTGTGAGGCTGAACTTGTTTTTCCTCCACTGAGTGATGTCAATTGCCATTTTTCTTCTTTGCTTTCATAGCTGGAAAGCTTTTGCACCTATCACCATTAGGCCCTAAACTTGGCCTGAGAGCCATGCAAAGGGTCTCACCAATGACCCAGTCCTGCATACCTGACAGATCAGGCTTTTAGCAGAGTCTCCCATGGATGTCTAGAGATTACCACATGCTAACCCCCCCCCAACTATTTGACTTAATGGAGGGGTGTTAATGCACATCGCTGATGTGTCAGTGCAGCACAAGGTCACATTGCTTAAAAAAAACACACACAAAAAACACTCTGGTGAATGTCTGTTAGTGAGTTCTTTTTTTTAATCTGTAGCTGTAGCAGCCTCCACCATCCATATGCAAGCTGTGGTTTATATTTTTAGACTTGTAATTGGAGCATTTTTAAAAACCATGACATGACATGACAGAATATGTCTGTGTATGCTGAATATTGCCTTTGTGGTAAAAATCATAACATTAAAGCCGTTTTTTATATTGTTACTTGATCTCAGTCTTGTTTAGTCCAGACTTCCTTTAGACTTCAACTGCAAACTAAATTTAACGACTGACAGACAAACGTAAGCTATGGCAAAGAAAACATGTATTGCTCATTATTTTGCCATTTTGTATGTTTGTAGCATTTTATTTTTCTTTCTGATATAAAATGGATAGTTTTGTTTTGTTAGGTGTCATAACCTCTCATATTTACATAATAGTCAATAAGTTCAAATGGGAATCAGAACCAAAAGAAATGGTACTAAGATCTAATATCAATTGACACAAAATTATTCACAGTAAAATAAAAAAAGAAATCAGATCTGAGCATTTTGTCAATATATATTTTGATAAATTATGAAAATCCTTAACTGTAAAGAAAATAAACTACTCTGGAATAGGCAAGATTAGGTTACTGCTAAGAAGGTATACCAAAGTTTTCTAAAGTTGCGGTTTCAAAATTGCTAAAATTGTCTGCCATTTAAAGTTCTTTCAATGACATTTCAGAGAAAACCATTTGGAGTTTTCTACAGTTATTGCAAGCCTAGAGGAATGCAGCAATGCCCCACCACCAGTTGTTGCTGTGCACTGTTGGCCAGCTGACTGGAAGAAGACTTTTCCTTATTTACACAAAAGACCAACCTGGGGGTTTGGGAATATTTATGGGCATAAAAAACACAGACAGTGATGGCTTACAAACTAAAATGGGCTAGCTGAAAACATGGTAAGCACCATATCTAGTAAGCAGCTAACTGGAAACTTGCTATACGAGCATATGGCCTAACAAATTAACAAGCTAATATCAATTTGTTAGACTTGTTACTATAAAATACAACAGAATGGGGGGAAAAGGTATGGAATTTGTGTAAAAAACACTTAAAAAATCCTAAATTTATCTGGTGATAATTAAAATAAATAATTAAATAAAAGGTAATTACATATTTTTATGCTATTTTGTGTAACGTTTTTGTGTAAATACCATAATGCAAGTGTATTTATTTTACGTTATGATACTGTGAGAATCATGCATAAATTGAAATGGTACCTCGGTACATAATGGTTTGATTTTATGGGTATGAATTTGGAAGGAACAAAATGGTAACTTAAATATTTCAAAGCTCTTCAAAAGTTACTCTTTGTTGTTTTTCTATTAACCTTGGGGCCAGAAAGGTGAGTTTATACATGAAAGAGGTAAATGAATGAAATAAGAAAAAATCCTCTTCTTTCACTGACAATGTACTACTATGTGAGGTCCATCACCTCTGGACCAAAGGTGTTTCTCAGCAGCCAAGCGCTTTGCATGTGTAACCCTTGTTTTAATGCTATCTTTTCCCCAGTGTATGTGGTGCACAGTAAATAAGAATGTGCTTTCTCTGGCCGTTGGCCTATATAAATAAGGTTTAAGATTTAGGATGCTTCAGGGAACCACTGCTCTCACAACACTACTGAAGCAGATCTTAGCAGAGGTTGTGTGCAGAATCCATCACTGCGGGCCGCACAATTACAAAGGACAGAAAGCCGACCACTAAAAACTTGACTCCTTAGCTTTTGAGACCGAAAGGATCCCTCAAAGGAAGAAAACTGTCACAGAAATAAATTGGTTCACACGAGTGAAGTGAAAGTCCTAGTTGTAAATATAATAGAAGTCAGCAAAAGCACAGTCACTATGTAAAGCTTAAAAATTCATTCATTCAGCTAAGTCTACAGGTGAGGTACTCAGGAAGCTCTTGATACAGGAAAAAGTATAAAATGTTGTACTTCCTACAGTAAAGTATTTTAAGAAAATACAGTCAAACCCAGGACCTCCTTACTGCAAGACTACCAACTGTGCCACTGTACAGCCTGCACATACTAATATTTAGTTCAATATTCTTAAGAAATTTGAATCCAAACAATATGGTTGTTGTAGCAATCAACAAGCTTCCAGGTTAATTTTGGCCAATTATATCTGACCACTCCAGAATTCTTGGAACAAACTGACCTAAACTGTCACTGTCAGATGAAGGGAAATCAGTCAGGATGTTTAAAGGAGTCATGACCTGTAATTTTCACTTTTCCACGAGATAAAATGTATGTTATGATTGCAAGCGCACTCAAATATGTGATGTTAATTTCTGGCCGACTTGAAGGCAAGTCGGTGCAGGATATACCATATTTGGACATCGTAGACCTATGCTGCAGGAAGCCCGCCCTGCCCCTCTCCCATTACTGAATTCTGATTCGAAGTACGAACTTGACCGTGAAAATGCAGAAACGTAGTGCACACGTGAGTTGCTCTGTTGTTGACTGCCAGAATCAACATGGAAATATTTTTTCTCTCCCAAGAACGCACCAAGCTATCAGGGACCAGTGGATTAAATTCATTTTTAATGACGCAGTTCCTATAACCCTTCCCACTGGTTTAGGTGTTTGTGCTAAACATTTTACGCCGGAATGCTTTACGAATTTAGGACAATATCAGGCGAAGTTGGCATTGAAGCTCTGTTTGGAAAAAGGGGCCATTCCAACAATCAGAGACTTGCCTGCCACTCACACCTTAAAGGTCCACTGATATTTGTATCTGTCAACATGGGTATGCCAAGTGCCGCTTAAATCAAGTTTTATGGTTAGATGAGACAATTAAATGAATGACAAAATAAAGGAGGGCAAGCTCCAAATAACATGAAACAATGACACAATATCACATCAAAGTCTATATTTAATTAATAAAGCCACAATCTGAGCTGTACTGTAAATTTGTGAATCATATTTTAAGACAGATCCATGTTAGCAAATTAACACATTAAAATGTATCCTACCAAGATTAAACATCCAGCTGAAATCAAGCCAGAATCTTGAATTTATTGAGGATATTTGGTAAATCACAATTCAAAATTGTGCAACCAGTTGTTTTAAAACTTTAGTGAAGTTATTTGTTATGATATTTCTGTATATGATTAGTGGATGTAAACTTTCCAACAGAAAAGTTGATGAAACATTGTCATCAAATTTATTCATTTCATCCCTTCAATGGGTCAGGAACTGGAAGTGGAGTCACTGTTTCTCCGCATCAAAAGGAGTCATTTGAGGTGGTTTCGGGCATCTTATCTGGATGCCTTTCTGGTGCCCCCCCTTTGCCCATCACACTGGGAAGAGATCCCGGGGAAAAACAAGAAGTCGTTGAAGGGACTTTATATCCTGTCTAGCCTGGGGATGCCATGGGATCCTCCACAATGAGTTGGAGAGTGTTGCTAGGGAGAGGGATGTCTGGGGTTCCTGTTAACCCATTACCTGATCTCAGGTAAGTGGAACACAATGGATGGATGGATGGATGGATGGATGGATGGATGGATGGATGGATGGATGGATGGATGGATGGATGGATGGATGGATGGATGGATGGATGGATGGATGGATGGATGGATGGATGGATGGATGGATGGCTGGCTGGCTGGCTGGCTGGCTGGCTGGCTGGCTGCATGGATGTCTTTTCAGATTTATTCTGATCTTGCTTTTCGTAACGCTGAAGTATTTTTGATAATTACACATATTCTAATACCAGCAAACATAACTTGATTTTTCAAATTATTATTTACTTTATTAAAGGGAAAAAGTCATCCAAACCAACCTGGCGATGTCAGAAATTGCTCCCCAAGCCTAGTAACCAGTTCTGCCACCCTTGGGAGCAACATCTTCTATTAGTATCAAGTATTACTAGCTGGTTTAGGTTAATCTAAGTCCAGACATTGATTAGGCTACTCCAAAATTTGCATTTTGGTTTTGTTTGTTTGTTTTCGAGGTGGACTTGCTTTTTAGCTTCAGAAAATTGTGAAAGCTGCATAACCCACGTGTGGTTGAGTTTAAGGTAAAAATACTAATGGTTTGACATACTCCATCAAGATGTTCTGCATGGTCCTGTTAATCCAGTGTTTCTCAAACTTTTTTTATCATTCCCCACTTTGGACAAAGGAGCATACACAAGCCCCCCATGCTTTTATCGCCCCAACAGAATGGTGACCACGCCTGATTTTTAAAGTGTTTTATTTATTTAAATAGCCGAGTTAGTCTACAAGTTTTTAAGGGCATATATTAGTTGGAAAAAGGGGTTGCGCACTGGTATAAAACCAGCTCAGAAATATATGCTGTCAGTAGTTGCTACACGTAGAACTTCAGCTCACAGTTGGAGAAAATACGTTGTAGTTTTATCAAATTTACAAAGCTTTCAAAAGTACAAAAAATAAAAAATAATAATAATAAAATAAATAAAGAGCAAGATACTCATCCCTGTATTTCCTCCGTGGTTGACCGTGTGACTTCTCTGACTCTGAAACGTTCCCTGATCTTTTTAGATATTTGTACATTTTGTAGATGGAATCTCTGATAATGCGGCTACTTCAGCTTGTTTTGTTCTGCTTCGATATATTCCAACGTCAAACTTCCAGCCCGATGTTCCAGGTCCCGGTTCTGTTTACAATGATGATCACAATTGCTCATTTATTTGAGGGTGTTTAATTTTATGAGGGGGGGAGCTGGTTGATTTAATTTACAGTGCAGTGAAACATTCACAACGACAGAATCTAGGGGGAAAACCCCTATTTAAATCCCATTGATGTCACGCCCCACCTGCAATACCAATGCGCCCCACTAGTGGGGCTCGCCCCATAGTTTGAAAAACACTGTGTTAATCACAGCAAGTAATCTCGACCCTGAAGCACCTAAGCAGTCAAAAACCATCATATTACCATATTATTCTGTAAGCTTAATACCAGAACCTTTTCTACAAGGTCTTGGGGGTCACGTGCTTTCTAAATCAAATGTGAAAAAGGCTTTTTTGTTCTTGTAGGTCAGCAGTTTTCTTTTTACTTTGGATGGAGTTTTTGTCTCGTTTGTTTCCAATGGTTGACTTTTAAATACTGCTCCTACCTGAGGTAAGACCAGCAAGTGCTTGATATGCTGTTCTGGTTTCTTTCCTACCTCCTAGATAAGCCATCATCATGCTCCTAGAATAAGCTCTGTAGGCTGGCCATTCCTGGGAGGGGTCATAACACAGTTCTGTCCATGTAATCATGGAAATGTAATGTTTGGGAGTGTATAGTGAAACAGAACCAAGACAAATCCTATTAATCACTGTTTATTTCAAAGGGGTGCTGTGTTTTCACGAGGGGCAAGTTTGGGTTGGACAGCTTTTTCTTCCTTCAACAAAAAAATCTTTTGAAAACTGCATTTTGCATTTAATGAAGTTGTAGTTGTCTGAAATAAAATGTTTTTTGATGATTTGAAATATGTGAATGTGATAAAAAGCAGAAACAGAATTAATATATAATGCAAGGGTGTACTTTTTCACTTTATGAACTGGTGTGGCACAGTTTGGTTAGAGAAACCCTGCAGAGATGCTTATACTGGTGAACTAAAAATGAGAATAAAATGTTGCACAGATGTTAAACATCACAAGGAGCTGGAATAGAAATCTTGTTTCAGATGAGTTGCCTGGACAGACGAGAGAACTGTTGATTGAAAACTATGAACAAACCCCTGACATCTTACAAACATACACGGCCATAATGCCCCCTTATAACCCCAGCTCTACCCCGCCATTGTGCCTCTTCACTCCTCCCTTTCCATTTCCCCACCACCACCTTTCCTGTACAGTGCTGCCAGAAGGTCCAGTGTACCTGGCCATTACCATGGAACTGGCTCACAACAACAAATCTGTGTCGTCACAGGAGCTGGCTTCTGAAACCTCTTGCACCTCCAGAAGCAGCAGCAGCCGGCTAGGAGTTCAGGGAGAACGCAGGGAGTAGAGATAACAAAAACCCAGATCCCAAACATAAAAAATGCTTGCAGTGCTCCACAAATGCCAGCAAAATGTCATTCTCACATTAAATCTCTCTCTGCCTGAGAAGGTCCGATTTGTGATCCAGGAACACAGATGCATACATTTGTGCACCGGCATGTCGAGGGACTCACTCATACAAGCATTTCCAACCGGCTGGGGTCAGAACTTTTCAAGGAGACCTACACTACCGCTAACCTGCTGGGCCCAGTGTTTACGACACTTTGATCTCCTGTGTATTTGCCATTTATGTTGTTTCATTGGAGGGTTGGGAACTTATAGACAGGAACTCAGCTGGAGCTTCACCGCTTCGTTGAAGTGCACACGTACTGGAAGTTCTGAGATTTGCAT
Source organism: Valencia hispanica (assembly GCA_963556495.2). Lineage (NCBI taxonomy): Eukaryota > Metazoa > Chordata > Actinopteri > Cyprinodontiformes > Valenciidae > Valencia > Valencia hispanica. The sequence continues at coordinate 36,393,196 of OY747712.1, forward strand.
TTTGTATTTGAACAGCAGAAGCAGTAATCCAGTAATTCAAATCCAGTTTTTTCTTTTGTTATTTTAAAGTCGGGATTTTTGCTAAAGCCTTCAAATCAAATTAAGAGCGAATAAAAGTTTGAGAGTTCCAGCAAAGAAACATAACAAAGTTTGTGCATAACACCAGAGCACAGTACTGTCTTGTCATCCAGCTTACTTAATTAGCATTCATGTCCTCTTCAGCGTAAAAACATAGGCTGTGATAGACCATTACAACTACCAACTGTGCTTTTCCTCTCTTCTCCTGCCTATATTCCACTAAACTCATGACAGAGAAACATAAACTAACATTTACTTAGGACAAGCTTAAAGGACTTCCTGCATATGGCCAAGCAATGAGGCCACACACATCCAAGTTCCACCAAACCCTTAACCTGGGTCTTCCAGAATAAGTGAGTACAGTGTTCTTTTCCAGCCAGGATATTTTTCACAGTCGCACAGCTGCAGAAATTCACACCTGGGGAGCTGCACAGTACAGCCACAGTCTCCATCTGTTGGCCAGGGGTAGCTCTCCACACTTAGTTTTGGCTTTGTCTATTGGTAAAATTAAAAGTTTAATGGTAGGTAAACTACTAAAAGGCATGCTGTGTTTCACATGAGAACAAGGACAAGACATTCCCTGCTACCTCCTGCTGCTGTCACCAGAGCGAAGAAAAGGGAAAAAGAAACCAGAACATAATTTAGGTATGTAAATAATGGAGAAATTAAAGATGAATGACTAAAGCCTTTATTGTGTTTTACAGGGATTTATTCTGATACACTAACACAAAGTAGAGAGTAAATGTAAATGCAAGGAAAATGAATTGCATCACAAATACTTAAGAACACACCAGACAGGAGGAGATGTCTGAAAAAGGGTTAGACTAGAAAGCAAAACTGCAAGCTTTTAACAGCTCACAGAGTACTATCGAATCTGTCAAACAGAAGAGCAAGGCACAACCCCAAACCTACCCAGACATAGCTGTATATATGGAGAGAAAATAGACTCAAAACATCTGTGTGTGTAATACTTGATTTGTAACTTGTCTCAGCCTGGTTGTGTGTAGCTTTGGGTACTTGTGCCGTAACTTTCTCCAGCTGAACAGAAACAAAACAGAAGTAATTACTTTTGGACCTAAAGAGGAACGATCAAGAGTCAGGACACAGCTTAAGTTAATAGAGCTAGAAACTACTGATCAGGCCCAAAATCTAGGTGTAGTAATGGACTCAGACCTGAACCTCCAGGGTCACATAAAGGCAATAACAAGGTCAGCCTTCTATCACCTGAAAAACATTTCTAGGATTAAAGGACTGATGTCGCAACAGGACCTCAAAAAACTCAAAAAACGTTTATCTTTAGTCGGATTGATTACTGGCGTCCTCACAGGTCTGCCTAAAAAGTCAATTAGACACCTGCAGCTGATCCAGAATGCTGGTGCTAATGTCCTCACAAGAACCAGGAAAGTAGAGCACATCACCTCAGTTCTAAAGTCCTTACACTGGCTCCCTGTAGCTCAGAGAATAGACTTCAAAATACTTTTACTAGTTTATAAATCATTGAATGGCTTAGCACCAAAGGATGTTGAAGATTAGGGATGTGTATTGGCAAAAATCTGGTGATACGATATGTATCGCGATACAGGGGAGACGATGCGATTTATCACGGTATATCACGATACTATGAGTAAGACGATATATTGTGATTTTTAAAACTCAATTTAACAGTAGGAAAACTATCACAGCATTCTGAACGCTCCAACCTATTTCATACTTTAACACATCCAGTTTTATTAATAGATCTAGTTGATCCACTGGAACGAAGAAGGTGACAACAGCCACACACTACCAGTTATGCTTTTGATTTTACAACAAAAATTACTGTCATCATTAATGGTTCCATTCAAATCCTTAAAAAAAATATATAAATAGATATTTTTGTTTTGAATATCGATACAATATCAGGAAATAAAATAGTGATATTTTCTTACATCCCTATTGAAGATCTACTGTTACTATAGCAACCCACCAGAACACTCAGGTCCTCTAATTCCAGTCTACTCAACATCCCTAGAATTAGAACCAAACATATAGAAGCAGCTTTCATTTTCTGTGCTCCTCTAATCTGGAACAAACTTCCAGACAAATGCAAAGGTGCTGAAACACTGAGTTCTTTTAAATCTCAACTAAAAACCCATCTGTTTCATGTTTTCATGTATCATATGTTCTGTGTGTGCTTCATGCTCTATTGCTGTTTTTACTTTATTCTAAATTTATGTCTGTTTTTGGGTAATGTTTTTACCTGTCATATGCTCTGTGTGTTTTATGCTTTTTTGCTGTTTCTACTTTATCCCCTAATCATGTAAAGCACCTTGAATAACCCTGTTGATGAAAGTGTGCAATACAAATAAAATTGCCTTGCCTTGTATGTGTAAAACCTGACTTGTAAACCGTAAAATACATTGACCCAGCATTCTACTAGCATTTAAACGCATCAGGTACACACAAAGCTGGAGGCGGGAAATGAGTCCCAAAACCCTTCGTGCACTTGTATCCCTGATTTGTGCCTAAATGTGGCTTTGTCTTTATGTTTCAGGCGATTGGTGCATACGTATCTAACGATTTGTATGTGTAGGAGCCGTTTTGAATTCGTAATTAGTTATAAGTTAGTGTAATTTGAAATTGTGCGTGTGTAAATGTATTTTTTACTCATAACTTCTTGATATTTGTGTGTACATTTGAACACACAAGTACCAGAAGTTACACACAAAATATATTTTACTGTTTACAAATCATGTTTTACACATACAAGTACCCAAAACAACACACAAATAGGCTGACACAAGTTACAAATCAAGTATTATGCACACACACTGATGTTTTGAGACTATTTTCTTTCCATATGTATACACCTAAACTGACAGGCTAGTCCAGGACAACTTTAATCAAGGAACCACAGCTAAGGTTGGAGAGTCTGTTGACAGGACAACTATTACTCATGCCTTCTAAAAGAAAACCTGTTGGAGGCTGCAAAGGGTGGAGCTTCACTTTCCAGCTGGACAACAACTCTAAATATACAACCAGAGCTTTAACGGAACAGTTTACATTGAAGTATATTCATGTGGCCCAGTCAAAGTTCAAACATAATCCAATTGAGAATTAAATGGAAATATGGCAAGACCTAGACATTGAAATTGAAAGACACTTCTATTCAATCTCACTGAGCATGAACAATTTCGCAAGGAAGAATTGACAAAAGGATTTCATCTGAAGATGTGCCAAACTGGTAGAGATAAACAATCCAAAAGACTTGTTGTAAGTTCACCAATCTGTGATTCTACAAAGTATTGACTCAGGAGGGCTGGAAAATGCATGATTCTATTCTCTTTTCTATTTCTAAAGAATTTTGAAAGTCATGTATTCTTTTCATTGTAAAATTATGTGCTACTCTGAGTTGGTCTATCACATAAAACCCAAAATAAAATACATTGAAATGTGTGGTTGTAACAAGACAACATTTGAAAAGCTAAAATGAGAATGAATCCTTTTGAAAGCCACTGTGTTCAACTTAAACCGTTAGAACACTGAGCCTGTAAACTATGTTCCCATATCATTAAATTATTAGCCTGGAAATGTAAATAAGAATTTGTGACAGTGTAGAAAAGGATTGTATGTGTAGGTACAAGAAGATTAATTCATCCAGAATTTACTGAGGAAAATAGCTTTTTTCCTCATTTAAAACACATTAACCCAATGGTGCGGAAGGATGTCACTTTCTGTTCACCTCAAATACTGCAGAGTAAATATGTCACTTTTGTCTGTCGCTGTTTCCTAGAGCCACGTAGAAAACCTGCGGTTACAATTTGGATTAAGGACCTGAATTAAGGTCTTCAAAGCGCCGGGCTGGAGACCTCATGTTGAGACTCCATGCAAGCTGTTTGGAGTTCTCCATGAGTCTGTCTGTCAGAGCAAATGGAAGGCAGCAGGGCTGCTGCTGGAGTTGTTTAGCAAAAATAACTGTGTACTTTGGCCTAACTTAATACACCATTCACACTCCACAGGGCTTTCGAAAAAAAACACTCGAGATGGTGAAAGTTCCAGTTTGTAAATGTATTGTGTCGAGCTGTTTATGACACAGCCAGCACGCTAACGATGAGGAGGAGAAACAGCATCTGTCTATGCCACAAGACAACGGGAAAAAAAATTCCTAAGTGGAGTATTTTTTTCTCCTGGTAATTACACCATAAAGAGCATATTTATTTTAAAGTTCCTGTAGTCAGAATGAATTGACAAAGTAGGCTGTAGATTGTCATGGTCTATGGACTTTGTGTTCTGGTTTGGATTTTGCATTTTGGATTCTGATGTCGTCATGTTCAATCAATATGTTCCGGTTTCAAATGTTGCTTTTTGGGTGGTTTTTATTTTATTTTACTCCTGTTCTGTGTTCAGTTAGCTTTTGTAGTTTGTCCATGTTCTGAATTCTATTTAACTTTATTTCCTGTTTTTATATGTAGCTGAGCTTTAGTGTTTCCACATTGTGTTTAATCTTGTATTCTGCCAGGTTTGATTCTGCTGATTGTCTGCAGCTGGGTTTCATTTAGCTGATTACATCTGCTAGTGTATAGGCTTCTTTGTTTCCTCTCCTCACTGCCAGATTGTCTGTCTGTTTAGTTCTAATACTCATTCATACTGCCTATTGAATACAGTGCCTTGCAAGTATTAATACCCTTCAAATATTTTTGCATTTTGCCACATAGCAAAAAGTTCTATTTTTTTTAAGGACTTTATGTGCTAGACCAACTACACAGATGTGCATAGTTGTAAAAATTTAAGGAAAATTACAATTTTGTTTTATAATTTACAATGTTTTACAGAAAACAAAATGCAACAAGCGCGGAGTGCATTTTTATTCAGAGAACCCCCTTTTGCTAAAATTACAACTTCAAGTCATTTGGTGGAAGTCTCTACCAGCTTTCCTAAGCCAAAGACTGAAATATTTGCCCATTTATCTTTGCAAAACTGCTTAAACCTCATGAGATTTGATGCAGATCATCTGGGAACAGACTTTTTCAAGTCTTGGTACAGATTCTGAACTAGATTTAGGTCTGGACATTGACAGGGCGATACTGACAAATGATTTTGATGAAACCATTCCCTTGAAGCTCTGGCTGTATCTTTAGGATCATTGTCCTGCTGCAAACTAAAGCCATTCGCCACTCTGAAGTCTTTTGCAGCTTCTAGCAGTTTTCTTCCAGCATTGCCTTGAATTCAGCTCTTCCAAAGTGGCTGCTTTTCTGAATGCTGTCCTCACCTGGCTTTTCAGCTATTTTAGAACCTAATCCTGCTTTAAATCTTCTCCACATCACATATCCCTCTGGTGTACTCTTGGGGTTCATGATACTGCTTGTTCATTTAGTATCTCTGAGAAACCCCTGAGGTCTTGAAGGAACAACTTTGTTTATGTTAAAGCTGCGATATAAGAGGGAAACATGCAATAATGTTGGTGAATGTCACCATAACAATATGACTTGTGAAAAGTAAGCAAATATTAAACAATGTAGCGATGTCTACTTTGGATTAACGCAAACATAAAACCAAAATGGACCATCGAACATATGGAAAAAGACAGAATTCATTATTTCCATCTCAACCATTTTTATTTTTTTAAGTTGCATCTTTCTACATGTGTTGTTTTTGCAATCAAACAGATAAGTTATAGTTTTTGATGACTTTACCATAACATTTGTATGCCCTCTTATTACCTTCTCTATTGCATTTAGCAATAAGCATCATCAAATGTTTTTCTACCATTGTAATTATTAAATTAGCTAACACTTATTACAGTCCTAGCAACCAGCTATATTCCGACAACAATTAATTCGTAAAATATTGTGCAGCAGTTATTTATAATGAAATTTAATTACACCTAGGTGGACTCTATTTGTTCATAAGGTGATTTCTGAAATCATTTCATTGTACTAGATTGTTTTAGGGGCATTAGAGGAAAGGGGGCTGAATACTAATACACAGAATTTCTTAAAATTTTTTATTTCTAAAAAACTTTGTAAACTACTACTCCATAAAATGTGTAAAAGTTCAAGGATACAAGCATACATTGCCAAAACACTGCATTTAGGTAAGTTTCATGGTTTCTCTGTTCTTTGTGTTGTGTTCAATGATTAAAGTTTCTTAGGTTTGCCCGCTGCCTATTTGTGAGTCTCTGTGACAAACATGGAAAGATTACTCTCCACCAATAGTTATGGTATTTCTTTCAAGTGCCCATTAACCTTACCTGTCAGGAGATTCAGGATCAAAGCAGGTCTTAAGAACATCCGTGATGTCTGGATCACAGCAGTCTCCGTCATCATAGTCGTACTGTATAGTGTTGCACTCCATGTCACAAACCCCATCCTGCCTTTTCCAGCTATAACAGTGCCCTAGCCTGAGACAGTCGCCTCCATCATGGCCGGTCCTTGGGTGGTCACACTCGGGGTCACACTGCCGGTTCCCAATCTTGCCAATTCGACAGTTGCTGAGGATGAATCTCTGTCGAAGGCTGGAGTTTTTCACAGTGTGGACGCTCAGCTCCAGGGTAATGTTGTAAGGCTGAAACGCCTCATTTAGAGCCTGGTGCTGGACCTGGATCTGGGCTGTTGTCACTGTTGGATTCCCACCGTCATCGTCCGAGAGATTGACAATCCGGTAGCGAATGCGTTTGGGGGTACGGAGCTGCCAGTTGTTGTTGTAGCCAGAGATGATGTCTGTGTTGTCGCACTGTGTCTGGCCGCATGCTGGCGGGAGAAAGGATGAGACAAGTTCTTGTTCTGGTACAGGGGTGGTGATGACATTTGGATGAAGGGCAGTTTTGTAAGGGGTCCAAAGCCGTTCCACCTTAAAACGAATACAATTGTAAAAATGTTGGTGAATTTTTTATTTATGCATAAGACAGGTATTCCCCAAAAAATGGAAAATGAATTCAAATGTAGCATTAGCTTGTCAGATCAGAGTTGAAATTAAAAATCTCTGAGAGGACTGGACTGTTTGCAGCTGAGATACAATAAATTAAGCCATTTACGTTAGTAAAATCCGCCCACATTGCCAAAACTGGCTCATTCAAGTCGATTTGAAGTGGTGGTTTCAGTAGGTCTTCATGAGAGCGGGCATAGCCCCACAGGACCACTCCTCCAATGTGGCCCCTAAAGCTCTGACCCAGATCAGATTGTTTACTGCCAAGAAACAGAGTTCTGCAGGTCTGCATGAAGGGACTGTAAAGATCCCCAGACTGGAGGCTACTTTCTCCCATCTAAGACAAATAAAGAAGAAACACATTAAAAAAATATTAAAAAGTGGATTAATGATGTATTTTACTTCCATATTGTATATATATTGAAATGGAACATTGGGGTACAAGTTTTAAGAAAAACATGTTAGTACTACAGGTCACTTTTAAAAGTCAAAAGCTATCTGTAATGTCATTCATTAAATTGTTGTCTTTGCTACATACATTTCTGGCCAGAAGTAAAAACTTCTATAGTATAGCTCATCTATATAAATAAGAACAAATTAGAAATACTAAGTTATTTGAATCAATTGTTTTCCAGTCTGAAATGATTATGTGACGATAGAACTTTAAGATTTTTTTATAACGATTTAGGTGTAGTAGTTTAAATATGTTGAGAATTTTCTCTAATCCACAAAGTTATAAACACAAGCTCAAATGTATACATACATCACCACTTACATTTGGATAAATGGCCTTCACAAAGTTGCAAAGAAACCACATGCTTTTGTAGCCATCAACTAGCTTCTGACACAAGTCTGGCTGTTCTGACTGAATATTTATGCACTCATCTTTTCAGAAAGGGTACCTTGGTAATGTTTATTTGGGAACCAGTATAACCAGGTTTTAAGCATAGTCAACAAATGTTCAAAAAAACTGAGGTTGGGTGATTTCTAGAAGCTTTATCAATTTGAAGTGTCTCTGTATCATTGTCCTGTTGCAACACACAGTTTCAAAAATCTAGCAGATGACTTGACTTGAAGGTAAAGAATTTCAACCTAATCCTACATCATCATCATTGCATCTACTTTGAGCAATGCACCAGCACCACTGGCACCAAAACAGACCCTTTGCATGATGCTACCACTATCATGTCCAGTATATGCAATTGATATGTGGGTTTCAAACACCTTAACCAAAGTCCTTTTATTCATTTATTTGAGGGAGACAGTTTGGTTCAGGAAGCAAACTAATTTAAATGAGAGTTACTATTTTCTGATAAGAAGAGTGCTGAAATATCCAGCTTTAATTATGACAGAAGCAAGGTGATGGCAACAAAAAGCCTGTCGGTATTTTGTAGCTTACAAAGGGACATTTAGTGGGGGTGTATGTATATCTTTGAGCCTGTATGCTTTTGCCCTTGTGTGGACGAGAGAACATGCAGAATAAATCAAAACTTCTAAGAACTGTTCACTGTTAAAACAAAAAATAACAAATTACAAATAATTAAGCTTAAAGAACCTTATAAAAATATTTCCCTTATCCCTGAGAAATATTCAGAGTAATACTTAGTAAAGTCTGAGACGTGCAATTGAAAATACAAATTTGGACTTATTGCAAAATGTATATAGGCTGATTCTTTTAAATGCTCAAGAGACTTATATAAAAAAAAACATAAATGACACACCTTAGCCCCATCAACATACAGAGTCATGTTGTAACCATTGTATATAGCCATCAGGTGAGTCCAAACATTAGCCCGGTACCGGTTGTGGCTTGAGACAGTGGTGGATTTCACAGCTCGGTCTGTGCGAAGCGTGAAGTAGAACCGCGCATCTTTGGTGGCTGCTGGTTCCATGGTGCGAATGCCAACTGACCAGCCCTTCTCACTTAGTGAATGTGAGCAACTGTCAAATACACCTGAGGCACAGAGGAAAGATATTAGACTTAATAAGAATCTTCAGAAAGCCAATGGTCCGTTCCCATAGGAAAAGTCTGTAAACACAAACAACCAACTTATTCCCAGTGAATTGCACTTAGGGACTGGGAGAATGAAAGGTTGCACAGTGGCAGTGATCTAGTCACAGCGAAGGATAGAAAACATAGAGCCAAAGACAGCAGGGGAGGACAGAGAAGGGGAAGAAGGAAAAGGATTTCTAACCGAGCTGAGGCAAGGCCCTGATGTTTCTATCTGCTGTTGCAACCGTCTCAGATGCACATCTGCTCCCCAGATGTAAAACAACTGGGACAAGGAAGGGTCAGGGAACCCCTTCACCCTCCGCAGTGCTGTACGTGTGCATGCATGGGTATAAACGTAAACATGTATGCCTGTGTGTTTGTGTGAAGTAGGAAACTGTAGTAAAATGTTCCAATGGCTCTGAGCCAGTTTAGAAAGCTACCATAAATGTGATTCATTAGATGTGTAAAATCCATTAAATTATATGTGGTCGCTCTGTGTGACAAAAGGCACTTTAAAGCAAATATCATGTCACTTTAAACCTTTCATGACCAGACATGTAGGTCATCTCTTGGGATAAAATCCGTTAAACTGTTTTACAGTGTTGTGGATGTGTTATTGAATGGCACACAACAGGATTAGAGTGTTGTTTTTAAGTGGTTCATGCAACACCAGATGAGAACCTTTTATTTGCAATGCAAAAACAACAGCGTTCATGGTAAATGTGGTCTTAATTTTGAGACATTTGCACTACCAGGCGTTATCATGATTATTACACTCAACCAAATCAGAGGCTGATGTTTAAAAGCTGTATTTATTTTGGACACGGGCCACGAATCGCTGGCTAACGTGTTAGCAAACAGTTGGCTATTTACACATCTTGCAGCTGGGCCTAATTCTGTTTGTAGCAACTCCAATATTAGCTCTGCTCCAACTCTTGAAGGAAATCTTGGTTCTTTTGCTGCTAAATGTTTTGCCGTGTTCTCCGGCTTGATCCTAACCAAGTCTGACAGCTGTTTACTCGCAGGGTCTGTAGTGTGCAGTTTGAGGTACTTGCTAAGAAGAATTGTTTCGGAATATTCCGATTCAGTCCCAGTATAAGACGTATTAATTAAGAATGCACAATCACAATCAAACATCATTGTTAGCAGTCTAACAATACTTTGAAATTTACTATTGGCATCCAGTAAGATACGCAGATAAGGCCCGGTTTGGACAGGTTCTGGTTTATTTTTAAATAGTTACTAGCAGAGAATCGTTCAAGCCTCTTAAAAGTAAAATGAAGTCTAAAGTTTTTCTTTGAAATATTATTTTCAAATAAAAATAACTATGTTCCAAATAAAAATAACTCTTTTCATACATGACACAGGTGACCTTGATCCCTCACAAGACGAGTACTCGCAGTATTTAAATTAAACGGCAGACATTTCATTACTCAAAATAGCATATGGGTCAAATGAATTGGAGATGTTGCCATACTATACTATTATATTTAATTAAAATATAATCAGAGAAAGCACACATATATTAAAATGTATTTCAAGGGAAGTTCCATTATGTATGACATGATAATGCAAAGAGAGCAAGACTTTCAGCAGATAACAGGAAGGCTGAGGAGACAACAGCAAAGGTCCTCTGTTTCACCCTCTTGAGCTTTATATCTCTGTCACTCAATATACTGAATTTGATGGCAGCATTTTGGAAATTGCTGAGGTAAGGACCTACATATGCTAGCAAATACAAACTGCTGTTGTATTTATGCTAGCTGCACTCAGCTCAAATTGCTAATATAGGATGTCGAAGATAGTGTCAACACAATAACTATTTTGTCCTCGTTTTACAATATAGGCAAAACCCTATGTTTTAGCCCTAAATGTATATTTTTAAGGCTGTTCTTTAAAATTTGTACAGTATAGTTCTTAAAGTGGAATCGGACTCTGCTAAAACCGTTATCTGCAAAAGTTTACAAAAAGATGAGATCAGAAACCGTCAACCAAATTCCGATTGGTGGACCTCAATTATCAATATAGTGCTTCTCCGGGTTTCTTCCATGCATTGTTCTGCATACAACAATTTATGAAGAGATCAATCGTGTAAATAACCAGTCCAGTAAAATAACGAAACAAGCTCATCATTAAAGGCTAGCCAGAAGTCAAACTGGTGTCGGTGTCATGTCTGCCAGAAACAATAGGACTTTGTTTTTCACTGCATTTGTTATATTCCTTTAGGACACTACAAAGAGAAGGGCCCGTGCCACAGAAAAATGCTGCTCTAACATAAGGAAGCAATGAGGGGAAAATAGTTGAGTAATGAAATAGGATCTTTGATCAGAGTAAATGTGAGCGGACGTAACAGTTTGTGGTCTCCCTCCCTATCTGGACAGATGTGGTGTTGCACCCCAGCGCTTTTATCCTCTTTAATTTGGTTGATGTATGTGTTTGTCTGTCAAGCTGGGCAGCTATTCAAATACAGCCCATTCTTCATGCTGGAAAAAACAGATATTTTGTCGTCATGCGAAGAACAAAAAGGAACCTTTCATTGGATCAGTGTGTTTCTAGCCACTGGTCTTTTTTTTAAGCTGCTTAGTCAAGCAAAGCATGAGGAGGAAGCACAAGTGAGACACAAACTGAATTTTTGAGCGTAGGTGGCCACAAGGTTTAAGTTACAATGTTTGAGTCTGGAACAGAAATACTGTTTAGGATTGGATTCCAATATTATGAATGATGTTGCCTGTTAATGGAAGGCACCTCTGAGTAGCATATCACATGCATAACCTTTTATGCTTAGAGAAACAAAGCAGAGCTAGGAATCATCACTAGTCGCTTTAACATTAAGCATAATCAATTTAAGTAATGGGTCTCCAGCTCCAGTCCTCAAGGGTCAGTCTCCTGCTGGTTTTAAATGTTTCTGCTCCAACACAGCTGATTCAAATAGTCAAACGATCTGCTCAGCATGTCATAAAGTTCTGCAGAGGCTTTCTAATGAACTATCATTTGATTTAGGTGTGTTGAACCAGGGAAAGAACTAAAACATGCAGGATACCGACCCTTGATAGCTGGCTTTGGACACCACTGGCTTAAGCCACGATCTAACTAATAATTTTCAGAATTGTTACTGTCGTAAAGACTGGTTGTCAACGTCTTTCATATGGAAATATAAAAGGATCTTTGTTTTTGAACCTAAAATGTGATGCACAAACAGTCTGAATTTCAATTAAAAAAGTGAGAACAGAAAGGATTGTGGACATGCGACAGAAAAGGTTGTTTATTTAAATGTATTCAGATTTTCCATCATACCATCCCTACAGCTTAAAGGGGACATATAATGCCTATTTTTAAACAAGTCGTAAATAAGTCTATGGTCTGTATAAAACTTAATGAAGTTTTTTGCACAAAACCCCTCTCGCTTAAAGCGATCTCACCAGCTCAAGTCTTGATTATTTCAGAATGAGCTGTTTTGGACTTTTACAGACATTAGAGGTTGCAGACCATGCCCACCCACCCTGTTACTAAGCTGCGGGTTTGTAACAAATGGAAATGGTTATGGAATTGGAACTGATGGGCGGGGTTTGACAGGTAAGGGGCGGGATTTAACAGACGAGGGCCAGTTATATGCAAATTCCGCTTATTGTGACGTCACAATAAGACACTTTTTCAAACGGCTGGTAGAAGCACAATATTTCTTACAGCAAACATTTGCAAAAGAATGGATGGAAGGTTTTTATTCATGTTAGGGTAGAGGCAGCAGACACCCATATGGAAACACAAAAAGATGAAAAAAGTGAAATTTGTATAACATGTCTCGTTTTATGTCCTTTTAATGAGATGCCAGAGTGAAGGGAGTTTTCTACAGCTGTATGGAGCATGATGTAAAGCAATGATGAAGAAAGAATGGTAGACCAAAGTAAAACTTCACGTCAGCATTTTTCACCAGCGATGAAGGATCATAGCTCTTAATGACTTAATTACTCACCTGAAATGACATCAAGCCAAATGTACCGTCACTGCGAAAGTCTAAATCCAGCTGTCTGTAGCATTCTACCAGCCCGAAATGCTGCACAGCACATGACATGCAACAACACGTGGTATGGAGTCAGAGGAGTTCTTCTGACAAGAACGGATTTCCAAAGAGTTGCACTTTTATGGTGCATTCAAGTACAACTGGTACAATGGATCGCCTGTATATCCAGAAACTCATCGGAACACACTTATTCAACACTTCTGAAACAACATCGACTATTTTTAAGCGGTTTTATTGATGTAGTCTCGATGTTGTCTATAATCACTTTTCCTTTATAAATTCATCAAATCGAACTAAAATTTAATTCAGCTTATTTTTAGACCAATTCAATACTGTATTGAACACTTTCTAGAAATTTTAGAATGTGATCAAATAAAGTTAAATAATTTGATTACATTAAAAATGGTCATTGCTCAACATAATTTTACTGCCATCAGCGAAGCATCAGGAAAACGCACAAACCATGAGTTAAGAACCAAGGTTACCAAGGTTACCTACTGAATCAATTTTTTTATTACATACCCAATTTTCAGTGTTTTACTCAATAAACAACAGAATGCCATAAAAGTTAAACATTTTGCAAATCAAGCATGTTTCTTTTAATACAGATGCTAAATTTTGCAGGGTCTAAACAGAAAACGTTGTTTAATACACCAAATCTAAAACAAATAGAAAAATCTGTATTTTATATTATTGGTCATCAGGAGAATTAATTGTCGTTTGGATGATGTTGCACATTTGTGTTTTAATTATTGTATAAATACAGTGATACTGTAAAACTAGGATATTTCCACGTATGGTTATCATACTGTGATAATCTCATAGCAGCCCATCCCTTCACATAATGTTTTGCATCTAGATTCCTATTTTGACATATTTTTGACAAACAAGCGTCATGCAACAAATCAGTGTGTCTGCGAGAATGCATTGTGAACCAGTGTCAGTCCGGATCTAATTTGCCTCCTTCTAAATTCATATGTCTTGCGTTTCAACTCGGTGTCCACTTCTAATTGACGATCCCATATTAAAAAAATAAAATAAGGAATGGAATTATTTCATCAATAATCTCTCTATTTTGTACACCAAAACGCTTATAAAACATGGTTATTTCCCTGCAATAGTCTGCGTGAATCAATCGAGACATTTATTGTTGCTATGAGCTGTTAATAACATGCATCGGTCACTAAACGTCCAGAGACTGGTTCAGCGTGAGGGGAGATAAATAACCATGAGCATTTTGAGCCTAAAATAAGTTGCTATGTTAACAGCTGATGAGCAGGGTCTGTGAGGCAGTGATGACTATAATTTGCACCCACCTGCTATGACCGCCGGGTTGCTCTGCCCGCCCTCTGGCTTCACCCACAGCTCCAAGCTGAACTCGTCCCGCGGCAGCTCGACTCCCTCGGTCAGTTTCACCTTGAGCTGCTCCCGGTGCCCGTTAAAGTACAGGGCCGTCATCCAGGAGGGGGGCACTCTTGGCAGGGACGCACCCCAACCACCGGTGTGCGAGTCCGCGTCCGCTTCCTCCACCTCCCCGGAGTAGTCCTCCGTGGCGACAACCTCCTCCAGGGTCATCGTGGACGACCGGTTGTCACCGTCTCCATCGTCCTGCCTCAGTCTGTGGGGGACCTGGAGCCCCGTGTGAGCTGTGGAGCTTTCGGGAGAAACTTTCTCGAGGCGAAGTTTCGCGTCGAGGCTGCGAGAAGACCTGGAGCGAGAGCTACGAGAAGCTCCCTCCTCGGTGTCTTCGCCACCGGAACTCCCGGGAGGGCGTCGGGCATCTCCGCCGACATAATTTGACTCCCTTTCTTCGTTTCGATAACTGTTTTCAAACAACGTCGGATATCCGCGCGCTCTCCCCGCCGGGTCATCCGTATCACCCCTGCCTTCTTTCTCTCTCCCCGCGGGCGCGACCTCTTGCAGCTCGGTGTCACGCGCGCACCCACCGGCACAAATCTTGTCTCGAGCGCCTTTGAGGGCGAAAGGCGCTTTCCGACTCGTGGACGTCCTCGACGCGGCCGCTGGAGGGCGGTGTTGCGTCGGGGAGAGGGCGCGGGGTTGCACTCGGGACGGTGAGACAAAACAGGGTTCACCTGCTGCTATCCTGGACAGCTCGCTGTCTGCCCGGCGGGCCAAGAAGCGCCTGTGCCGGCTGAGGGCATCGGAGCGAACCGGGCTGAGCGGCCACGTGTTTGTGATGACGACGACTAAAATAGGCAGTAGTCTGATCAACAACATTGTCTCTCAGGATTATAAGAGTTTCGTTTGGAAATTGTTTTAAAAACCTCTTTGCAAGAGGTCTCACATTGGATTCCTTGTCCACATTTCGTCTGAAATAAAGCAGTTTGTTTTATTTAAGTATTATCTTTTTTTGTATGTTTTAGCCTATTTATGGGGAGGAATACTTACAGTTAAAAGAAAACAATACTGAATCAGTGCATTCAAAGCCGGTCAATTAATTAAAATGAGTTTAAGTCCTCTGTATAGCTATAAAGAACAGCAGCAAACCAGCTTATAAATTTGAAAGTTGAAGAGATTTACAAGTTCACAATAAATCTTTGGATAAGACTAGCCAAGTAAAAGCTGAACCTCATTCTGCACTTTGCATGACATCAAATGATCGCACTTTGCCTCCTTCCTATTCGTGTAAAAAATATGTGAAGCCTCACGATTCGCTAATTGTTTACAAGTAGTCGGTGGCAGGGGGTAAGTAGGGGGGGGTGGGAATACGCCTTTAACGGTTCAGTGAGCCCCACAAGCAAAACCACACTGTAAAGACGTCACCAGGCTGATTTAGAGTGCCAAAACATCAACAAGATAATTTTATTGCCGAGGAAGGTGTAGCCACGGATGCTGTTTTTTTTTCTTCCTCTAAGTTACGCTGGCAAACATAATTGATTTCAATGTCATTCAAAATTGCCTTTATTATTATTATTGTTGTTGCTGGTACAACATGCTACTCCCTGTCTTGTTTACCTGACCACTGTGCCGACGTTTAGTACGTCCTGCTCCAAACAAAAATATGCCTGCATGGTGAGTCCGAGTATCAAACTCCAAAAGGGGGGGGGCTAGGTGAGGGTGGAAGACAAAACCAACCCCCTATGATTGACACCCTACTTTTAAGCAATTGATTTCTAAAAGAATGGATAAAAAAAAATAAAAACAAAAAAAAGAAGATGATTCGTCCAATAAATCACAGTGCGGTGCCTGCGCGTCAGCTCCTCTTTTTGGCTTTGCGTCTCTGTGCGACCCAAAGAGCGTCTCTGTGCTGCTGCTGCTGCTGCTGCACCGGTCCATGCACTAGTAGTAATATCCTCCTTCATTCACTCCTCCATCTCTCTCTCTCTCTCTCTCTTACCCTTCCTCATTCGAGTCCAAAGGTGTTTTTTTTTTTTTTTTTTTAAATCAGGGAGTCCCTGCCCGTCCTGACATCACCGGTAGGGGAAGAGTGGTGGTGGAGAGGGAGGAGGAAGGGGGGGGGGTGCGCTGCCCTCGCTTCTCACTTAAGTTTTTACGAGGGAAATCCTCTTCTCTCCACTGCCCGCGCAGCGCTGAACAGCCTCTGCATCCCTCTGATCCAGAGCGGAGACAGGAAAGGGATTGTAAAGTTTATTTATGTAGTTATCATTCTTGTCTTTGACCTCATCCATCCACCCATCCATCCATCACCCGCGGTGGTAAGAAGTATTCACCAGATCCCTCAGCTAAAGCGCAGATCTCACTACACGATACTCAGTGTTGTTGTTTTTTTGGGGGGTTTTTTTTGGGGGGGGGGGGGGTCTTGTGATAAGATTCTAACACTTTGCTGGATAGTTTAGATTTGCTAAAACCAGTGAAAGAAATGAAAATGAAGAGGGTGATGACATAGCGGGATGATGGCAACAAAGTTTTTTGCTGTGAGGCAAGGGAAGTTTATTTTATATAGCACCATTCATGCTCAAGGCAATCCAAAGTGCTTCACAGGGGATCAGAGGAAAGCATGGTCATAAAGGCATCAAAAGAGACATCTACAGATACATTTAAATCCCATGTTTATTTTAAATTCATATTCATTTATAAATACGTTGTTCTATTACTAAGAGAGAGGAAGCAAATCTGGACCCAAAGATTGGAATGTTTAAAACACGGTTTATTTCAACAGCAACAACAACAACAAAAGAAAATACGGCTAAAAAAGACGATTGAACAAGTTCTAAAAGAGATACAATGCCTAGTGCTGCTCAGAGGGTGTTTTTCCGAGTTCCCAGACAAGAATAAATAGGAATAAGTTCTGTATCCAATTTAGCCTCCTAACAAATGAAACCTAGTGAACTTTGCAAGCACAGTGTACTTATTTGGACTGGTGAGGGTTTGTATTTTGTCAAACTAATGGCAAACATAGCAAATCCCTTTGTTTGTCCTATTTTCAGCCTTGGAACTGGGAGTCTCATCACACTCTACTTGAGTCCGTTCTAGTTGCAAAAACTACAATCAGCAATATAAGGCGCTTACAATGTATTTTTCTTCAATCTCATGCATTCCAACTCTTAACGGAACATGTTTGCATGTTGTACAGCAACATGTGTTCTAACAGCTGGTTAGTTCTTGCCACTTTTCATGTGTTCTATACATGCAGCAGCCTCCCTGGAAACAGAACCTGGGGCTTCCCAGTCAGAATCCCAAACTGAGGGGATATTCTTTTATTTCCGACTGGGATTTTGGAAATTGCACCAAAGAATTCACTCAAATCAGGTGTAATTTCATTCCCAGATTTGACTTCCAAGACTAGTCGAACGTACCATAGGATTAGACATGGGCTGGTATGTAATATTAAGTAAAAATAACAGAAATCTAAGGTGTGTACTTAATATTTGGAACAAAATATACAGCATAATCTAAATGGCATAACATATACTATGTATTCACAATGTGTTGGTTATTTATATATATATATATATATATATATATATATATATATATATATATATATATATATATATATATATATATATATCATATTTAATTTTAGTGTTTTATTTTTATAGAATGATAATGAGCAATTTATTTCACTGCCTTTTATCAAGATGTTATGTCACCAGGCTCCGAGTTACATAACAAACATGAAGCTTGTAAATACAAAATACATATTTTGTAATAGTTTTGCATAATACTTAGGTTTATGTCTCATGCTAATGTGAAGCTGTTTTGCATTGCTGTCACTCAAGATGGATGTCAAAAGAAAGTCTTTGCAACCAAAAACCGGGCTCTCAGCTATGTGATATTTAATTATGTGGAACCTCATCCTGTTTGCATCACTTTATTTTCGTGCGCATCATTTCCCTGTTGTTGTTAGTCAAGGTGCAGCTGGTTGAAATACTTGGCATTCTGTCTTGCTGCTGATCTAAAACATTTTCTTTCTTTTTCTGATCTTTGTTTTATAAAGCCGTATGCCTTTGGAAGGAATGAAAAATAAGTTCTCAAAATGTATTTAAGCAGAAATTTGAGTACTGCAAGGCTCTGCTGTCAGCGTGTAATGGATGGATGTTGTTGGAGGTGGCTCAAAAAGAGATGGAAAGGAGAGTTTGCAATTTTCTTTCACCCAAAACCCTCTTCTACCTTTTGTCTTTCTTTCCTGTTTGTCTGTTCTCTTAATCTATCTCCATCCCTCTCTCCTGCTCTGGCTCTCCGCGGCTGCACAACCCAGGCAGACACAACATCTGTCCTGCACATGAAAAGCTTTCTTCCAAAATATGCTACCCCAGTTAAGCAGACTTTTTTTTTTTTTTCCCGGGACAATCTAGGGTGAAAAAAAGCAGCTGAGCAGTGAGCGGTAGCACAGAGGGACATGGAGAAATAAACTGCTTTAACGCGAAAATAAAATTCACTGAAACTATCAGATGAAATGAAGGTAGCATGACAGGGAGTCTTTCCTAGTATTTTAGAAGTTTAACTGAGTTTCACAAAAGAAAGATATTACAGCCATTGGTTGTCTGCTTTTCCAGCAGCGTTTTATACTTGAGAAAAACTATGAACTGAGGATGAAAACTCTCGAAAAACAGTTGGCAGTTTATCAGACACGGATGAGTATTTTGATTATTGCAAATAGATAAAATTGCTTTAGGGAACTAGTTCAAATATGCTAACTTAAAAGACAGGTGTACTTGCCCAATACAAACTGCTGGGTTTATTTCTTTAACCCAAACCGTTGGGTTTTTATTGTTGGGACTGAAGTTTTAACCAATGGGTGACCTAAGAAAAGAAATTAAAAGGTGCCTCATTCGTCATCTCATTTTGAATAATACAATTAAGTGATGAGTTTAATCAATACTTTAGGACACTTTTTTATTTCTTTTTTACTTGAGATGACATTAGGCATTTACTGCTAAGTATTTTTGCACTTCCAAGTGCTAGCTGACATTCATACTTAGTTCAAAGAATTAATCAGGAATTAGATATAAACAGGGAAATATTAAGTTCAACTGTTTGTGATTAAAAGTCTCCTTAGACATTATGAGGTTTTTGTTTTTTTCTTGTTTTCATCCTATCATTTTAAATCCACAAAAATTCAGGGTACAGTTGTTAACGCTGCTGTTAGCTCATCAACAAGGTTCGGGATCCTGGGTTTGAAACCCGCGCTGGAGATTTTCCTATGTTGAGTTTCTTTTTTTGAATCTTCTTTTTGTACAAATTCTCTCCATGTTATCGGGCTTCCTCCCACAACCTGGAAACAAAACACTGCATGGGAACTGGGAACTCTAATTGCCTTGGGGTGTATGTGTGGTGATTTGTCTTGTTTTCCTCATAACAGACTGGAAAATGTTGAGTGTTTGCCCTATTTCATGCTCGTTAATCACTAAATGAGCACCAACTCCTCTCTGCCACGACTCTTCAAGGATATAGGCAAGAATATAAATAGTTTGGTTGATTATTTGGTTTGTGCCATTTGACTCTTAAGAATATGACTGATTATGAACGTTGATAAATCCTAAATAACCCTAAATGACCCTTTCCTTGTATATCATATATTCACATTCCCTTTCTAGATGTCCACATTTTCTTAAACGTGAATATAGAAAAATACTTAAAATTGTTGATTGAACAAGTGGGTGCAAAGCAAGAAAAGGTTGACACAAACATCAAGTGATAGAAATCCACAAAAATACAAAGATACAAAATGGCAAAGCAACTATTGCTTTCTTGGTCAGCCAGAATATGGGTTACTCTTCTCAACCCACCCTTTGGGAGCACATTTAACCCATTCTTTTGGGTAGACACCCTGTTAAGTCTAATACGTCACCCAACGCCGTTGTGTTAAATCAGCCTGGAGCTGGACAGAAAAAGTCATGCTGCGGGCCAAACGAGAGTCATCCTTACTACAACTATAGCCAACAGAGTTTTGTAATTTTTTATGGATTACAAAATAGGTACATTCGCATAGCTGAATGCTTTGAGAAATGAATAACACTTTTCAAACAGATAAATTACTTTTTGGCAAATAGTTCCTGCGTGCTAAATCAAAAGACAGGTGCAGTTACAGTTGAGAAGCGGCAAACTGAAAATCGAAAAAAAAAAAACTTTTGTGCTTTGGATTTATTTTAAATTTTCCGCACATGAACACTATTTGTTAGCTCTTTTTTTCTGATCAAGAGATGTGGACGAGTTCATCTGGTGATCCGATGCTCACCTTCTGTTTTATTCTTCTTCTGCCTTCATGGCTCCTATGCTGTAGCTGGTTGTTGTTGTACCCCCTCTGTAATGTTACCACTTCTTTCTCCCCCCACTGACCCTGCTTTTTTTTTTTTTTTTTTGTCAGGCTCAATTTGCAAACAGGCCCCTGGTTGGAGACCTAGATGGAGGAGGAGGCCGCTGGCAGTTATGGCAGGGGCCCCTGAAGGGGCAAAAACAGTTCCTAAAGAGTGAGAGGCAGGAATTCCTCAATCCCAGCCTGCCTGACGGAGGAATCTGCCTGCTAAACATAGCTTTGAAATCCAGCTGCAACTGTGCTGGGTGGCAGATAAATAAGAATAAGCGACATAAAAAAATGGGGGGCTGAAGGTGAATGTTTAGAAGAGGAAAAGAAGGAGAGAGATAGAAGGGGGTACAGGGTCTGAATAGATGAGCTCCGCTGGGGCCCCACCACCCACTGTAAGGGACCTCCGCAGATTATCCTTCATCTCAGTTTGTCCGTATGACCTCAACAACCCCGAGGCCTGTTCTCTGTCTTACCCCTTTTCCCTCACTTTCCTTTTCACACACACACACACACCCACACACACCCACACACACACACACACACACGCACGTCTTGCTATACTTGTGTGGACTTGTGTGTATTGACTTCCATTGATTTTACTATGCCTAACCCAGACACTTTCCCTAAACCTAACCATTACTGATACATGCCTAACCCCAACCTTAACCTAAACCTAATTCACACCATACCGCTAAACCTAACTAGTAGAGTTTAATAGTTTGTTAAACATTGTGTGGACCAGGCAAAATGTCCTCACAACTACAAATGTCCACACAATGCTGGTGGCCTGTCAAAGGTTGGTCCACACAAGTATAGCTATACATGTACACACACACACTCACACACACGCACACACACCTACGCATGTCTTGCTATACTTGTGTTGACATTGTATTGAGTTCCATTGATTTTACAATGCCTAACCCAGACACTTTCCCTAAACCTAATCATTACTGATACATGCCTAACCCTAACCTTAACCTAAACCTAATTCAACCATACCTCTAAATCTAATTAGTAGAGTTTAATAGCTTGTTAAACATTGTGGGGACCAGGCAAAATGTCCTCACAACTACAAATGTCCCCACAATGCTAATGGCCTGTCCAAGGTTGGTCCACACAAGTATGGCTATTCATGTACCTACACACACACACACACACACACGCACGCACGCACACACAAATACAAATTTCTCCCGTACCTCTGTAATATCCAGCTCACCAAGGCCGCTCATCCACCAGCTCCACTCTGTCCACATCGCTACACAAATTCACCAAAAACACACACACACAAGTGCAAGTTTCTCATACAAAAGAGGGGGGTCCCAGTGGGAGAAAATCCAGACTGATGTGCAGGGCAAACGGGAAGGGGGAGAAATGAGGAAAAAAAATGTACAAGAGGGTAGGCTTTTTAGTTACCATAACTATTAAATGAAAGGGGGAGCGGACAAATGCAGTGTGGTGTACGTACAGCACTGCAGGTGTTTCACTCAAGGGAATCAGGGGCATTTTCCTGAATATGTGGGGCATTCAAAGGTTACAACTAACAAGGAATACTTGCTGAACAAGGTTGAATTTATATGCAAGTTAGACATAATTTTTTTAATGTTTTTTCCTATTTCTTTTCTAAGACTTTCCTTTGAAAATGTTAAAATTAAGCATCAAGAAAGATGTCTTACATGGTGGTCTTTTTCCCAAAAATCTCTTTGCTTTTTTCCTGTTATTAAAAAAATGGTAGTTCATGTCCCGACTGAGCTCCATATTGATACATATAAACTTTTTCCACAAACAAAAACATGGGAAAATCCAGGCTTTGCAGGCCTTCGTGGAGGACCCCCTTGTTTGTCCAAGTGGAGGTAATGATGGAAAAACAAGTAAGCGGGCAGGATAAACTCCACGCTTATAACGTTCTATTTGCAGAGCTGCAGGTGGATGCCTGAAAGACATGACTCTGTGTTCCTTGGCTCACTAGCTCACCGGACTTTGTGAATGAGAATTACCAGCTTGTGCTTTATCTCAAGCCAGTAAAAAACATGACATTCTGGATTTTGGGGTAAATTAAAACATAACAAAGATCTTACCAGGATGATCAAAAATACAGTATAAATGTTTTTTGCCTCTAAGGTTTCAGGAATAATTAGAGATAAGATGATGCTATATATTGTGATGGTGCTGAAATATTTTAATGTCCTTTAAATGACCCTTTGATTTTGTTTCCTGTTAGCACCCACTGATGGCTGCTAGTGATGTGGTTGGTATCTGGTTTGAAGCTTATAATTAATGTAAAGGTCTAATTTAGGAATATAGTTTAGCAATTTCTATCACATTGGTCAAAGCTTAATTGCATAATTCTACATTGTGGATTTCTTTAAAACTCAATTTGAGATTTACAAAAATTTGATTCTCTAAGTGAAAATGCACGCAAAAAATAAAAACAACAACAACAAAAATATTTCCTGCATACATAGCGTTAATATTATGAAGAATACAATATACAAAACAGGGAAAGAAGAAGTTAGAAACTCCCAGACCAGACAGAATCTTCACAGAAAAAATAAATAAAACCGGGTAACCATATGATGGTGCTCAGTTTATTTTAGCCTGGGATTAATACAGTTGGGAAGGCGGGTTATAAAAATAATAGAGATAACAGAAATCATAAACAATCATTTTCAAAAATCTTCGCAGCATATAGAGGTTTCATATTATGAAGAATACAACATGCAAAACCGGGAAAGAAGAAGCAAGAAACTTCCAGACCGGACAGAATCTTTACAGAAAATAAATAAATAAATAAAATGAGGCAAGCATATGGTGGTGCTCAGTTTATTTTAGCCTGGGATTAATACAGTTGGGAAGGGGGGTTATAAAAGATAATAGAGATAATAGAAATCATAAACAATCATTATCAAAAGGATCACTAATAAAATAGCAAAAATTATAATAATGATCAGCAAGAAAAAAAGCAAATCCGTGTCACCTTGAAATGTATTGGTAAGCTAGATTCGTCAGCCAAACATACAGTAGCAATTGTTTTATTTTTGTCTTTTTGGAAAAATAAAATAAAATTCGTATCAAACTGAAAAAAGTCTGTTTCCTTTGTCTTTTTAAATGTAAGTGTGGTAGTGCTTGGAGAACCAGTGCACTGAAAGAAAACTGAGTGCAGACTTCCTGGCCGCCAGGGGGCGCTACTGAAAATCCTAGAGCTACAGCGGCCATCTATGTAGTCGAAAAATACTCAAGAGATCACTTTCTACAGCTTACAGTAGCTAGCCGGGTAATCTCCTGAACAACGCAGTTGTACTTATTTTGTCCGTCCCAGTATTTCTGTGTTTTTGTATTTTATAAACCAGTGACTGTGTGAGACGTCGTCAATGAAACGCGGGAGCCAGACAGTGGCGGAGAAGAAATAAACGCGCTTCATGTTTGGCCACTGTTGCTCTCTCCCAGGATGCTAGCACAGGAACAAGCCAGCTAGCTTGCAGACCTGCTAAAGCAGCCGAAAAGGAGCACTGTTTGAATGCTTTGAACAGCTGCGCAAAGCATTGTCTTGGAGTGCTTTCTCCCCCCCCCCCCCCCCTCTCTTTCTTATCTTCAGACGGCTTCACAGTATGTCTGGCAGCCGGCCGCAGCAAAGCGGTGGTGGTGCAAGTTCAGTGCCTGGCACCAGCAGCAGTAGTAGTAGTAGTAGCAACAACAACAACAGCAGCAGCATTGGAGGCGGTGGAAGCAACGCCGTTACGAGTAATGGGCCCGCTGCTGGGAATGTTGTGCCCTCTCGGACACTGGCTGCAACAAGCGAGGGAGGCAGCTTCGCTTCCCTAACAAGCAGACCGTCCGCGTCCTCAGGCAGCAGAAAGAAGTCCCTCCATCAGGCACCGCTATACAACGGCCTCTTGAACTCATACGAAGATAAAAGCAACGACTTCGTGTGGTTAGTTTTGCATCAAAGTTAGCATGAAGCTTCTGTTTAGGACTGTCATTCACAGTAAGTTTGAGAGCTGAATTTTGATAGAACTTTTCTCCGGGTTTTTTTCTCCCCCCAGTCCAATTTGCTTCGAAATGATAGAAGAGGCACACATGACAAAGTGTGGACACAGTTTTTGGTAAGTGTTGAAAGCTAGAGCTAAGGCAAAGGGTTTAAAGCTACTATCAAATATGGACATTGCAAGATCATGCCAATCTGTACATTGTCGAACATCACTGTCGTTTAACTAATTTAAATTAATCCCAAAGTACATCCAAATGCATGCATTTAAGTGGTGGCATTGGTTTTGATGCCTTTAATGAATAAGGGGGAATATTTTGCAGTATTTGTCCTACAGATATTGTTTTTCCTCTCTTTTTGTGTGTGCATGTTTTTAATCCACTAATTCCTTCAAAGGTGTTTACTTGTATTTTTTTCAGCTGCAGCCAAACATCTGATGCAGGACTGTACAATAGTAGAAAAAAAACACACAGTTGTGTTTTCATTCTGAAATCTTGCATTGGCTACATTGATCATAATTAACTAACATTTTCACTCACAAATTTATACAAGGTGTTAGGGTTAGTCCATTCAAATGACCAGATATATTATTAGCATGCACAGTGATATGTGGCACTTCAAATACATACTACCAAACATTGCATCCAAAAAGGATTTTTTGCACAGATTTCTATTGTAACAATGACTGATCTTATATGTTGTGCAGCTACTGTGCTTTAATGTGTATGTGAGGACACTGCCTGGGTTTCAGGGAAATTTGGCCGCAATAAAACTCATAGAAGCTGTTTGTGAAGAGGTCCAGACTAGAATATCAACTTTTGTTTAATATCATCAAAGCTCTTCAGCCATCACCTTTGAGCCAAGCTGTTATAGAAACATGGTCTGCTGGAAGCATCTCATCAATGCTTGCTGCAGAACTGCTGCCTCATCTTGTATATCTATCAAAAAATGATCGTCAGCGGGGCACACTTATAATGAACCCAGTTCTATCTGTTAGCCCCAACATGCAGGCGTCTGCAGTATAGTCTGTAGCGTCACTGTTAATCCAGTCAACACCGGAAGGACTCTGGTTAGCAGTCATAAAAGGAGGACTCGTTCAGGGAAGCTATAGAGTAAGTTCAGATTTATGAGGGGTAGATATAGACTGAAACCAACCAGATGGAAAAAAGTCCAACAGGAATATAAACCGACTCACACACAAAGCCGAATCGGCCATTTATTTTACTCACTTCAATTTTTCAAAAATTTACTGTTGGGACGTTCCTTACTACATTACCCATCTGTGTTTTTATTCCATTGGTCATTTTGTTAGACAGAAAAAATACACCCTTGAATAGTATTTTTAAATTGGTTGAGCAGTTTGTTCACTTCTCGGTACTCCGTGGAGAAAGAGCTTAAAAAAAACATTTATAACCTGTCACATCCCTACCAGGCAAATCACTGTTTACTTGTTTTTTGTTTGTTTGGATACATTTTTCTTTCTCCTTCCTGCAGTTTCAAATGTATCCGCCAGAGCTTGGAGGACAGCAACAGATGTCCCAAGTGTAACTATGTTGTTGATAATGTGGATCAGCTGTACCCTAACTTTCTTGGTAGGTATTTTGTGATGCTGTTTTTAGCAAATGCCATAAGTTTTAATGTGTATTTGTATTGAGTTGCTCAAATTTAAGCAAATATGGTGAGTGTTTTTGATTATTCAAATATAATTTCTTTATGAAGTAAAAAAAAAATCATTCTCCTAAGTTAAGGTTGTCTTCATCCTGAAACTTAAACATCCAGTCAAAAAAAGGATAACAATGCCAGACAAAGAATGTAGCATATACCAATCAGTCCCATATTGCATTATTGATAATTCACATTGCCCTTTTCTTTTTCAATACTCTTACAGTTGTTTTCTTCTCTTTTTAACCCTTTCCCCTCACACCCATCTGTCCCACGTTTTTAAGTAAATGAACTGATCCTTAAGCAGAAACAAAGGTCTGAGGAAAAAAGACTAAAATTAGATCATCCTGTAAGTACAGCTTCGTTTATACCTGCTTTGTTATAGCTAGTTTCATTCTTACTGCCTCTGAAACATAATTTTTATTCTTACTTATAATCGTCTCTGGTCCTTAGAACTGGCCGCGGTGGCAGGTCTTCCAGGATATCTTGAGTCCTGATCAAGAAAACCTGGACCTTGCAAACGTCAATCTGATGTTGGAGCTTTTGGTTCAGAAGAAGAAGCAGCTGGAGGCGGTAAGTGACATCTTTGAAGAAGAGAGCTGAGGAAGAGGATCTTACTGAATACATGAACAAATCAATGCCTGATATGGTGTAATGATTTGATCATTATAGAAGAATCTCCGTTGGCTACATATAAAAATGCGAGGCAGGTGGTATGTGCGAGTCTTAAAAATCTCCAGGCACACAGCGCCATTATCCTTCGATGGAAAGGCTTTCCAACAGTCACGCAAGGATGCACAGAGTAGAGCCCAATATTTTTAACTATCCGTCGAATGCAACGGAGAGTGCGCATCTGTGATTAATCAAGACCAAGATCATTTCACTACAACGGTGCTCTATAGTCTATGTAACTAGTAATCAATAAAGGTTTTGGGCACTAGATACTTGATATTGCAGGGCCAGTTTATCTAATATGGTCTTTTGGCGATTTCTCGCTCTCTCTCAGCCATTGCTCCTTGAGTGGTTGTGCGTTTACAAGCTGAGGTTAAAAACCTTCGCCAACCAGACATGTCACTGCAATGGTTGGCAGACCGGCCAGAAAAGCTCTGCACACCCTGCTGTCCTGGCGGAGAATTGTTTTGCAACACTGACACACCAACGGAGAAGTTTAAAAGGAAAAAGTCTCTTGTCAATACGTGTGCATGTGAGTGCAAACTTGCTGACAGAAAAGCATAAACTAGGCTTTACAGGTGCTTTAGCTTTGAGTGTAATTAAACCTGCAGATAGGTTTTTTGGTCTAAACTAGGGGTATCAACTTTCCTAGCTCCATACCAGCTGATTCAAATTGCCCACTTACCGTAGTATTTCATCAAGCTCTACAGAAGCCTGTTAAAGAAGCATTGATTTGATGCAGGTGTCTTAATCCATGGAAATGTCTAAAACATGCAGGACACTAGTCCTTTGACTGACTTTGTAGGCTGCTGCTTTAAACTATTAACCCTCGCCACATCCTTTAAAATATTGAGCACCTTTCATCTTGATGCAGAAAAACGTGCGCTAGAGACCAAAGTGTTACTAAATTTATATATTTCATAAGTCCCAATTTTTTTAGATGAATTTCATCCTTAGCTTTAGTCCTCACAAAGTTAAATAAAAGAATGGTGTGTTTCTGAGATTTAACCCATTTAATGCCAGGTTTATCATTAAAACCTGGACTGTAAAAAAATATAAATTGTATGTGATACAGTGACTTGCAAAATTATTCGGCTCCCTTGAACTTTTCCACATTTTGTCACATTACAGCCACAAACATGAATCAATTTTATTGGAATTCCACGTGGATGACCAATACAAAGTGGTGTACACGTGAAAAATTGAACAAAAATCATACATGATTCCAAATTTTTTTTACAAATAAATAACTGAAAAGTGGGGTGTGCGTAATTATTCAGCCCCCTGAGTCAATACTTTGCTGCAATTCCAGCTGCCAGTCTTTTAGGGTATGTCTCTACCAGCTTTGCACATCTAGAGACTGAAATTCTTGCCCATTCTTCTTTGCAAAACAGCTCCAGCTCAGTCAGATTAGATGGACAGCGTTTGTGAACAGCAGTTTTCAGATCTTGCCACAGATTCTCGATTGGATTTAGATCTGGACTTTGACTGGGCCATTCTAACACATGGATATGTTTTGTTTTAAACCATTCCATTGTTGCCCTGGCTTTATGTTTAGGGTCGTTGTCCTGCTGGAAGGTGAACCTCCGCCCCAGTCTCAAGTCTTTTGCAGACTCCAAGAGGTTTTCTTCCAAGATTGCCCTGTATTTGGCTCCATCCATCTTCCCATCAACTCTGACCAGCTTCCCTGTCCCTGCTGAAGAGAAGCACCCCCAGAGCATGATGCTGCCACCACCATATTTGACAGTGGGGATGGTGTGTTCAGAGTGATGTGCAGTGTTAGTTTTCCGCCACACATACCGTTTTGCATTTTGGCCAAAAAGTTCCATTTTTGGTCTCATCTGACCAGATCACCTTCTTCCACATGTTTGCTGTGTCCCCCACATGGCTTGTGGCGAACTGCAAACGGGACTTCTTATGGTTTTCTTTTAACAATGGCTTTGTTCTTGCCACTCTTCCATAAAGGCCAACTTTGTGCAGTGCACCACTAATAGTTGTCCTATGGACAGATTCCCCCAACTGAGCTGTAGATCTCTGCAGCTCGTCCAGAGTCACCATGGGCCTCTTGGCTGCATTTCTGATCAGCGCTCTCCTTGTTCGGCCTGTGAGTTTAGGTGGACGGCCTTGTCTTGGTAGGTTTACAGTTGTGCCATACTCCTTCCATTTCTGAATGATCACTTGAACAGTGCTCCGTAGGATGTTCAAGGCTTGGGAAATCTTTTTGTAGCCTAAGCCTGCTTTAAATTTCTTAATAACTTTATCCCTGACCTGTCTGGTGTGTTCTTTGGACTTCATGGTGTTGTTGCTCCCAACATTCTCTTAGACAACCTCTGAGGCCGTCACAGGGCAGCTGTATTTGTACTGACATTAGATTACACACAGGTGCGCTCTAGTTAGTCATTAGCACTCATCAGGCAATGTCTATGGGCAACTGACTGCACTCAGACCAAAGGGGGCTGAATAATTACGCACACCCCACTTTTCAGTCATTTATTTGTAAAAAAAAAAAAGTTTGGAATCATGTATGATTTTCGTTCCACTTCTCATGTGTACACCACTTTGTATTGGTCTTTCACGTGGAATTCCAATAAAATTGATTCATGTTTGTGGCTGTAGTGTCACAAAATGTGGAAAAGTTCAAGGGTATAAAATTTGCCATTCTGTTGGTCCAGACAATGTTTTGGACTTAATAAGTCGCTGAATGTTGGTGGCCCTAATTACTGTGATATTAAAATGAAATCCAAAAACATTGCTAGTAAAAGAAAAATGCTTTGTGTTGTACCTTACATTTTCCATTTAAAAGTAGCTGAATTTGTCATTTAAAATCTCATTTTCTCATCTTGAATTGCAGTCGTGGGCCACACAAAATAATTCAACAGGTTGCAAATGGCCTGTAGGCTGCGGTTTTGGACACCCGTGATCTAGAACGTTACCATCTAAATTCTTAATGAGATCCTCGATAGAAGATCTGACGTTTTGCTTAAGTAATACAGATTATGATGTTCCCGACTTAACATTAATCTGCTATTGCTTCTCTGTTACTAGGGTTTCAAGACTTCTACTTTTTTTTCCTGAAGTTTGCCACA
Source organism: Valencia hispanica (assembly GCA_963556495.2). NCBI lineage: Eukaryota > Metazoa > Chordata > Actinopteri > Cyprinodontiformes > Valenciidae > Valencia > Valencia hispanica. The sequence goes on from OY747712.1 coordinate 36,423,328, forward strand.
ATTTTAATAAAGCGATCAAGTGTCAAATTGAGCAAAAACAATTAAACCTCTTCGAGTGCTCTGTTTAAAAAAAGTTGAATCTTAAATGTCTGTAGATTTTGTTGCCATATTTAATTGACTATTTGTTATTTGAGTTTTTAGCTGAACTGTGTCCTTCAGAGCCTTGTACAAGTAGTTCCTAGGTGAGTCTTTCCTCAACATAGATTGTTTAAATCAGATTTTAATGGAATAAATCAAAAGTTTAATTCGATCAATGAAAAGCTTTCTTGCAGCTAACCATTACACTAGCAACAGTACTAACACGGATGGCATAAGATTGATGTACGGGAGTCTGTTTTTGTGTACTCTATATAAGCATCACATTTTAAAGTGGTTCAGAGGTTTTTGTTTAATCATTTAATCGACGAGTAATAATAACAGCCAGTGATAGAAAGAAATATTAGGCTGTGTTTTCAAAAGTCAGGAGTTTTTGAATCATATTAATGCATTACTGGGTATTGTTCAGCATGGTGGTTTTATCAAGGTCATAGGTTGAGTCTGAGTAGTGACACTAAAACGTCCTGTAAAACACTCCACTACTTCCTCTTTCTTCAGTTTTCTTGATCTGCTTGAGAAGAAAAGAGAAGTAGGAGTCACTGTGTATCCCGTTGACTTATGTTTGGTAACATCAGCATTGTCTCAGAATCAGTAAGCTTGATTTACACAAACTAAATAGGAAACAGGAGAAGTTAAATATTTTTTGTCATTACCGGGATTTTGTTTAGAAGAAGTATGATTTCACATTTTGGTGATAAACTCTAATCAAAGATGTTTTCAAAACCCAAAAATTGATGCTAGGGTTGGGATTGTTATTGTTTGAAGTGTTTTGTTGTTGTTTTTTCCCCCCATCAGACTGTACATAATTTTGCATATATAGTATATAAAATAAGAGGAAGTTGGAAAAGGAATACTTGGTAGGGAGGATCTTCTTGCAAAGGCCTGGTACTGTGAAAACAAAAAAATAGATTTTTAGTATTGGAAACCTGAATCCAACTCGTTATAATAGGGCTGGATTGATGTCCTTTGGCTGCAAAGTAAGCCAAACTGCAGAATGTCACCATAGATGCCTCATACAAATAGCTATGCAACATAGTGAATCTCTGGTGGTTTCATAGCATAGTTTGCGAGAATTATACGCCACTTAAAACACCAAGAAATGTTAAATAAATAACATTAAGGTCTAATATGTCATGTGTAATATGTCATTTCATGTCATGTCAAGTTTTTTATTAATTAAAAAAATCCTATTTGGGGATTTCCATCAGCCTCTGGATCACCTAAACCTTAAATGTGATTAATTCCTGCCCATTCAAGTTTTAGGGGAAAATAAACCACTTAAGGATATAGTTAGTTTAACTCTTAAAAACTGGCCACAAATGAAGGCGTCAGAGAAATGTAAATAATTTTTCAGCAAACAAACGGTGTGCTGTCTAGTTTGAAGTTTTTTGAAATATTTGTTTTGCTATAAAGATTAATCAGTGTTACCACTCTAAAAAGGAAAAATACAAATTTCTGTTCCATATACCGTAGCCACATCACAACAACCTTTCATATTTTTTATCTTTGTGTATTTATTTCAAACATATTCACGTTTGCAAAAACATTTTAGAAAATCCAAATATATTTTAAATACTTTTCACTAGGTTACATCTTCATTTTGTGTTTTTGTTGATCCCTTGTCACAGTGAAAAGAATAGCTTATTTTTTAATGCATTAACTGATGGGTTTCTACTTGATTGTGCTGGATGTCTTTACCTGTATTAGGAATCCCAAGTAGCTCAGAGACAGATCCTCATGGAGTTCCTTAAAGAAGCCAGGAGAAACAAGAGAGAGGTACAGCCTCTCTGTAACATATGCCTGTATTAAAGCCTAAGCATCTATAAACCGAAAGAGATGTCCTATAATATGAAATGTCTAAAGAGGTTTTGTGTTTTGGGTTCATCAACAGCAACTAGATCAGCTACAGAAAGAGCTAAACTTCCTTGAAGAAGACATTAAACGCGTTGAGGTAAATAAACAGAGCTTCTCTACAACCAGTAATCATCCTTGTCGTTTTTAAGTGGGCTCAAAAAGCCCTTTAATCAATATAAGTTGATATACATTATTACTGTGTTGTTGTTTTATTCAGGAAATAAGTGGGCTTTACTCCCCAATGATGGAGGCAGAGTGCACAGTGCCTAATGTTGAGGCTCCTTCTCTGGCACCCAGGTACAGTGGAAATACGAATTCTGATAATATAAGTGCAGAAAACTGTTGTATCATTTTTGACACAAATCTCATGGTTATAATCAAGAAATTATGGGCTTTTGTGTATTTCTGTAATATGCCTAAATTTGTTTGCTTTCTGTGTAGCAGTATCATTGAACCTCCGGATTACAACCCAACTCCAGGATTTGGTGCAACAACCCCAGTATGTAACACACATTCAGGTCAATTAGCATTGAGCTGTGAGGGAAAGTTGTCTGTTTCTTTTCTCTTTTTTTTAATCTCCAAGTTTCCTCCTGAGTTAGTTGTAATTTCTGGACTGTTCTGTTTAGGTGAAGCGACAGACTTGGTATAACAGCACCTTGGCATCAAGAAGAAAGAGGCTAACTGCTCATTTTGAGGATCTGGAGCAGTGCTACTTCTCCAACAAAATGTCACGCATCACAGGTACGGGGAAAATCAGCATGTTGCAGCTGAGAGGTTAACTACTTGTAATTGGCTATTAAAAAAATTTAAGCGTTGTGCATCAATGCAGATACTGAAGTACAAACCACAACCATGAAGTCACTTTAATGTCACAAAAATGGCAAAGTTTACATATTATTCGTTTCCAAATGAGAAAAGGGACTCTTGAACATTGACATTGTCAGATTAAAAGCCATTTTTTGCATGTCAGTAGTGAAACGTTTAATTAGATGTCTCCACTGTTGTTCTTGACAATTCATCTGTTGGGATGAGCTTTCAGGTTGGATGACCTAGTCACCCTACCGTAATCTTTAGCTCCCTGCACAGATTCCGTGACTGTCCCATCAGAAGTATTATTACTTTCATTCAGAAGAAATGTATTGGGCAAATAACTACTCTAAATTTGCCAGGGGAATAAATAATTTTAGTCTTTCTGTATAATAATGAATTAAATGAGACATTATTCTCTATCAAGAAATCAATCATATTTTTTTTTTTTTAAACAATGTGAGCTTTTCTTTTTTGGATTTGATTCCATTTATCGGAAATGAAACGTAAAAACAAATTTCTACATTCAGCGATTAAGCTGGCATAATATATTTGCTTTTTACATAAGTGCATTATGTATAAATGTATGCAAGGTATACATGTAAAAGAATATGAAGCTGTGTGTGTGTTTCTTCAGATGAAGGCAGGAACCTGAACCAGCTGGATGATTTTATGGAGTGTTTGTCTAAATTCACCCGTTACAACACTGTGCGGCCGCTGGCCACCCTCTCCTACGCCAGTGACCTCTACAACGGCTCCAGTATTGTCTCGAGGTAAGACGAAAGTTTTTGTATGTTTTTTTTTTTCTTCTTTTTTTAGTGAAACGTTTCAGTTGTTGGTCTGCACCAAAATGAATATTTGATTTCATGAAGAATGTGGCGTAACTTTACAGAAGTATTTGATAAAATCACTAATTTCATCCTTTATGTTTCAGTATTGAGTTTGACCGTGACTGTGACTATTTCGCCATCGCCGGTGTGACCAAAAAGATCAAGGTTTTTGAGTATGGAACTGTGATCCAGGATGCAGTGGACATCCACTACCCTGTCAACGAAATGACCTGCAATTCCAAAATCAGGCGAGTGGACAACAGTTCTACTTTAAATCGATGTGAATACATTTCAATTTATGCAGGATTTAATGACTAAATAATGTATTTTCAATCCATGTAAGAAAAATGATACACAGTGTGTTTTCGCACTGTATCACAATGCAACCAGAAACCTCAATGTATTTCAGGTTTATTGTCTTGCTAGTAAGTGAACCTCTGTTCGAGTCTTGACTTTTGCTGTCCATCCATCTTTCCATGTACTTATTTCCTTGTCCCTGGTAAAGACAAGTTTGCCCAACAGGGGGAAGGATTCTGGCACCACTACGTTTCACAGTGGGGATGTTGCATTCATGTATCTATACGGTTTGACAGCCATTAAATATTTTCCTTTTCCTACACAGTTGTGCACTACTTTCTATTGGCCTATCCCAACAAATCCTAATTAAATACACAAGTTAAAGTGAGAAAATGTGAATAGAGGTATAAATCAGTGCTCTAGGTGCACAAAATAATTGGCAATCACATGATTTCTTTTTTTAGGCTAATTAAAACAGTATTGTAACCTACGTATGAGCTGCCATGTGTACTGGTAAGAGCCAAAACTCAAAGTAGTTATAATTTGTTGTAAAAAAACAGAACAAAAGCTTCCAGTACCAAATATAATATGATCTCAGTGTTAATATGTCTACATTTAACTGAATATCCAGGTGAAAGTGACTCTCCTTGCCCTTTACTGTAGCTGTATCAGCTGGAGCAGTTATCACAAGAACCTCCTGGCCAGCAGCGACTATGAGGGCACCGTCATTTTGTGGGATGGATTCACCGGCCAGCGGTCCAAAGTCTACCAGGTGTGATGCCCCCACATCTTTTTCATGCCGTGGGTGGGATGGTAGATGTGTCCGTTTTGACAGTCTCATAAAGTTTAGGCTTTTGTTTTCACAGGAACACGAAAAAAGGTGCTGGAGTGTCGACTTTAATCTGATGGACCCAAAGCTTTTAGCCTCCGGTTCTGATGACGCTAAAGGTAAAGAATAGTGTGGCCATCTGTGCTAATTACATTCTCTCTTGCATTTCAAACCTAGAGTCTCAATTGATCTCAATTGAATACCCAGAATTGTAAAATTTTAATGACGACCTAAAAACAACCCTAGAAATTATCCATTCATTCATTCATTGTGTGTACCTGCTTGTCAGTGCAGGGTTGCCTATTTCTGATGGTTATTGGGTGAGGCAGGGTGCACCCTGGACAGGTCACCAGTTCGTCACCAGATATGTCATCTGAAATATCATTCAACGTTAATCTTATGTTACTGCAAATTAAACAGGGTTCGTACGGGTGCTTGAAATCCTTGAAGATTCTTGAATGTTTTCAAAGTGCTTGATTTTTGTATAACGTCCTTGAAAATGTTTATTGTTCTATCTACACCGTTTTGCTATGAAGAACACATAGGCAAAAAAAAAAAGAGTGGTTTGTTTATTTTTGGAAACCCGGGATGTAAGCGGTAGACGTCACATGATGAAAAGACCAGCAGCTGGATCGGCGGCATCCTCTCGCATACATATGAAGCGCACTTGCGTTTAACAGGTGCTAGTGGCGCACGTCTCTGGTGAGCGGGTCAAAATCAAAGATGCACACCAAAGATTAAAAAAATATTTTTAACAGTCAAATTACTTAGTTCATGTCACAAATCCACTCATGTGATGTGGAATCTCTTTATTGTATAAGCTTTAGCCTATTTAAAGCAGTACCATGTGCATGTTTGGGCTTATTTTTTGCTATTGTGATGTGAAGCAGATTTACAAATAATTAAAAACTTTAGAGTGCAGGTTGCAGGTTAGAGCCCCCCTTAAACCACTGTTTAAAGACATAATAGGAACTATTTTCTAAACAAAAATTTACTCATACTTTAAGTGTTTTAGCTTTTGGAGTTGTTTTTGTGAGAAGATTTAACCTCCGCCAGACCGGAAGTAACGTAGCAGAAGGGAGTCCTGTCACCTCCATCAATAGAAAACTATGAATTTTAATACCGACTCTGACACAGGGGAAAAAAAACGGTCAGAGTTTTCCTTTACCTTACACAAGCAGGAGTTGCACTCCCATCAATTCAGGAAAACGGCTTTCGATGATAAAAACATTTCTTGTTACAAAGCAAGTCCACAGGGCACCATGTCTTTACCATGGCTACATACCAGCTTCATTGCGGAGGCTTCATTCCCTCCGGTTTTTGTTCAGAGCTTTGTAATGTTTTGTTTTTTCTTTGTAGTGAAGTTGTGGTCAACCAATCTTGACAACTCTGTGGCTAGCATCGAGGCGAAAGCTAACGTGTGCTGTGTTAAATTCAGTCCGACCTCCAGATATCACCTGGCCTTCGGCTGTGCAGGTAAGCTAATTGTGTGTCGATTGTTGATCAAAATGAAAATGTGTTCAGTCTGTTTTCACATGTTTGTATTATTTGTACTATAGTATTTGTACTATAGTTGAAAGTTGTTTTTCTCTCCTTTTGATGTTTTATTTTTGTGGTTCTCACCTCCCACCACATTAGTTCCTCTCTAAGAATGCTACATTTCTTCTGTGGTCAGACACTCTTTGGTGGTCCAGACAAACATTTATAACGGCACCAAATGAGAGCAGGAGTCATAATAAATATTCAGTTTTGTATCGAGAGTCTTTCCTATCACTCACATGAAAAAGCAGAGTAAAAAAAAAAAAGGCAGAATGGAAAATGTGCGTCTCTGAGGTCCACTAAACCAAAGGGGAAAAAGGGAAATCTTTCCTTTACCTTACACAAGCAGGAGTTACACTCCCATCAATTCAGGAAAAAACAGCTTTCGATGATAAAAACTATTCTTGTTACAAAGCAAGTCCACAGGGCACCACGTCTTTACCATGGCTACATACCAGCTTTCCCGCTTAACGGATGTTTCTTTTTCTCCTCATGCTATTCCCCAACAGATCACTGTGTGCATTACTATGATCTACGCAACACTAAGCAGCCAATCATGGTGTTTAAAGGCCACAGGAAAGCAGTGTCCTACGCCAAGTTTGTAAATGGAGAGGAGATAGTTTCCGCGTAAGTTATTTTTACAACTATTTTCAGACATCTTGCTCCCGACACCATTCACTAGGTTGTGGCTGTGCTTCTTGTTTGTTTTTAAGTAGACATGATTAAGAAGCTTTTGCTGGCAGATGTATATTTAAAGCCCACTTTTCGTGTTGTTTACTGGTAACATCAAGCTGACCTAAAAAGATTGGAAAGGCTGCTAATTTCTTTAATGATGCGGTTTCGGTTAATCATTAGTCTACACTGTCAGGAAAATCAGTATGCAGTTTTATTCATCCAGCTGTCTGTCCATCCGTTGATCTGTATATGTCCTCTCAGCTGTCCATCTTTTTCATTCAGCTGTCCATCGATCGATCTTTGTTTATTCCTTCATTCACCTATCTGTTTGAAACTCTAAATTGAATTATATTGTATAGGATCATGGGTTGAGTATTAACAAATACCATACACTTGAATATTTATAGCCTAAGTTAATTTGCTGTTCATCTGTTCTTCCATCTATTTAGCTACCCATTTGTCCATCATTTTTCTATCCATCCTACCTGCCTGCTTTTAAATCTATTTGTACGTTCATTCATCTGAGCAACCTTAAATCTATACACGCATCCTGAGACCTCTGGGAAAAATATGGAATTTTAATGAAAATGTGTAGGAATCTTGAGCTGTAAGCGTTCTGTAGCTGGTTACCGATCCACTGCCCTAAAAAGATGTGAATCTCAAACTGTTGGTCACTAATTGTAGAATGAGAATCAAGCCAGTAGTGAAGTTAAAAAAAAAATTTTTATACTAAGACTTCTCCAGTTTAGATTTATTCCACTCATTTTGTTGTGATCTGCAGGTCGACAGACAGTCAGCTGAAGTTGTGGAATGTCAACAAACCTCACTGCCTGCGCTCCTTCAAGGGTCACATAAATGAGAAGAACTTTGTTGGCTTGGCATCCAACGGAGACTATGTTGCCTGTGGTAAGCAAATCGCTCTGAATTAAGCAGTCGGCTTTACAGTAATCTTTAGCGCTACGTTTCTCTACAGACAAAAAGTACATATCGCATTTTCTCTTTGTGTTTGCGTGTCTGTTTTTAGGCAGCGAAAACAACTCTTTGTATCTGTACTACAAAGGACTTTCCAAGACACTGTTAACATTCAAGTTTGACACAGTTAAGAGTGTTCTGGACAAGGACAAGAAGGAAGACGACACCAATGAGTTTGTCAGCGCCGTCTGCTGGAGGGCCCTGCCGGACGGCGTGAGTAACTGATGAAATCAACGTATCTTTTAGTTTCAGGGATTTTATAAACTGTTTACACAATTTAATCTGCGTGTAAAAAAATTTGTCTGAACAGGTACTTTTCTTGTATTTCTTTCCTTCTACAGGAGTCAAATGTTCTTATTGCTGCAAACAGTCAAGGAACAATCAAGGTTTGTTCTCAAAGCATTTTTTTTTTTTTGCTCCGCTTTTCTACATCGTCGGGGGCATTTGAAAAGTGCAATGGAGCATGGATACAGTGCTTCAGCATGCAGATGTTTTTTGTAGTTGTTTCTCTCAAAAACCACATAATGAGTTACTATGAGTTAACTCCTTTGAAAACAACCAAGTTTGATTATTTTACCCATAATTCCCAATTGCAAGTGCAGAGCAAACCAGACATGGACCATAATCTCAGTAATACTGTCTACCTAGGGTGGAACAGTACCTCTAGTTCACTATGAAAAACATTGCACAAGATGGGAGGAGTTTTTAGCAACAGCTTTGGGAAAAGTAACAACCCACATAATATAGTTTACAGGTTTTGAACTAGAGGTGGTTATAATCAGTCCAAGCTCATTGAAAAAGCTGAACTAGTCATATGTATAATTGGAGATGAATTGGGGCTGTATAAAGAGCCTTTACAAATGAGTGTTTTGTTATGTGTATTCTTAACCTACATTATTTAGTAAAAACGTGATGTTCTCGGTTCCTGTCTATGTTGCATTAGCATTGTAGAATTTTTATTCATTTTATGTATTTAATAAAACAAGTAACTCTACTACTTTTCTTCTCCTAGGTGCTTGAGCTTGTCTGAAAATCTGCCACACTCCAGTGGACTTCAGAACTGCAGTCAGCTTCCCTGTGTGGTGGAAGGACCATAGGGGTGTAGGGGAGATCTCAGGCTGCCTGCTGAGCACAAAGAGAACTAAAATATCGAACTGAACTGCTCTTATTTTAATTTTAATTTTTGGTTCGGTTTGTTTTTCTCGGGCAGCAGGACAAACTATGGACCAGTGCGTCAGTAAAGCAGGCAATGCCAATTTTTGCAAGAAAACAAGGACTGAACTTGAGGCACAAAGCCAAAGGAGACTTGGAAGAAAGTGTTTTTTTTTTTTGTTTTTTTTTGTGTGTGTTAATCTTTGTTTATCAGCATTATATTAACTTCAGTAAAACACCTCTATTGCTTTAGGTCAAATCAAAGTTTATATATATATATTTTTTTTTTTATCAGTCTACTTTTTTCAGTGGCACATGCAGCCAAATGTCACCCATTTGGTGCATTTTCTCTTTTAAAGGCCAAAGCACAAGACAGAATGACATACAGAAGTGTCTCCAGAGAAAACTTTTACTGTATTACCCATCATTGTTTGTTAACCTTCTGTTTTTCCTGTTATATGTAGTTTTTTCTGTTTGCCAAATTGGGGAAAAAGCTGTTTTAATAAATATGACTTGAATTTCATCCACATGTTTGTCTGAAATCACAGCGAGCTATGTCCTAACTTAAGGCTGCTATGCTACGTGGAACTGGAATATTTGTTGTATTTGGGCTGTTTGTTGCTTGATAAAAAATCAAAACCTTGCAGAATCGGTTTTAGTTTCTTTTAGAGTAGCAACAGAAACTTTCTTCACGTACTGAAGGCTTGCAACCTATCGCCTGAGCTGAGCGGCACTGTAACTTAAGGAGAACTGCTGTCGGTTTTAGTGGTGTGGTGATCCATTAAGTCACATGGAGGGGATTGAAGAAGCACCACCAAGACTTGCCTATTTTATGACTGAGTGAGGTGTTTTTGTATTTGTATAACTGAATAAATTATTTCAGAACAAACTTTATTTTTATTTTCTTTGTTTGCACTTAAAAGAATGATTTTGACTCTCAGTGAGGGCTCTAAAGTAGTTATGGAGTTGGTGCTGGATTTCTTCAGTGGTGAGCTTAAGGGATTTTATTTTTCCTCCATTACCATCCTCATGCTGGAAATTAAACTTTGCTCCCTTACTACTGTTTCAACTATTTGGTTATTGCTCTGACTGCAGATATAGACCAGCGTAGGAGGGTAACTACTTTCTTGTTGCAGTTTCCTCCCGAATGAGGATTTACACACCTCTACCTCACTTTATTGGCATGTTCTGTCTTCCGTTTCAAAGAGTGCTTAAGAGAAGTGGGCCCAGTGTCACATCCTTCGACAGCAGGAATGCAATGAATATTGTTTTTTAGACACTTTGATCTACTTAATAGTAATCCGTAACAGTAGTTATTGTTATGGATGCCAGTAAAAGGATTTGTTTGCCCCGAAATAAATAAATGTACTAAAAACAAAGGTATTTTTCTTTTGGATCGTGGCCTTGTTAAAAAAAATAACAATTCAACCTTTCTTCTTCATCATAAGGCAACATGGCCCCTAAGTGTTTTTGATGTATTCAAACTGATCCATGATTCCTAGTCTGTAATAAAAGTTGCACCATTTCTCTTTTGGCTACTCTACATGTTCACTGGCAAAATAACATATTTAGCACATGTTGTTTTGCACCACTTTGATCAGGGGCATAAAGTGTCTTCACATAGGTACCTTATGATTGTTGAAGTACTCGGGTAACTAGACCTGTGATTACCTGGAGCTGGTTCTTTGCTCAGTCTTTGACATTTTGGTTTCTAAGCAATCTGATCTTTGAATCTTCAATTCGTAATTGTGTTTTCCTTATATTTCTTGTTTTGTTTTTAAAGCAATATATCAGTTTCTATACTTTTTCAAATGTTCCTCTCCCTCCGATCAAATTTTTACAATGACCTGACTGATTGAACCCCACACTGCTACTATTTTTAATGCAGTCCTTTCAATTAATAACAGTTACTCAGAATCAGCAGCATGCATGTTTTCTACTACCCTCCTACACCTACTAGTAAATTAGTTGCCAAGTAGAAGAACAAAAAGAAACAGAAGTGACTGACCTGGTCAGTGATGCTAAACTGTTAATATTCTGACCATATTGCGTGTGATATGCAATGCCTGACTTTATTAGCCTGTCAAAGAGAATGCATTTCTAAAAACCTGCTGAAAATAGAACAGAAACAGATTTTATCTGTGGGTCTGGAGTTTAAGTCTCTTTCCAGACAGTAAACAAAAGTTGATTTTCTAGTTCCTACCTGATCATTAAAGACCGATCTTATATAAAACCAGTTGCCTGGTCAGAAACGTGTTCCAAAAGAAATCCGGAAGTGATTTTAAATCCCAGTATGTTTTCTCTCTGCAGAGACAGTGGGGGAACATCTAAGAGTATGTTTATTTAAATCACTGTAATCTGACGGATAAAATTGTATTTGTCTGAATGACTGAACTTCCTATAATGCAACAGATGCAACAACAGAAGTTATTTGAGCATTTCTTGAGTAAAATGTTACACCAAACAGATTAAATGACCAAATATTAACCTGGTTGACTGAGAAATACATGACTTCAGAGGTCTGACTCTGCAGAGGACATTCGGTTTGGAGAGCATTGGGCTAAATATCTGAAAGGCACAATCTCTGCTGGGTTTGTAGAGATCCAAGCCATTGTAGCTGCACATACAGTGGCTTGCAAAAGTATTCAGCCCCCTTGAACTTTTCCACATTTTGTTACATTACAGCCACAAATATGAATCAATTTTATTGGAATTCCACGTGAAAGACCAATACAAAGTGGTGCACACGTGAGAAGTGGAACAAAATCATACATGATTCCAAACATTTTTTACAAATAAATAACTGATAAGTGGGGTGTGCGTAATTATTCAGCCCCCTGAGTCAATACTTTGTAGAACCACCTGTTGCTGCAATTCCAGCTTCCAGTCTTTTAGGGTACGTCTCTACCAGCTTTGCACGTTTAGAGACTGAAATTCTTGCCCATTCTTCTTTGCAAAACAGCTCCAGCTCAGTCAGATTAGATGGACAGCGTTTGTGAACAGCAGTTTTCAGATCTTGCCACAGATTCTCGATTGGATTTAGATCTGGACTTTGACTGGGCCATTCTAACACATGGATATGTTTTGTTTTAAATCATTCCATTGTTACCCTGGCTTTATGTTTAGGGTCATTGTCCTGCTGGAAGGTGAACCTCTGCCCCAGTCTCAAGTCTTTTGCAGAGTCCAAGAGGTTTTCTTTTGAGATTGCCCTGTATTTGGCTCCATCCAGCTTCCCTGTCCCTGCTGAAGAGAAGCACCCCCAGAGCATGATGCTGCCACCACCATATTTGACAGTGGGGATGGTGTGTTCAGAGTGATGTGCAGTGTTAGTTTTCCGCCACACAGAGCGTTTTGCATTTTGGCCAAATAGTTCCATTTTGGTCTCATCTGACCAGAGCACCTTCTTCCACATGTTTGCTGTGTCCCCAACATGGCTTGTGGCAAACTGCAAACGGGACTTCTTATGGTTTTCTTTTAACAATGGCTTTCTTCTTGCCACTCTTCCATAAAGGCCAACTTTGTGCAGTGCACGACTAATAGTTGTCCTATGGACAGATTCCCCCACCTGAGCTGTAGATCTCTGCAGCTTGTCCAGAGTCACCATGGGCCTCCTGGCTGCATTTCTGATCAGCGCTCTCCTTGTTCGGCCTGTGAGTTTAGGTGGACGGCGTTGTCTTGGTAGGTTTACAGTTGTGCCATACTCCTTCCATTTCTGAATGATCACTTGAACAGTGCTCCGTGGGATGTTCAAGGCTTGGGAAATCTTTTTGTAGCCTAAGCCTGCTTTAGATTTCTCAATAACTTTATCCCTGACCTGTCTGGTGTGTTCTTTGGACTTCATGGTGTTGTTGTTCCCAACATTCTCTTAGACAACCTCTGAGGCCGTCACAGGGCAGCTGTATTTGTACTGACATTAGATTACACACAGGTGCACTCTATTTAGTCATTAGCACTCATCAGGCAATGTCTATGGGCAACTGACTGCACTCAGACCAAAGGGGGCTGAATAATTATGCACACCCCACTTTTCAGTTATTCATTTGTGTATCATGTGTATTTTGTGTTTCTTTTATGTGTTTCTTTTAAATCACCAAATCATGTAAAGCACCTTGAATTACCCTGCTGTTGAAAGTGTGCTATACAAATAAAATTGCCTTGCCTTGCCTTGCCTTGTAAAAAATGTTTGGAATCATGTATGATTTTCGTTCCACTTCTCACGTGTACACCACTTTGTATTGGTCTTTCACGTGGAATTCCAATAAAATTGATTCATGTTTGTGGCTGTAATGTGACAAAATGTGGAAAAGTTCAAGGGGGCCGAATACTTTTGCAAGCCACTGTATATACCACAGATCCCTTCAACTACGCATCAGTTACACATGCTAAAGTGAAAAAATAAGTAAATATCCATCCATCCATCCATCCATTTTCTTCCGCTTATCCGGGGTTGGGTCGCGGGGGCAGCAGCCTAAGCAAAGAGACCCAGACTTCCCTCTCTCCAGCCACTTGTTCCAGCTCCTCAGGAGGAATCCCAAGGCGCTCCCAGGCCAGCCGAGAAACATAGTCCCTCCAGCGTGTCCTGGGCCTTCCCCTGGGCCTCTTCCCGGTGGGACGTGCCTGAAACACCTCACCAGGGAGGCGTCCAGGAGGCATCCTGACCAGATGCCCGAGCCACCTCAACTGACTCCTCTCGATGTGGAGAAGCAGCGGCTCTACTCTGAGCCCCCTCCGGATGACTGAGCTTCTCACCCTATCTCTAAGGGAGAGCCCAGACACTCTGCGGAGGAAACTCATTTCAGCCGCTTGTATCCGTGATCTCGTTCTTTCGGTCACCACCCAGAGTTCGTGACCATAGATGAGGGTAGGAACGTAGATCGACCGGTAAATCGAGAGCTTCGCCTTTTGGCTCAGCTCTCTCTTCACCACGACAGACCGGTAGAGCGCCCACATAACTGCAGATGCCCCACCAATCCGTCTATCGATCTCCCGCTCCATTTTTCCCTCATTCGTGAACAAGACCCCCAGATACTTAAACTCCTCCACTTGGGGAAGGACCCCATCCCTGACCCGGAGGAGGCACCCCACCCTTTTCCGGCTCAAGACCATGGCCTCGGATTTGGAGGTGCTGATTCTCATCCCAGCCGCTTCACACTCGGCTGCGAACAGCTCCAGCGAAAGCTGTAGATCACGCTCCGATGAAGCCAACAGGACCACATCATCTGCAAAAAGCAGAGACCCGATCCTGAGGCCACCAAAACGGATCCCCGCAACGCCTTGGCTGCGCCTAGAAATCCTGTCCATAAAAGTTAGGAACAGGATCGGTGACAAAGGGCAACCTTGGCGGAGTCCAACTCTCACCGGAAACAAGCCCGACTTACTGCCGGCACTGCGAACCAAACTCTGGCACCGGTCGTACAGGGACCTAACAGCCCGTATCAAGGGGCCCGGTACCCCATACTCCCGGAGCACCCCCCACAGGGCCCCCCGAGGGACACGGTCGAACGCCTTCTCCAAGTCCACAAAACACATGTAGACCGGTTGGGCGAACTCCCACGCACCCTCCAGGACCCTGCAGAGGGTGTAGAGCTGGTCCAGTGTTCCACGGCCAGGACGAAAACCGCATTGTTCCTCCTGGATCCGAGGTTCGACTATCCGTCGGACCCTCCTCTCCAGAACCCCTGAATAGACCTTACCAGGGAGGCTCAGAAGTGTGATCCCCCTGTAGTTGGAACACACCCTGTGGTCCCCCTTTTTAAACAGGGGGACCACCACCCCGGTCTGCCAATCCAAGGGAACTGCCCCCGATGTCCACGCAATATTGCAGAGCCGCGTTAACCAACACAGCCCCACAACATCCAGAGCCTTGAGGAACTCCGGTCGAATCTCATCCACCCCCGGAGCCTTGCCACCGAGGAGCTTTTTAACGACCTCGGTGACCTCGGCACCAGAGATTGGAGAGCCGGACCCCAAGTCCCCAAACCCTGCTTCCAGATTGGAAGGCGTGCCGGTGGGATTGAGGAGGTCTTCGAAGTATTCCATCCACCGACCCAAAACGTCCCGCGTCGAGGTCAGCAGCACACCATCCCCACTGTAAACAGTGTTGGTGGCAGACTGCTTTCCCCCCCTGAGACGCCGGATGGTGGACCAGAATCGCTTCGAAGCCGTACGGAAGTCGTTTTCCATGGTCTCTCCAAACTCCTCCCACGCCCGAGTTTTTGCCTCAGCAACCATCCGAGCCGCATCCCGCTTGGCCTGTCGGTACCTATCAGCTGCTTCAGGGGTCCCACAAGCCAAAAAGACCCGGTAGGACTCCTTCTTCAGCCTGACAGCATCCCTTACCGCCGGTGTCCACCACCGGGTTCGGGGGTTGCCGCCGCGACAGGCACCGACCACCTTGCGGCCACAGCTTCGGTCAGCCGCCTCGGCAATGGAGGCGCGGAACATGGTCCACTCGGTCCAATAAGTAAATATTGAGGGTAAATGTGTGGCATCTGAATTGAATAATTCATTAATGTGAATAAAATGTTGTAATTAGGATGAGATTCTGCTGAGATATTAGATCTGTAACTTCCCAAATGAGGATCTCTGTGCAGTACCCCCAAAATAGTTTCACCTCTATCTGTACTCCTTGGCATTTCAAACAGAGACCAGGGCTTTCATTACCTGTTGGGAAGAAAATACATATTTGTGTCAGCTGCTGAATGTTTGTCTAAGCCAATTTCACACATAAATTGGAAAGTGGCATGAAAATGAGCAGAGAATTAGACTTTGACGTTCTCTTCAGTTGCCCCTTTAACTGCATCTTTGAAATCTATATGATCACAGGTTTCTAATCCAAAAGCCAAATGGTGGAGTGCTATTCCTATTTGGTCTGAATTTTAATGAAATAAGTAAAAGTATCCTTTGATATTACTAATAATGAATGAGAAGAAACACCATTTTCATTAGTGTAATATTTATTTCCCCCAAAATGTAGACAATAACAATGGTAGCCCCAAATAACACAAATTGACAATGTCAGTAGCAGGTGTTTCCACCATTTGCCGCAATGACAGCTTGACAGCTTGACAGTGACGTCTCATGCTCCTCACTAGCCTCATGATGTTGTCCTGAGGCAATGCGTTCCACTCTTCCACAAGTGCTACACGCAGTTCTGCCAGAATCACATGGGGGTGGGGTACAATCATCCAGTCTCTGCTTCAGCTGGTCCCAAACGTGCTCAACGGGGTTCAGGTCAGGGGACATTGCTGCTCATACCATATGAGGCACTCCGACTTCCTGAAGTCGAGCTGTGAGAATTCTGGCACGATGTGGTGGAGCATTATCATCCATGAACAGAAGGTTGGAGGTGTGCTGGGGTAATTGGGGGATGATGATGGATTCTGTGATGTCTCTGAGGTAAGAACGTGCAGTGACTGAGCCATCTACAATAACCAAATCAGTTTTGCGCTGACTGGTGATGCCTGCCCAGACTGTTACACCTCCTCCACCAAAAATAAACTCTGGGGACCATGTTGACCTCGGCGTACCGCTCACCTCGCCTTCTCCAGCAACACTGACGACCATCATTTCTGTGCAAGGTGACCAGACACTCGTCAGTGAACAGGACGGTAGACCACTGCTGCATTGTCCAGGTCACATGGTCTTGTGC
This sequence comes from Valencia hispanica, assembly GCA_963556495.2. NCBI lineage: Eukaryota > Metazoa > Chordata > Actinopteri > Cyprinodontiformes > Valenciidae > Valencia > Valencia hispanica. The sequence goes on from OY747712.1 coordinate 36,440,030, forward strand.
CCATTGAAACGTTTACTGCGGTGTGTTGGTGTCAGTGGAGTCCCCTGCAATGGTCCTCTGGTATTCAAGCCAAAGCGGTGGAGTCAGTTGCGAATGGTTTGTCTGGAAACCCTAGTACCTCTCACATCTCGTAAACGGACCTGCAGCTGTGTGGCAGTTGCATGATGTCTGAGTACATAGGTCCTTAGGTACTGGTCATGTCACTTGGGCTCCACTCCTGGGTCTGTCCCGAACTCTGCCAGTAGTTCTGTGTCTTGATGCAAGTCTGCTGATGAGACTTTGAGACACACCAAGTTCACGTGCAACATCTGACTGCCTGCCACCAACCCAAAGGCGTGGTATGGCCTGGTGGCACTGCTCGTCAGTTAAGTGACGTTGAGTGTTCATCGCTGTTTGAAGGATGAAGTTGAAATGACTTACTGACAATACCAGCTTTTTAAACCCACAGAATGTTGAAATTGATGCCAGGTTGAAAAGGGTTGTCTTTAGTATCTTTTGGTGTTGGCCCCAATATGTAACACTATACACAGTGAGACCATTAGGCTACGTGGAAAACACAAAATGTGGTGTGTCTATCACCCCAATACAATTGCCTCCCTATCCCAAAAATCTCTGAAGTGAAACAAACAACATATGTATGACATCCACTGAGTCACTCACAAACTTATTGTGAGTAGTATAGGCCTATATATATATGTGTGTGATTCTTGGACAGTTATGATGTCTAACCTTGGCAACAAAGTATTGCTTTTACAGCTGGAAGCACCTGTTTAGCATCTCAAAGCTCAAATGATATCTGAAGTTCAATCCCAAATCCCAGGGAAGTTGAAAAGTAGGTTTCATGGATCCACAGGACCAAAGAGCAGGAGAGAGGGAAGAAGGGAGTTAATCTCTTCCATCGATCATAAACGGCAAGTATCATATCCCTGACTCCAATGCCTCTCTGCCTGGTTTTCAAACCATACGCCAGACAGAGATCTGAAGAGGAGAGGCAAATGCAAATGAGGTGGAATAGCAGTGATTGGCAACAACTAATTGTATCATCTAGAACATGTTACAGTTAAAATAATCTCTGCTGTCTGGAAATTGAGCTGTTAGCATGTCATGACAGTCATGAAACTGCCATATAACAACGGTCTTCTTTCAGAGGCCTCTTCAGATTCACTGCAAGACTGTCTGCTATCACTATCCGAAACAACTCTTTCAAGATACTTGGATGATATAAGTTACAAAAACATTTAATTTCCTTTTGAGATAGTCTTTTTGAATTTTATTTTTAACTGAATAAATAGAATGAAACTACCTAACGTATTATTATAATAAGAATAATGACTTTAAGATGAAATATGTAAGCTTACATGATAATTGATTCCAAAGAAAAACATAATAGAGAACATCAACATGTGATTGTAATTTATTAATTTTACAGGACTTTTTTGTTGTTTGATTTTGGTTTCATTTTTGGGCCCTCAGGTGAAGGCAACGAATCTTGGTCGGAACCTTCGTTCGCCGGAGTACAGTCGGAATAGTTTAGCTGTCGGACTACGGACAACTAGCTAGTTAGCGGCCGTTGGAAACAAACCAGAGTTTTACTGATTCTTTATCAAACCTTCTCTCTGTTTGGTCGGGCTCGTGGCCAAACGGCTTGTTTCCAGCTCCGACTGTTTGCTGTGTTCATACAAAAGCCGAAGGTGTGCTAGTGAAGATGGGGGTGCCGAAATTTTACCGCTGGATTTCTGAACGCTATCCATGTCTCAGTGAAGTTGTCAAAGAACAGAAGGTAGGGAAGCTTTTAGCTGTTTGCTATCTGCGAGCAATGGTGGCCCGGGAAACCTTTCATCCACGTAAACCCTCTGTGTTTTTATATGACTAAACTGCTTTTATTTTTTCCAAACGATCGATAGTTTATGGATTACCTAAACACAACACAGACACAAGGTCATTGGCCACATTCCTTCACTAACTGTGGGCTTGTTTGGTAATTTCTTCGCATGGTTTGACTTAATAATAAAATTAATATTTTAAAAGTTTGGATCATTCCGAACAACAACTGAGTCAATTAACGAAACTGGCCGCAGTATCGCGATAACAGCGGGCAAAACAAAGTTGTTATTGCAAACCGCTCAGCACAGTAATCATTTATTTTACTGTTGGTGTTTTGTTCTAAGATCACCAGGCAAATAATCATACATAAGTATCATCTAGTTTATTGGGTAAACGGCTTGTTTTAAAGTTTAAAAAGCTTTAACATTAAGTTGTCGAGGTACTAATTTTACCGTTTTTTTTTTACAGACATACGATGGTCTGATGCAATAAGATAAACACTGATGAAACTACAGCACAAAAAACTGAAATACTACACTGAGTCACTAAGTTACCTCGAAAATGCGAGATGAAGCAACACCTACCGCTGATCACACAAATACAGCACAGCCCATTATTTCACAAAACGTTAAGTGATTAGACAGGTGACACACAGCTGGAAAATAACACACACACAGTGTACGTCACACTTATAAACTCATTATGACAAGATGTGCAAAAAGCCTTCAAGTAAATGAAATGTTGTATTGCTGCATTGAATCACTCCCCCCCCCCCCCACAATTTTTTTTTTAAATGTGTAATAATGCAACATTTAAATCACCCCACATGGTTTTGTAGAGAATTTATGTCTGGGGAATGAGATGGCCATGAATGAAGGTTGATTTTGTCTCTGATAAACAATTTCAGTGTTTATTTGGCTGTACTGATGAAGGTCACCAAATATATTTTTTAAACTGACATTTTCTCAATGCCGAATCCATGCGGTGTTTGTTACCAGAAAGCCCAACCTCGGGATCATCTTACCCAAACACATGGTCCAAGTTCAAGTTCCAGTTTACTAAATTCTGCATGGTTGCTTTTGTGACGTTAAAGCAGAAAGTATGCCTCTAATGGTTGAGCCTTGTCTCCCTCTTTATGCCACTTATTGTACAGTTACAATTAAACTTTGGAGATATATATAAATTTATTTTATTAACATTTTTTTTACCTCAATTATCATCCTCCTCCTCATGAAAGAATTTAGGTCCTCAATTATCTTTCTTCATCACCTTTTCCAGTTATAAACTTTTTACATTGCTGCTGTAATTTTAAGCAAGTTTAGATGAAAAGCTGTTGTCTTGTAGTCAGTTCTTTACTTAAGAAGTTCAACATACCTCAGACTAATTTTAATGACATTCTTCATTAGCATTTTCAGTTTGGAAGTGCGGTTAAGAGATTTTGGCTGTCGGGGGTTAGGGTTAGGATCATATTCATATCCCATGGAAAGAGGATACCATAGATTACTGATCAAAAGTTCCTAGACCTTTTTAAACAACTTGAAAAACTAAAGTATAAATTATGACTTGCATCAGTTTTTTTAATTCGTCGAAATTGTTAGACATTGCCAATGATTTGGACAAAAACATTAATTTCCAACATAGATGTTTCCCTCTCTGGATAAATGTACTGAAATTAAAGGTTTGATTTTTCTAACATTTTCAACGTGAGATTATGTCACTGACAAGAAAATACACATTTTTACAGTTTATTTTTATATGTTCAGTCATTGTGGGAGCGCTATAAAAAATGAAACAACAAATACAGGTTTTTCAGAGTGTGTTTTTAAAAATGTATTAGCTACTGACCTAATAATTTCTTTCCACTTGCAGATTCCAGAATTTGACAATCTTTACCTGGACATGAATGGCATCATCCACCAGTGTTCTCACCCAAACGACGAAGATGTCCACTTTCGCATCTCTGAAGAGAAGATTTTTGCGGACATCTTCCATTATCTGGAGGTACTGTTTCGGATCATCAAGCCGTGCAAGGTCTTCTTCATGGCTGTCGATGGTGTGGCACCAAGGGCAAAGATGAACCAGCAGAGGGGACGCAGATTCAGGTAGAGACAGATAGGGTCAATTTGCATATTTTTGTGATTTTCTTAAAAAAATTATTTAATTATTTTGTTTGTTTTGCTTTTTTATTTTGTTTAAACTGTTATGTTTTTTAGATTTTGATAAAAATATAAATAATTCTCAGCTTAGGGTCGATATTTGGGAAAAAAATCTAGAAGTCTAGTGCAGAGGTCACGAACCTTTACAGTCCAAATAACTATTTTTGTGCTTTTTGGGTAATCACATGGATAAAACAAATGGATGCACCAAGACATTGAAGCAACTCTGAAATTATGATTCTTGTATAATTATCTATTTAGTGTCCGCCTCCATTTAGAAATATTATTTAAAGGTCTTCCATATTAAATTTGGTGACACGAGGGTGTACTTTTCTGCAAGTACCTAAACATTATGTAAAAACACTTGCTCAAAATCACAAGATTTCAGAGGACTGAGGCAGGGAACTGAGATTTTCAAGAATTTACACCCCAGTTCTGGTTTTCATGACTTAACTAGAGTTGCAGTCTTACATTTTTGAAATGCAACAATCATCTCCACCTTGAGAGACATTTTTACGCTTTGTGGGAGGGCTGGTGTAGACTTGGAACAACCAACAAAGGCAACTTCAGCTTTTGGTCATTTGGTCAATATTTTTGACCAAATTCCAACCAGAGCAGGAGAAAGCCAAAACATCAAGGACAGACATTTAGCAACAGTCACATTTAGGTGATGAATAAGGAGACTACTTGTTTAATCTGGACTGTGGATAACAGAACTCTGAGGGGATTTTAAAAAAACTGGTTTCAACTGGAACTGTCGATGGCTGCTATAGGAAGAACATCGATCACTTGTAAGAGTCTGTCACTAGAAACCGTTTTGACTTCATAAATGTACAGGTCTCTACATGTAGCTAATACGTAAGGCCTTACAAAATCCGAATTATCCAAAGAGACTGAATAACATCTAAACAGACTAAAGTAGCTTAAACAGAACATTTATTGCTTGTAGATTACAGACAAAATACATGTAAGTACAAGCAGAGACTCAGGCTGTGAGTGTTTGTCTGACATCTCTTCTTATTTCATCGTTTGTATTTTTGTACGTCCAGGTCCGCCAAAGAAGCAGAGGAGAAGATAAAGAAAGCTCTGGATAAAGGAGAGGTGCTTCCAACAGAAGCTCGCTTCGACTCCAACTGTATTACTCCTGGTAGGTTTGGTCTAAAGCTCCATTCAGTGTGAACATTACTTATTTAAATACAAAACATCATTTTCTGACACATTATCTTAAAGATTTTTGTCGTGCAAGATTATTTCCAAACTATTAACTGGAGTAGATGCTTGTAGTGACAGAATAATTATGAATCTGTTTTTCCTGTAACTTTTTTTCCATTCCTGACCCATTTCCAGGCACTGATTTTATGGCGAGACTACAGGAACAGCTCAAGTACTTTGTCCTCAACAAGGTGTCTAACGACAAGCTGTGGCAAAACGTCAAAGTCTTCTTGTCTGGTCATGAGGTGCGTTTTGGTCACTGAGTTGACTGAATCGGCTGATTAATTGTAAGGCTTAGCGATGTCTTAAATCGATTGTTCTTTATAGACACCAGGTGAAGGAGAACACAAGATCATGGAGTTTATTCGTTCTGAGAACAGAAACCCGAATCATGATCCGAACACCCGGCACTGCCTGTACGGCCTGGATGCTGACCTGGTACGCCTTTGAGCTGGTCTGTAAAAACGAGAACGTACATCGCTTCTCAAACTCTTAGAGCTTACCTCGTCTTACTCTTTGTGTTGTAGATCATGTTGGGCTTAACCAGTCATGAGCATAATTTCTCCCTGCTCAGAGAGGAAGTCCGCTTTGGGGGGAAGAAATCCCAGAAAAGGTTCCTTTTTTCCTCTGAATTCATTTTCAGCTTTCCTTGACTCTTTTTGTACCGTATTATAAACCCCGCTCGTTTGTTCTTTTCCAGGATAACGGCCCCAGAGGAAACAACATTCCACCTGCTTCATCTGTCTCTGATGAGGGAGTATATTGACTATGAGTTCTCTCAGCTAAAGGTGTGGTACTCTTAAACACAATAAGTCCATATGGTAGCCACATTCTGGGGTTAACCCCCAAAAAAGACTGTTAATTCAGGTAGAGACCCCTTAGAAAGTTGCTGTTCTACAGACTATGTAGACATTTAGGCAGCTTTTTTGGCAACAATGCTCAGTTTTATAGCCTGTAGTTGTTCCAGCAACGACGGAACACAGGAGAAACATTTTACACAGGGTTATACAGAATTATTCACACCCCTTGAACTTTTTCCACATTTTGTAATTTTACAACTACAACTATTCATGTCTTTTGTTTTGATTTAATGTGATAGACCAACACAAAGTAGGAAATAGAAAGATTTTCGAAAATATTTATTTCTGTACCACCACATCTAGATGCTGAATTTTCTGCCCATTTTCCTCTGCAATATAGCTAAAGTTTCAGTCAGACTGGATGGAGAGCGACCTTTAAATCGCGTCTCAGATTCTTGATTCGATCCAGGTCTGGACTTTGACTGGGCCATTCTATCACAAAAATAGGCCTTGATCAAAACCATTCCACGCCTGAGCCCAATATTTTTTGCAGCCTGTAACAGCATTGTTAGACACACCCCTTTAAATTTCCATGTCATGTGTGGGTTGGGACACTGTTGGTGGCGGTAATGCACCACATTGTTGCGTTTCAACTGCAGTACAACGGCAGCCTGAGCTACTGCTAACTTGGCGCTCTGACACATTCATTTCCAATCGCTGGTGAACTGGTTGTTGTTCTCAACATCAGAACCTTCTTCTGGCTCCGGTTCAGACATGTAAGGAGAGCCAGATAGAACCCTAGCTTGCCTTTTGAGTTTTTTGGATACTGTACACAGAGTTTCTAGCTCCAGGCATCAGGGTAAACCGACCAATCAGTACGCAGCTAATTTATTATTCATGTCATGGCTTTGTGGTTGGAGAAAGCCAGTCTTTCCATTAGGGCTTTATTAATAGCTTGCATTATGGCCATTTATTGGGGCTCCTGGACCAATTTCACCCCCAACAAAGTTTCATATGCTATCTAGAGGCTCAAAGAACAGTTTACAATTGTAAAAGAAATACTGTTCTAGAATGTGGCATACATGTCTAATATTTGTCCTCTCAACAAATTGTCCCACCTGTGGGATCTCTGCTTCCCCCATTAGTTCTCTCCTTACCTGACCTGTGAATTTAGGTGGACTGGGCAGAACAAAAAACTTTTTGGATACTTATTTGGATGGGGAAAAAAATTGAAAACCATTGAAAGATTTTTTTTTTAAAGTGTGGAAAAAGTCCAAAAGCTATGAATAGTGTTTCCAAGATAGTTCTTTATTAGAAAGATTTGGGCTTTTTTTTTTTTTACAACTTTGGATTGGTGCCAACACACCAGTGCTGTATGCAGAAGAGAAATGCATTAGTCATGTATTAAAATATCCGTTTTTCTTGGTCCATGTAATCTATATTCTGATGTCTGCGACTGTTTTTCAGCATCACATGGGTTCTGATTATGACCTGGAGCGAATAATAGACGACTGGATATTAATGGGCTTCCTTGTAGGAAATGATTTCATCCCTCACCTCCCTCATCTTCACATTAATCATGATGCTTTGCCGTTGCTGTACAAAACTTACATCAGTGTACTACCCAGCCTAGGGGGTGAGGCACTAACACACACGCACACATAATTTTATTAAATCATATATATTTTAGAGACTTTTCGGCTATTGAAATGATTTTTCAAATATGTGTAGTTTTAATTTCTTTCTGTTCTGTGCTTAGTGACCACAGAATATAGGGTCTCTTTTTATATCATACATCATGTACCCGAATTCACCAGAACTGACCACTCTTAATAATTATAGGTTACCTGAATGAGAATGGCCACTTAAACCTCAGAAACTTTGAGAAATACCTGGAGAAACTTTCTGAGGTAAGATGATCAGCCTGAATAATTTTTGTAATTTAATTTATCTAGTCTGACCATTTATGTTACTGTTACATATGTTTTTAATTTCATTCAAGGTTGATGATAATCCAATCTGCTCTACTTGTTAACAGATTTTTATATTGATATAAATTAATGGTTGCATAATCAATTATGTATATTTTTGTGATAGCGTTACGGTTGTGTATTCATTCAAGTATAACGTTTCTCTGCTGCCTGAAAAAGTCTGGATGTTCTCCAGCTTTGGGTACAAAAAGAAGAGTGTGGAAAAAAATATTTGTATTTCCAGACCTAATTCCAAAAAAGTCATTAATTCCTTCCTTCCTTCCTTCCTTCCTTCATTCATTCATTCATTCCTTCCTTCCTTCCTTCCTTTTATTTATTCCTCATGTCCTTCCTTCCTTTTATTTATTCCTCATGTCCTTCCTTCCTTCCTTCGTTCCTTCCTTCCTTCCTTCCTTCGTTCCTTCCTTCCTTCCTTCCTTCCTTCGTTCCTTCCTTCCTTCCTTCCTTCGTTCCTTCCTTCCTTCCTTCCTTCCTTCCTTCCTTCCTTCCTTCCTTCCTTCCTTCCTTCCTTCCTTCCTTCCTTCCTTCCTTCCTTCCTTCCTTCCTTCTAGTTTGACCGGGAGCACTTTAGTGAGGTGTTTGTTGACTTGAAGTGGTTTGAAAGTAAAGTCGGCAACAAATATCTGAACGAGTCGGCTGGTCTGGCAGCCGAGGAGGAAGCTGCGAGCCGAGTTGGGAGAAGGACAGAGGTAAGAAAGCGGCAAATTAAACAACCACTACCATAATTTTCGGACTGTAAGCCGCTACTTTTTGCCCACGCTTTGGACTCTAAGGCCTGTGAAATGATGCGACTAAGTCATAGTTTTTTACTGGCTAACGGCCTCCGGGGGGCACTATAGCAGGAAGCGCAAAAGTCAGACAGACATGTGGCTGAAATATTATGCGCCGAAGGAGACACTGGTTTGGATTTTGATTTTGAATTTGAATTGTTTGCGCATCATGCACATACCCTCATCATGGAAAATACACAAAGAAATGCATATGATGCAGCTTTTAATTTAAAAGCAATCGTGCTGGTGGTCAAAGAAGGAAATAGAGCTACTGCACGTAAGCTTGGCATCAATAAATCAATGGTGAGATGTTGGCTTTAGTGCGCAAGGGGAAGATGAAGATATCAACCAATGACTTTTGTGGTAGGCTAAAGTACAGTACTATAAATATTTCTTTCTTAATATATATGCAGTGCTGTGCAAAAGATTTAGGCAGGTGTGAAAAAATACTGCTTTCAGAATATATATAAAATGTTTTTTTTATCAATTTACAAAATGCAAAGTAAGCAAACAAAAGAAAAATTAAATCAATAGTTGGTGCTACTACCTTTTGCCTTCAAACCAGCATCAATTCTTATAGGTACACTTGCACAAAGTCAGGGATTTTGTAGGATTATAGTTAGGTGTATGCTCAACCAATTATACCAAACAGGAGCTAATGATCATCAATGCCACACATAGGTTTGAAACAGTCATTAACTGAAACAGAAACAGCTGTGTAGGATGCTTAAAACTGGGTGAGGAACAGCCAAACTCTGCTACCAAGGTGAGGTTGTGGAAGAGAGTTTCATGTCATGACAAGATTGAGCACAGCAACAAGACACTGGGTAGTTATACTGCATCTGCAAGGGCTCTCTCAGACTAAGATTTCAAAGCAGACTGGGTTTTTAAGATGTGCTGTTCAAGCTCTTTTGAAGAAGCACAAAGAAACGGGCAACGTTGATGATCGTAGACGCAGTGGTCGGAACAACCTACCAGCTGAGTTCCTTCAAAAACTGTTTTGAAGTCAAAGGGTGGTCACACCAATTATTGATTTGATTTAGATTTCTCTTTTGTTCATTCACTGCTTTTTGTTGATTGATGAAAATAAATAAACACTGACATTTTTTAAAAGCATTCTTTGTTTACAGCATTTTTTCACACCTGCCTAGAACTTTTGCACAGCCCTGTATGTTTTATTTTCTAACCAGGCATGTTACTGTCGTGTTGTGTTGATGCCATGTCGTACCCTACTGCAAATTTTCAGGCAAAGTAAAAAAAAAAAAAGGAAAAAAAGAAAAATTTCTTAAATTAAAACAAACAAAAAAATCTTACGTGTACCATCTTTCTGTGTAAATATAAATATACGTTACAACATGAATACCTATGTCTTATATTAAAGTGCGGTACTATACATGTACAAAATTTATTTTCCTTTAAAATTTAGGGGCTTATATTCAGGTGCGCTAGGTAGTCCGAAAATTACGGTATGTTTGATTATTGCCTTGGGTGGAATTAAAAAAAAAAGTTCACCGCAAACTGTTTATTCTAATAATTTAAAGGACTCTTCCATCCATCTCGCCACCTTGACCTCATCTGAAAAACAAGAAAAAGGAGAACTGGCAGAGGAGGAAGAAGAGGAAGACGAGATGTTTGAAACGGAGTTCAGACAATACAAACGCACATACTATATGACTAAGATGGGTGTGGATGTGGTGTCTGAGTAAGTATCAAAAACTCAAAGATTTACTAACATTTACGAGTTAATTGCTGGTAAGCCTTGACAAGCAGAAGTTTAAAGCTCCAAAGGGCAAAATAAAGCAACTTCACTGTACCTTATTCGACTTCATTGGGGAAATGCAATGATGCGCCAGAGAAAACAGTTTACTTTTTAAAAACATACTAACATTTCTCTATGCTTGCTCTGACTTCACTTATTGCATAATACTTTAGACCTAATGTTTCATATTTAAAGTCCTTTAAAAGTAGTTTGAGAAGAGTTTTAAATGGTGTCTGTAAGGTATTACATATTTTCCCTCTGGGATCAATAAAGTATTTTTGAATTTTGAATTAGCTTTCAGTTTAAAGTATAAAGTATAGAATGTAATTATGGATTTTAAAAAAAGGTAATTTGCTCAAATAATTTAGTTTCCAGACTGCATTTAATAGGTTATTGTGAAAAAGATAAACAATCAGATTTCTGAAAATTAAAAGGCCTTTAACATAATATTTGGATGATGCACTTAAACTTTAATTTGCTATTTCACTGCTTGTTTGGGAATTAGATCTTCTTAGGTCAGGATTTTTAAGCTGGACGTAGTTCAGATGTCAAACAGGATTGCTTTAAATCTGTCTTTAAAAAATGTTTAGTGTTGGATAATCCAGGCTTTATTTAATTACTCTGTCATAGAATTTGCGAAAAAAATCAAAATAGCCCTGTTAAATCTGAACCGAAAGCCTACTTCAGAGTTTTTTTAAAGATTTGTTGAAAATACACATAAGCTATTGGGAGCCATTGAACCACAAACAGCTGTCTATTAGGGGTTCATCTTTGTTCGGAGTATTCTTGCCCACCTAAACATAGGGAAATATCGTCATCAGCTGCCTCCTACGTTAAACCAAGTCAATGTTTGACTGGCACCAGAAACGCATACAGCTGAACAAAATGAATCAAACTCAGGGGAAAAGTAGTTACTCAATAGCAATCAGTGATCACCACACCTGTTTTCATCTTTCACTGACTCAAAGCTATGTTTTGATTCCACTGATTTGCAGTGAGTTTCTCGCCAAACAAGCCAAATGTTATGTGGAAGGCATCCAGTGGATTCTTCACTACTATTACCATGGTGTTCAGTCGTGGAGCTGGTAAGTGCATGTTTCTGCTCTGGCTTTTCATTCCAGAGGGACAGGAAGCTTAGCTTTAGTGAATATTGACTCCTGTATAGTGAGGGTTACTACAGCAACCACTTTCTCTTTGGTATTTATAATCTAGGTTTCAGTTTTGTTGAAGTGCTACTGCCTTTTGGAAACCGATATCTGGTTGCAGACCGTTACGAGTCATTGAGGATTTTAACTTGCTAAAGGTTATGCAGTGATTTTTAGACAGTAACAACAACATTGTTTAATTTGCTCTCTTCGTCTTGTTTAATTTCGAAGAAGAGCTTGAAATAACGTGCACATCTCTGCAGGTACTACCCTTACCACTATGCCCCGTTCTTGTCTGACATCCGGAACATATCAGAGTTGAAGCTGACCTTCGACCTCGGGAAACCCTTCATGCCTTTCCAGCAGCTGTTGGCTGTCCTGCCTGCTGCCAGCAAGGAACTGCTCCCTGAGGGCTACAGGGTAACAACTCAAACACGTACACAAAATGTATCAACATGCTCATAGGGTGTGGACGTAAAGGAACTACACAAATACAATAATAAATGTGCACCCAAGTATTTGTTTTAAATTAGTAGTAGTGCTGAATATTTTGACTAAAGTTTGGAAATTATTTTTGTTTCTAGACATTTTTTGCTATTCAGTTTCCATCCATCCATTTAGACAGACAGTAGGGATGGATGATAAACCAAAAATATATCATCAATTAGCGACTTCTAATGACTTTTGGGACAGCCAATAGCTACTTTCCATGTTAAAGAGTTATCAACACTGGAAGAGAAAGACTGTAATCAAATGGAGGGGCATTCAAATATTGAAGTGGTGGGGGTAGAGTAGGTGGTGGAGGAAGAGGAGAAGCCAGAGCCCCATCTAGAGAAAAAAACTTTTGGTGGTGGAGTAGTTATCGCCCATTTATCGTAATCGAGATGAGCTGCTCATTATAATGTGATTTGAGGCCATATCGTCCAGCCCTCAGAGACGGACTGTTTCTTTTTGGGGTTTTTTGTTGCTTCCATGTTTAAAAACTGAACCCTGTGGAAATACCTGACATCAGTTCATAAATAGTTTTTGTCCTATTTTAAAAACAGGCATAAGAAAGTATGGAAAAGTAAAATAATGTTACAGTAGGACTCGTGCAGAAAGTGCAGATGTTAATCTGTTATTATTTTATTCTTTTTTTTAGGACTTGATGACCAGTCCAAACTCTCCAATTATCGAATACTATCCTCTTGACTTCAAAACTGATCTCAATGGAAAGCAGCAGGAATGGGAAGCTGTGGTGCTAATTCCATTCATAGACGAGGTACACACAAACACATACACACACTCATCTGGAGTCAGGAGTTAAACTTATTAACTTGTCCGTCTGTGTCCGTTAAACAGACATGCCTTCTAGCAGCTATGGAGCCTTTTAGTCACGAGCTGACGAAAGAAGAGAAGGCCAGGAATCGGCACTCCGAGTGCGCCATGTACTCATATGACCCAGACATGGACTTTACATACACCTCCACCCTGCCTCAACTCTTCCCAAACATCGCCCATTGTCGTGCCAGGTAGATATACACATTTTATCCTTGTAACTTCTCAAAAACACACAGTGTAACTTGGATTGACCGGCTGTCGGCTCATTGGTTGTTTCAGAGAAGTCCAGATCCCCATGGATGCTTGGCATGTACCGTCTGACCACGTCAGCAAGCGTGTTGACCGCTCAGCTTTATACTTCTGTGGTTTTCCCACTTTGCACCACATCAAGCACAAGGTGGGTGGGGGTGCCTGTTGACACTTAACACAGTTTAAAGTTAATTCAGCTCAAATTTATTATTTATCTAAGGTTCATAAAGAAGGGCTTGTTTCAGCTTCACCCAGCTTTAAAAGAAATATTTAAACTCTGGAAGCTTGAGATGTTTGATCAAGTTTTGAGTCCTCTTTCTTTTGCTTTCCTGTTATTTATTATTTTTGTCTCATTCACTGGCTTTAGTTTTATAAGAAGAAGAGTGGAGTGGTCGTGTTCCAGCAGAGTAGCAGAGGGGAGAACATGATTCTGGACATCCTTCCCAGTCCGGATGGGGAAACGGTGAGCATGTTTGTGTATAAAGAACCCTTAACAGGTAGTTACTAAAAGCTGAGACCAGAAGTCCTGTGTGTCAAGCATGAGTTTATTCAAACACGTATAATTAGGAATGCAGGAAACTTTTTAGAGAACATTGATCCTAATAGTGCTGCTTTGTACATGAGGAACCTAAACTGAGTGTAGTTCTCCCTGGTGTAAACAGCTCTCTATATGAGAATAAGGGTGTTTATTTTGCTATGCAGACAAAAGATGCAACAACAAGATTTTGGAAACTCCAATGGTTTATGGACAGTTCAGGCGGATACTCACTCACATCTAATCAGTTGGGTTCTATTTGCTTTTAATTTATTATAAACTGAAGGCTACTGCCCTAACCATTAATACTTTAACTATGGCAGGCTATTTCTTTGGTACAGTGGGAGAGCCTGCCGCATGCAGGAAGAACAGCAGGCTGGAAAATGTTACTCTTAAATAATCTTTATGGCCACATTATGTCATGGTCGATATTTTTCATAAGACTTAATTTCACAAAAATGGGAAGAATGAACTTAAGCCAGTTCGTGCTGGGAAAATGAATTTAGTTCCAAGTTTTTTAGTTTTAGGTGGCGATCTAGCAATATGAATTAGTTCAGTTTTTGTAGTGAATTTAGAGGAACTTCCTGTGTGGGGCTAAGCTGGTAAAACACTGAAAATCTTTCTCTGCTGTGTAATGTTCAAATGCTACAACACTATTTGTCTTCATATTCCATCAATGCCTTTTTCTTTCTCTCCATCTGTAGATATGTGATCATGTTGCTGCAGACGTTTTAGGGAAGCCTGTGTTTGTCAACTGGCCCCATCTAGAGGAAGCTCGCGTTATAGCAGTATCAGATGGCGAAACCAAGTAAGAATGTGGACATACTGAAAATGTAATGCTGTTTTTAGATGCTTACCATTTGTAGACAATCCTCATTTATCTTTTAGTACATGTAAAATTAAAGTTAGTAAGAGCAACCAAAACTTTGCAAACAGATTTGCTCTAGAGGAACCCCCTGGAGTCCAACGAGTGTATGATAGGCCATCCAGTCCTCCTCCCACTAAGGTCTCCTGTCTGTCTGACAAAGAGCAGAAGGACTGGGTCAAGGATGTCCAGGGAATCACTGAACAGTAATTTCCACAAACCAATAAAGCAGAAGCATTCATCTTTACACATATTGTTACAGCTAATGAAGTTAAATGTGTATGTCTGCTTTACATTTCAGTTTCTTCAAGAGGAAAGGCATTGTAGTGAACGAGACGAATGTTCTTTTGTACGGCCAGATGCTGACAGGAAGAAAGTATATCCCTAAAGCCAATGGAGTGGTGGAACTGGAGAAACAGTGGGCCAAACAGGTTCTCCCTTTCGCGTACCAGACTGTTGTTAAGGTAACTGCACACAAACGCAATAAAATAACGCTCAAATCAAAACTGAGGGTAGATTCTGATCCTGCATTTTAGTTTAGAACAAAGTTGCCCAAGGAGGATGCTGCAAGGGGTAATTCATTTAAACCCCCATAAATATATTTTCTATACATAAGAAGTAGAGATGTTCTGTGCAAGGCTTTTTTTTCCTGATAACAATCGTTGAAAACTCTTATCTGTTATTATATTCAAATAATAATAAGAAATAAGATATGTTCCATTTATATACTTGAAAATTCCGAAGCTTATAAAGTACAGTAGAATAACACTTTTGTTTCTTGATTGTGCAGCACTTAACTTGTTCACCAGTGATGTTCAGGACTCTGGAGAACTTGTGTTCGACAGATATTTTGTGGAGTTTCTGACAGTCTTCCTCAATATGATGCTCCAACACAGAGATAATAAAAGCTGCTATAATGTTCTGACAACACATCACTTAAATTGTGCACTGCTCAAACATTTGTTTCTAAATATATATGCAGTACTTTGAAAAAGTTTTACGCAGGTGTGAAAAAATACTGTAAACAAATAATGCTTTCAGATATATAAATAATGATTGTTTATCAATTTACAAAATGCAAAGTGAGCAAACAAAAGAAAAATCTAAATCAAATCAATATTTGGTGTTCCTATCTTTTTCCTTCAAACCATCATCAATTCTTATAGGTACACTTGCACAAGGTTAGAGATTTTGTAGGATTATAGTCAGGTGTATGATCAACCAATTATACCAAACAGGTGCCAATGAGCATCAATGTCACACGTAGGTTGAAACACAGTCATTAACTGAAACAGAAACAGCTGTGTAGGAGACTTAAAACTGGGTGAAGAGCAGCCAAACTCTGCTACCAAGGTGAGGTTGTGGAAGATAGTTTCATGTTATGGGAAGATTGAGCACAGCAACAATACACAAGGTAGTTATACTGCATCAGCAAGGTCTCGCTCAGACAAAGATTTCAAAGCAGACTGGGGTTTCAAGATGTGCTGTTAAAGCTCTTTTGAAGAAGCACAAAGAAACGGGCAGCGTTGAGGATCGTAGACGCAGTGGTCGGTCAAGAAAACGTAGTGCGGCAGATGAAAGACACATCAAGCTTATTACCCTTCGAAATCGGAAGATGTCCAGCAGTGCCATCAGCTCAGAACTGGCAGAAACCAGTGGGACCCAGGTACACCCATCTACTGTCCAGAGAAATCTGGCCAGAAGTGGTCTTAATGAAAGAGTTGCAGCCAAAAAGCCATACCTCCGACGGTACAATAACAATAACAACAGTTGAAGCATGTTGGAGGATCCTTGAACGTTTGGGGCTGCATTTCTGCAAATGAAGTTGGAGATTTGGTCAGGATTAATGGTGTTCTCAATGCTGAGAAATACAGGCAGATACATAACCATCATGCAATACCATCAGGGACGCGTATGATTGGCCCCAGATGTATTCTGCAGCAGGACAATGACCCCAAACAAACAGCCAAAGTCATTAAGATAACATCATAGTGTGTCTGACATTACATGAAGAGAAAGAAGGATGTGAGGAAGCCTACATCCACAGAGGATCTGTGGTTTGTTCTCCAAGACATTTGGAACAACCATAACCAGCTGAGTTCCTTCAAAAACTGTGCAAGTGTACCTAGAAGAACTGAAGGCAAAGTTTTGAAGGCAAGGGGTGGTCACACCGAATATTGATTTGATTTAGATGTCTCTTTTGTTCGTGTTCATGCACACACTCATACCACTTAGGTATGCATTCATGGTTGTCTGTCCTGTATGTCTCTGTGTTCCCCTGCAATGGACTGGTGACCTGTCCAGGGTGCTCTTGCCCTGTGACTGCTGGAGATAATCACCAGCCCTCTCGCAAACCTGTATAAGATGGACGGGTACAGATAATGGATGGATGGATTTTAAAAATTAACATACTTTAGTTCAATTTATTCATGTTGATTGTGGGCTAACAAACTTGAAGAAAAGGTTGTCCCTTTCTTCGCAACAGTCACATAATTTAGGGACTAGTTTCAGCCGCCCTCTGCCCATACAAATACAGCCACCCCACACATGAAGATTTGAATTTTGCTAAAGGCTGATAAAACAGTCTTGAATGGCATCAGATTGAGACATCTCTAAGAGGTGTTAAGGAAAATCTATGCAATTGTATTTGTGCCCTATTAAGGTTATTCTTTATTCAATGTTCAAATTGAATATGGTCATCAAATTCATGTAGCCTCTATTTAATGTCAAGATCTAACCTCATTCACAGGATATCGAGGCGTTTTACTCATCTCTGACCTGCTTCAAGAGTCTGGATGAACTCTTTCCTCCATCAACTACAGTCTTTATGGTGGGAATCCCTTACTATGGCGCCATGGGAGAGGTGAGTTGTCGACCTTGAAGAGATCAGGTCATTGCACTTCTGCCCTAAGCTCTGCTTCGTTGTTTAGGCTAAAAGAACAAACAATTGCTGTTGCCTAAAAACTATTATCTTAAAATTATAAACCATATAATCCAGGTAATATCTTTTTATTTCATTAGATTTTTCTTGTAGTCTAAAATTCAGTTTTAACTCAAGAAGTCTAAACCCTCAGATTAAATGGATAATTGAGAAACCTAAAAAGAAAACATGAGTCAGCTTGAGGCTTACATCCATAAAAAACCCAAATTACTGATGCTGGTTGGGAAGTGTTTGTAGAATTAACACCAGCTGCTCTTTAAATGTTCGTTTCAGGTTCAAGATTCTCAAGATGTCATCAAAGACGGTCGGATACGAGTGGTTTTCAATGTGCCTCACGAGCCGCAGCTGGAGCACTTGATCCAGAACCAACATGTAATACCCGTTTCTGTGAAGACACGAATGAACCACTTTAATTCAGGGGACGGTATTACATCCTCATTTGTTCTTGTGGATTTCCCAGAAATACTCCGTCAAGTACTGTCCAGGCTACATCTTGGCTTCTCGCCTCGGGATTAGCAGCTATCTCGTCTCTCGCTTCTCGGGAAGCATCTTCATCGGCCGAGGCTCCAAGAAGAAGTTTGTATCTAAATGCTGTTGATTTTATTTTAAATGGTAATTTTTGTTCTCGTGCTCTCATTTGGACTAATCAATCCCTTATAAATCTTCACTGTGTTCAGTCCCTGTGGGGAGCAAAAAGCTAACGTTGGGCTGAACCTAAAGTTCAACAAGAAGAACGAGGAGGTTCCTGGGTACACCAAGAGAACTGAGAAAGAGTGGCTTTACTCTGCTGCTGTGGAGTTGCTGCTAGCTGAATATCTGGACAGGTACAGTCTTTCTTTACTATGGTAAAACTGCTGCTAAGTTTAGTGCTGCTGACATAAACAATTTTTTGGTGAAACATAGTTTCTTTTGAAAAGCTCCTGGTTCCAGGTGTTGGGTGTATGCTCCATATAAATTTGCTTCACTCATTGTTTGGCTCCATTCTGTACAGTTGTAGTGTGCAAAGCATCTGTTTTATGGTGAAATTAATCGGTTTTTAAATTTATTTATTTTTTAAAGCCTCCTACTTCAAGTTGGGAGAAAAACATTAGTAACAACCATCACTGAACTTGATTAGCAAGTAGCTGAAAAAGTGCAATGTGGCTTTGTTTTCTTTTGAAATGCCAATTCTCTTATCTTGATTCAACAAGTTCTGTATTTTTTATAGATTTTCTGAAGTGTTTGATGCAGTGTCCAGAAACAGTCATGACGACGTGTTCTACGAAGACGACATCTGGGCAGGAGAGGATCAGAACGGGTAAGGACAAAGAAAACATTTTGAACCAACAAACCCTTTTTTCTGGAGTCAAACTTCCTCATTTTCTCTCCCATAAAGGCCGGAAGGTAATTTAACTTCCAGGCAAGATATTTGTGTTGAGATCAATACATATTGACGAAGAATAGGGCAGCGCAATAATATATCTAAAAACTCTTTGGACAGCAAAAAATAAGCTACTATAAGAGGTTCTGGGAGATTAATTAAGCAAGATTACCATGCAGATCCAAGTTTTTACAATAAAACTATTTTGGAATAGGAATTATTTGACTTTTTGTCAAAAACCCAAATCATAAAGAGATGAGCCCTACAGACTCAAGTATTTGTTTACTTATAAAATGTGTGGTTTTCTTATATCCTGCAGCCTGAAGAAACCCACAACCACACTGTGACAAAACTTTGTGTTTCTAAAGTCCAAACAGCTGATCCCACCACAGAGATAATAGAACTGTCTATTGCAGAAATTTACCTCGATTTCCACAAATTTCTAAAAACTTAACTTTTAACATTTGAACAAGTTTTAAATACATTCAGATTTTTCATAGTAGGTCTTAGATTCTAATGAGTTGTCTTACGTTTCTACATCCGTTCTTCTATTTCTTTTCTTTTTTGAGAAATTCACTAGTGGCATTTATTTGCCCTGTTTGTAGTGGTTGGATGATGTTAAGAGTCCGGTAAGCACAGACTGGGAGACTCAACTTTGAGATTGAACATTTGATTCCTTGGTCTTCATTTAACAGCGGGAAGTGAAGACATTTAAATTTATCAGTTCCTCTTGTTTTACATTTTTTTCCAAGGTTTTTTTTTCCTTTAGAAAACTTGAAATACATCATGAATAACATTTCTTCTTAAACTCATTTAAATTATGGTAAATTTACGTATTAAAGTTTTCAATATTTGCCTTCCTTTACAGGGCAGAGAAGATTGCTGAAATCACCTTCTGGTTGAAAAGTCATCCAGTCAGCTCCACCAGCAGGGCGTCGTGTGACCTCCAGGTACTAGACGCTGCCATCGTGGAGAAGATTGAGGAAGCAGTGGAAAAGACCAAGGTTGAGAGTCTCATTCTATGCATCTGCTTCTTACAATAAGACACCTTTTGTCCCTGTCCTTGCTGCATCCATCTCACAGTTTCTTTCTGCTCCCCCCTCAGATGAAGAAGAGCACCAAGAAAGTCCGTGTGACAGTCAAGCCTCATCTCCTGTTTCGTGTTAGTATACCCCTGTGTTTTTAATTGTTTAATCCAGTTAACGGGCAATAACTGAAATATTTATTAATTACTGATTATTATATAGTAATGAAAGTGTAATAATGTTCGTGTGTAGCCCCTGGAGCAGCAGCAGGGTGTGGTTCCAGACCCCGAAGCAGAGTATCGGCTGTTTGACAGAGTCCTCAACATTAGGGAGAGCTTCACTGTCCCGCTGGGACACAGAGGGACAATCATTGGCATTAAAGGAGGTAAAAACACTAGACTTTCTATATAATCTGGATGCAAGCAAAAAAAGAGAGATAGCTAAAATTATGCCCATTTCAAGTACATTAATCAGTGCCTGTTTGTGTCTGCAGCGGAGCGCGAGGCCGAGGTTCTCTATGAGGTCCTGTTTGACGAGGAATTTGCTGGAGGTCTTAACATCAGGTAACCGTCCATGCACTTTTTTTGTTTTTCTTTACTAGACAATGATGCTGAGCTCGGAATCTAGTTGGTTCAAGTTTTTAAAATTCTTCTAAGCAGAGATGAAAGGGGAAAACAAACGGCTAAAAGAGACTACAAATTAATGAAGTCCATTAAATTGCTCCAAACAGAGTAAATGAAGTCCCCCTGTGTGGAATTTAGTTCACCCTGGTCAGGAAGAAAGTTGTAGAGACAATTCAATTCTAAAATACTTTATTGATCCAAGAGGGAAATTAGGTGTTGTTGTAGCTCATACTATTTAATTCTTCAAAAACTTGTAGATCTTGATGGCTATGGGCAGGAAGGATCTCCTGTTGCAGTTTGTGTTGCAGCGAAACTGAAGAATCCTCCGACTTAAGACACTCTGTTGTTGTAGGATAGTCTCATTGGGAGGATGCTCAGGGTTGTCCCATCATTTTCTTAATTTTTATGAAGAGCCCTTTTTTGCATCATCATCTCCAGATGTTCCACAGTTGTTCCCGGAACAGAACCAGCCTTCTTTATCAGGTTGTTTAGCCTTTTTAAGTCCCTGGCTCTGATGCTGCTACCCCAACAGATGATGGCAGAAGAGATTACAATCTCCACCACAGTCTTGCAGAAGATATGCAGCATCTTGCTGCAAACCTTGAAGGACCTAAACTTCCTCACGAAATGCAGTCTGCTCTGTTCCTTCTTGTAGACTGCTTTACTGTTTAGTCTTCAGTCCAGTCTGTTGTGAAGGTGAACTCTGAGGTATTTATACTCCTCAACCACCTCCACTTCTTCTCCGAAGATGCAGCCAGTCTTTGGCTTAACTCTATTTCTTCTGAAATCTACGATAATCTCTATTGTTTTGTTCACATTCAAGGTAAAATGATTGTTTCCACACCATGCTACACAGCGGTCCACCTGGTCTCTGTATTCAGCTTCTTGTCCATCTCTGATACACCCGGCAATTGCAGAGTCATCTGAGTATTTCTACATATGACAGGTTTCTGATTTGTACTGGAAGTCTGAGGTGTACAGAGTGATAAGGAATGGTGAGAGTCCGGTCCCCTGTGGTGCTCCTGTTCTGCTGACCGCCTGGTTTGACACACAATCCTTAGTCATTGATCCAAACGATTGTTGAGGCCTCCACCTGTGTCTTCTGAAGTTTCTGACGAAACAATTCAGCTGAATTATGTTAAATGCACTGGAGAAATCAAAGAACATGGTCCTCACAGTGCTGTCTGCTTTGTCTAGATTACAGTGGATTTGTTGAAGCAGGTGGATGATGGCATCTTCAATAACTCCACGGCTGTCCAGGCTGCCATCTATCCAATCCTTCCTGTGCTTAAAGCCTGTGATGGTTTTCATTCCTGATCAGAGATCTCTGAAATTGTACCTCTCTAGTTTGTTCTCCAGCTTCTGTATGCCTCCTTGCTGTCTCTGATCTTGACCTTAAGTTGCTTCTGTAAACTCTTCAGTAATTCCCTGTCTCCCTCCCTGAAGGCTCTTTTTTCTTATTTAGCAGTTCCTTCAGGTCACTGGTGATTCAGGATTTGTTATTAGGGAAGTATCTTACTGTTCTGGTGGGGATGATGTTGTCCACACATATGTGTATATAGTCAGTCACACACTCAGTCATGATATTGAGGTCCTCTCCATGTGTTTGGCAAAGACACATCCAGTTTGTGGTCTCAAAACAGCCCTGCATGCTCAAAAAATATATTCTAGCTATTATAAAACTTCTTAAAAATCGATTTGTAAATCTAAAAATCAATTTAATCGTTTAGCATTGTTTGCTCCTTTTACAGCTAACATAGGGGGGAAAAGTCCAAACGGACATTTTAAGGCCTAGGTCTAAAGGGGGTAATACAGATTCCCCCAGTGAGAGTCGGAAGCGGATCAATTCTTGAAATTTGAATTGATACCTAGCTCTAATCCTGCAGCCATGTCTCAGTGAAACGCATAATACAGCTTTCCTGATACTCTGGCTGAGTCCTTGTAAGGGCTTGGAGTTCATCCATCTTGTTAGCCAGTAATCTCACATTGCCCGTTATGTTCGAAGGAAGAGATGGTTTCTGTCTCCTTTTTGCTCCTGCTCTGCATCCACGATGCCTCCTTCTCAACTCATTAGGGATTTGTGGCTTCAGCTCAATATATTATTTCAGCTTTTGCAATGTTAATCAGCTGTTCCCAACTATAAACCACCTTTTTGCCGTGGTTATGCATTATAACAAATTATCAAAAAGTAAAATAAATCAACTGCAAAGCCCCTTCCGACCTCACACTAGAAAGAATACATCCCAGAAAATGCAATGTTCTCTATGAAACAATTTCTGAAGCTTTGGACATCTCAGGGAGCACTGTCTAAACCCATAACAAGACATGTTTGCAGTTTGCCAGCAGGGATGTGTAAGAAGGTGCTCTGATCAGATCAGACATCCAACATTCAAAACACTTTGAAAGAAAACTCACACTGCTCATTATACAAAACACACCCATACTGTGGGGATGCTTTTTTTAAATGCAGGGACAGGGAAGAAGTATCATTTAAACGCTAAATAAGCTCCAAATAATTATATGTGAATTACCAGACTGTGTTTGAGTGTGACTTTTAAAACAAATATTAGAAACACTGTTGTTGTGTCACATTTTAGGCAGTTGTTCCAAACCCTGAACTCTGCAGTACACAAAGCAGCTTTCGAATTCAAATACTGACAATTTAGGCATGGCAAAAAAGTTAAATAAAACGTAATCTTATACATTTTAAAGTATGATTACTCTTAGTAACTCAGAAATGAAATTGTCACAAAATGAGTGAAACTTGCCTTATAAACCCCCTTCTCATTCTGTCTTTCTGTTCAGGTGTACAGCTCCTCGTGGCTACCGCCTCCCTCCCTGCGCTCTCATCAACCTATCCCATGGTACCCGATTGGACCACGGCTGCCACAAACTCACTGCCATCGTCAAACCACAACCAGCCACTGGTGCCAACTTCAACGTGCATCGCCTGGCAGGCCTTAACCACTCTCCTCGCTCACCCTTTATACCCACACAGGTAAGAGGGTAAAAGATACAGACAATACAGCACTGCTTAAAGTCATTCTCATCTTTAACTGCTTCACCTCCTTATCTGCATCATAACAAGAATGTTGTGGCGTCTCAGGGTAACAAAACTCTATCTAAAGGCTCCAACCAGAAACAACAAGCTAAGGTACGTGTTTGAAGTTACATCATGTACTTCAGCTTGACGAAACCAGTGTAAAAACATTTTCTGTCACTATCCAGTCTAAAGAGGACTACAGTAACGTGTGGCAGTCTCTGCAAAAGACAGGCCCTCCCAACCAACCTCCTGATCACTGGAACAGTAATGTGTGTTGTTATTTTATTTTGTTGGAAAAGATTATCAGATTGTAGGAGTCTTCCTGGTGGTTCATTTTATTTTATTTTTTCCCATTTTAGGGAGGACCTATACAACAGGGAAAGTACCAGCAGGCCAGCAAAGCTGTGAGTAAACAGAAATGGTTTACATATAAAGAAAAAAAGGCCTTTCTGAATGATATAATGTTGAAATTTTACTTCAAAGTAATCTAATAAACTGCAAGATTTTTTTTTTTATTGATGATGAGCTATGAGGGAAACTTTCTGCTGAAACAATGGAAAAAAATAATTATTCGTGAGAAATCTCCTTTGTAATTTAAAAGATTTGAGTAACAATGTCCTGATCAGGATACCTCCCAGGGTGCCCCCATATCAATCAGTGTGATAATTCATCAAAATCAATGCTGGGAAGAGTGCTATATAAGGGAAAAGTTACAACACAAAATACTTATTAAATTATATATATATATATATATATATATATTAGTACTTATTAAAAATAGCATACTCCGATTCAAGAATTGTGCAACTGAGCAGAATAATTTAAAGGGAACTTTATTTGTATAGCACACTTCCAACAACAATGCAATTCAAAGTGTAAAAGTATTTTGAAGTCTATTCTCTGAGCTACAGGGAGCCAGTGTAAGGACTTTAGAACTGGAGTGATGTGCTCTACTTTCCTGGTTCTAGTGAGGATGCGAGCATTAGATGGATTAGATGTCTGATTGACTTTTTAGGCAGACCTGTGAAGACACTGTTGCAGTAATCCTCGTTTCCACTGAGCGGTCCGGTCTGACTCGTTATGGTCCGGTCTGCCTTTTTGTCTGTTTCCATTGTAAAAGCAGCCCATACAGCAGTCCCGTACCGGTCCATTATTGGTCCCCCTTCAGGTGTAGGTTCACAGGACAATGGTCCGATACGGTTAGGGCGGAGCTACTGGTGTCACATAACACAGTCCTGTGATTGGGTGAACTCATAAACACTGCAGTAAGTATAAACGTCACTCCAACTTTACACACGGCCCTCTGTTCCGCACAGAGCCTTTTATTAAACACAGCAGTTGTATTTGTGTAAAGAAAAAAACATAAAGCAAGAAAGACAACCATGAGCTGCTAGATGGACTCCATTGTTGTTGTTTCCTCCTCCTCTGCTGCTGTGTTTTTCGCGCGTCCTCATTTCTCCAGTATGATGCTACGCAAGCGTTCAGGGTAAACCCCACCTACTCAAGTTCAGTAGGCAGTGGAAACGCTCCCATGAAAAGTCAGAATTACGCAATAGCGGACCGGACCGCACCTTTCTGTTCAGTGGAAACCAGGCTAATGTGACTAAAGATAAACATAGGGATGAGTATTCCGAGGTCCCATTGCGACATTAGTACTTTAATCCTAGAAAGGTTCTTTAGGTGTTATTGCCTTTATGTGACCCTAGAGGTTCAGGTCTTAGTCCATTAATACACCTAGATTTCGGGGCTGATCAGTAGTTTCTAGCTGTATTAACTGAAGCTGTGTTAATCATTCCTCTTTAGGTCAAAAGATAATTTATTCGGTTTTGTTTCTGTTCAGCTGGAGAAGATTATGGCACATCCATCCATTGATTTGCTTAATGCATTCGCTTATGGTTTGGATGAGTTCAAAGTTACCTGGAGATATTGTAATGTAAATCTGAATATCATCTGCATAGTTATGGTAACTAATCTTATAGGTTGTTACTGGCTGGGTCAGCGGGAGCATATAGGCTAGATATTAAATAGGAGGGGCCCCAGGATGGAGCCGTGGGGAATCCCACATGTGATTATTGTCTGTTAGATATAACAAAATGTGCATGTGTATTTGTGCATTTAAAAAACTGCCTGTTTACAAGAAGTAAAAAAATACGAACTCTGCAAACAGAGATGTGCAAAAACAGCAAAAAAAAAATTGAGATGAGAAGACATTGCAAATAACACCAGGGATCCATCCATCCATCCATCCATCCATTTTCTTCCGCTTATCCGGGGTCGGGTCGCGGGGGCAGCAGCCTAAGCAAAGAGACCCAGACTTCCCTCTCCCCAGCCACTTGTTCCAGCTCCTCGGGAGGAACCCCAAGGCGCTCCCAGGCCAGCCGAGAAACATAGTCCCTCCAGCGTGTCTCCCGCTGGAGGGACTATGTTTCTCGGCTGGGACTGAGGCCACCAAAACGGATCCCCTCAACGCCTTGGCTGCGCCTAGAGATCCTGTCCGTAAAAGTTAGGAACAGGATCGGTGACAAAGGGCAACCTTGGCGGAGTCCAACTCTCACTGGAAACAAGCCCGACCTACTGCCGGCAATGCGAACCAAACTCTGGCACCGGTCGTACAGTGACCTAACAGCCCGTATCAAGGGGCCTGGTACCCCATTCTCCCAGAGCACCCCCCACAGGGCCCCCCGAGGGACACGGTTGAACGCCTTCTCCAAGTCCACAAAACACATGTAGACCGGTTGGGCGAACTCCCACGCACCCTCCAGGACCCTGCTGAGGGTGTAGAGCTGGTCCAGTGTTCCACGGCCAGGACGAAAACCGCATTGTTCCTCCTGGATCCGAGGTTCGACTATTCGTCGGACCCTCCTCTCCAGAACCCCTGAATAGACCTTACCAGGGAGGCTCAGCAGGGATATATACACTTATTGAGTTTGTTGGGAGCAGGATGCCTATAGAGTCTTACAGCTGTTGGGAGAAAGGGTCTGCGGTAGCACTCCTTTATACACATAGGATGCCTTATCTCTCCAGTTCAGCAGCAGTTTCATGCATGGAGTCGAAGACATATTCCAACAGTGATGTTATTTTAGCCAGAGTTCTTCTGTCTCCTACCACCTGGATTGGGTCAAGGGGGCGTCCTAGCACAAAGCTGGCCTTCCTACTGATCTTGATGGCTGTTAACCTGGGAAATGCATGCAGTTTTGAAGCAATTGTTTCATTTATTAATATAAAAATACTGCATAAATCACTCTGGCCCGTTGTAAGAAATATAGTTGCTTGTTTGGTTAAATCATGAATTTACTGCGATGGAGCACATATTCTTTTTGGATTGATTTGACTAGCTACATTCAGGTCAAATTAACTCCAGAGCTGTTGAATAAAAAATAAAAAAAATCACTTTAATAGAATCTCTCTGACAACATGAATCAGACTAAATGATAAAAGTAAAACATCATGCCCCGAACTAAAGATAGCCCTCCACTCAATGAAGAAAACTTGGATCAGTGTAACCAATAGGCACAGTAGTTTTTCAACCACAATCATACTCAGCTTTTTATTTTGCAGATCCCAGCTGGTGGCATCAGACTATTAAAGAAAAATGAAGACCTCAACTCCTTTTTCCCCTCAAAGAACACAGCTAATAAGGTTAAAACAAACAACTTCTGCTCCTGCTTCTTTGTGGTTCTCTTTTTTTGCCTTGTATTTAAGAGCTCTTCCTTTCTACTTCACGTTTCCTGTGTTTGGTTTTGATAGGGTCCCACTGAGTTTGAGGAACTCATTGCAAATCTAAAGATATCCCAGGGTACCCAGCAAACCCCACCGCCTCCTGCTCCTGCTCCTGCAGAGGAACCTAGCAACCACTCAGATGGCCCGTTGTCTCCACAGTCCTTCGCCATGGTAAGTAGATAAAGGTTATGATTGTATAAAATTATAATAAAATAATCGTATTAAAAAGCCTGAAGCTTAATGAGATTTTTTTGGCGGTGGGGGTTGTAGAAGGGAACCCTGGTTCTCAAGGAGATGCTGAAGATCGATGGCGCTGGAAAAGGTAGTCCAACATCCCAGGAGTCCGTAAACCCTGCTCCCTCTGCTGGCCAGCAGCAGAACAGAAGACGATCAAATAAGAAGCTGGGTATGTAGCTGTGCATGTTTCTAAGATGGCACAGTGGAGAATTGGTGTTAAATGTTTTCTCATCGTACATTTCTTCTTTCCAGCTGCCAAAATAAACAACCCTCCTGGTGAATCTGTCACATTACCCTCTCCAGCATCAGCTGCTCCTGCTCCCGCTAATGCTGCCCTGAACAGTAAGGTGTCAGAGCTGGCTTGTTTCTGCGTGAGTTTGGGCATGGCCCCTCCTGACTTCAGCTTTATTCGCAACCGACAGGTAACAGCATTCACAGTTCTCCACGTGAAACCTGGCACTCTGCTCAAATTTTACGTTGTGATGTAACTTCTTGTGCACTACTTTTTGTCACTTTAAGGGTCTAGCAGTTTGTCAGGTGAAGCTGTCCAATGGGTTAATGGTTCACGGACCTCAGTGTCAATCAGAAAATGAAGCCAAGGAGAAAGCTGCCTTCTTTGCCCTCCAAAGACTGGTATTCTTTCATTTGTTTAGACATCGTACCTCTGCCGTCACAATTCACTGACGATCCACACAGACATCAGTGTTTTACGTGCTTAAAAGGTGTAAATACTCTAATCTGCAATATCTCTGCCTTTTTGTTTACTTGTAGAACTCTCTGGGGTCAGGGATCCCTCTCCCACCTCATCTATATCCAGGAATGGCTCAGATGCAGCCGCCACTAATGGGAGCCATGCCTTCAGTCTTCAACCAACAAGGTCAGTGTGTTTCTCTTATTGCTTAGAGTTCAAGGCAGGGAGCCTTAATACAAGTGCTTACATGTTTTAACAAGATCTAATATACTGTCCCCAATCAGCTCTATTTCGGTTGTAAATAAAGCCCAGATTTGTCATATTTATTCGTGGTACAACCACAAACATCAATTTCATGTGAACGCCCATAACAAAGTAGCACATCATTGTGTAAGGTGACCAAAGTGCGGATCTGGCGCAATTTGCGACCCTCTGAACGATTTTGTTCTGCCCCAGACCACAGTTCAAGATTGATTTAAATGTGACCCACCAGCTAAGGTGGTTGATGCAGATTTTTTTATTTTTACAGTAAATAGGACCAACAGCATTCAGTCAATCCCTTTTAGTTTAATTTATAAAGGACTTCTAATTTCCATTTAGCGACTTTTACTCAAAGGGAGAGTTAGGCACACCCATTGCATTCTGCAGATCTTTAGTAATTAAAGCTTTCAAAATGTGTTGTATATGAAACAGTACATGCAGCAACAGCTCTTCCGCTCAAACTTATAATCAGTAAATGATCAAAAGTCCTGCACAGTTTTCATCACTTTGATCTTTATCTTGGAACATAAAGGCGTTACTGGTAAAATCTCTTAAATGCTCTGATGAGAGCATCAGTACTTCCTTTAATATTTCCACTATATTATATTACCAAGTTTGTTAGATTTTATAAGTGTTTTTTAATGCAAAAGTAAACACTGTGATATTCAGCCTGGGTTGAATTTTTTTGATTGTAAACAGAAGTACAGAACTCCGTTTGGGCGTTTAATTTAGAATTATTAGAAAATATGTCCGGCAGAGCTGGAAAAGGCTCAAGCTAAATGAGATAAGGTTTGCCATCTTCCTACTGCGAAGCTCTATCTTTAGTTCAGGGTCCATTCAAAAAGTCCCATCTCCTTTGCAGGGCTGCTTTCTGGGTAGACTTCTGCTCGCTTTTGTCTGATTTGCCCCCGGTCCTTGCAGCGGATGAGGAACTACCCCAGTAAATACCCTGGTTCCTACCCTGGTTGCAGCAGTGAAAACAAACTTTTAGAGTTTTGCTAGGAGAAACGGTCGCAACAACCTAGCTCTGCTTTATCCGTCTGCACAACTTTCTCCCTGAACTGTCTGTTGTGTTCCTTGGTCTTCGTGATGCTGGTTCTCCCAATACTTTTTAACATTGTCACTTCAAGTCCCTATTTAAAAAATGAAAAAAACTCGTTGTGTGATTGTTGTGGTTGTAACCATAGAAAATGTAAAAAAAAGTATGATTAATATGTTTCAAGTTGGTCTTTATGTTGTTTTTTTTCCAGGTGGGTTATTGTTGCCCTCTCAGGGTTATGGCCCCCCTCCTCTTTGGGGAATGACCCTGCCTCCTCACCACCACCCTAACCAGCCGTTCTTCGGACCAGGAACCTTCCCTGGTGCCGCTCGCCCCCAGCCTGCTACCCCTCTACCCATTGGGTCACACAACCAGTTCATCCCATTACAGGTGAGCTGTAACACGAATTACTGACGAGGCTGAGAGATGTTTTATTATCTTTGTTACATTCTCTGTTCATTCCCCCAACCAACACAGGTGACTAAAAAACGAGCATCAGCCAACAAAAAGAACCAAGAAACCAGAGAGTTTTACAGCGCCGCCCAAACAGTTGCCAAGAACCAATCACAGAAAGCCCAGAGTCAGCGCTCTGCTCAGTCGCAACCTCGGAACGAATCACAAAGCAGCAAATCACACCAGCCGCGCACACACGAGGCCAACAGCGAGCCCTCCTCATCCAGTCCTAGCCTAGCAGACATGAAGACAGCAGTCCCACACACGCCTCCCCGACAGAGCGCGCCAGCAGCAGGCCACACCCCTGGCTCCGCCTCTAAAAGGAAGCACAGGAAGTTGGCTGTAAACTTTGAGGCAACTAAAGTGTCAGAGTGAGCTTCTGTATAAGAAAAAAAAAGTGTCTATTTGTTTTTTTTGGGCAGCTGTTTCTCTCAATCAAAAGCTTATCATTGTCTCTTATAACAATTTGAGAGCAGAAAGCAGCTTCATCCTGGTGCATAAAACTGGATTTCTTTTCTTTTAACATCTGATCCTGACAAAATCAGTGCTGCAAATCTCCCTGAGATGCCTTTTTAAGCTTAAATATGCCCAGTGTGTTTAAGCCAACAGGCAGCTGCGCAGATCTTTTTTTATGGGTGTAATTCTGGGATTCTTCTTACTTTCTTTTTTTTTGTCTTTGCTATAAAGTAAGAAAGCGTTTAGGATCAATTCCACCACACATATTGGATTAAGCAGAATACATTTCCATTAAGATATTAGGATTGTACAGCACAGCTAAAGGTGAAAGAATCTTTAGACTGGATTTTCTTTTTAATTGTATATATTTCCATCAGCATGTACTGAAGCAGTTTTAGGTTTATAGGACTACACAGTCAAACATCTGGGGGAAATTTAAACTAAAGATTAATGTCTAAAAGAACAGCCTGGAGATCTATTCTTAGTTTTTTAACAGGGCATTTAAATCATTCATCTGTGGCATTTGTTTTGCTCATCCAATCTGGTGCACTTTGATTTTTTTTAATTAAATTTTTTAGCATTTATCAAGTGACAAAAACACGTTTTCATTTCATTTCTCTAACCACAATCAATTAACTTCCCTTGGGGGGAAAATTTGAAGAGAGATCTCTGATTAGGATTGTAGTAAGGTAAAACGCTGCCTTAAACATTTAAAAAATTTGCATTTTAATCAACCTTTTTCAGTTTTTTTCCCCCTCTTAGAAGTTGTGCATTTTGTATTTTGTATTTCTTTGGAAGAGCATTGATTTTTATGCAACCTGCTTTGACAGCACGGGGCCACAATTTAATACATTAAATAAATAAATCTTTAAACTATTTATTTTAATAATAAAGTGTTTGGGGGGAAAAATGCATTTAATAAATAAATAAGTGAACATGCTCCTAATTATTTAAATTACATTTAAACCAACAGACTTAAATGGGATATTCGTTTTACGTTTATATGTAAAAAATATTTAGAACTGTTTCAGTATTTCATTAGTTTATAGTTCCAGTGCGGCAATTCAATCTGCAATAATGTCACTGCTAGTGATTGGTTAACCTGTGCAGCTTGTCAGGAGACCTGATAGCCCCACCCTTTAAATTCACAATGTGTTAAAGTTTGCAACGATAAAATAAAAACATCAATTATTAAATATTACATGTGTATATGTATATTCTTACTAACTGCAGGTTATTTTTTGCATTTAGTAAGTTATCTCCATTGTTGATTTCAACTTTAATTAAGGACATGCAATTATTTAAGGATTTATTTATCTAGTAAATTGTGGCACATTTAGGCGTCCACAGGGGTGAGCATGACTTAAATGTGCTTTAGTGAAACAAAAAGGGCTTTCCCACTCTGTCCTCTTCACTGCGGGCATCATGGAAAGCGATCAGGTGCCCGAACGCAGACATGCTCACATCATCTCTGCCAGTGGTTAGAGAGCGCTTTTAATCCTGACGGTTCGGGAAAATCCCAGCAAATAAACCTGGACCGTATTTCTCAGGGACGCTTTTCCATTGCTGAATCCACCTCAAATCTCTGCGGAGCCTAATCCTTTCCCCGCCGCAGCCTAATTCTCCCTCCTTGCTTTTCACTGCAACACGTTTGCATGTTCATCATCATGGTCAGCTTTTCTATTGTTGTTTACTTGTTTCCTGATTATGCAGAGATCGTTGCCTTTGATTATGGTTGCAAAGGAAATAGTTTATGGTCTGGATCTTGTCGACAAGGAGGAGTTGTTTCAACATTGGTCCTTTGGTTTTCAATCTTTGCTGTTAACACTCCTTCATTTCCTGTTTACCAATATCATTTTTAAACTTTTTATAGTTTAACAGCACTGCCAAATTATACAACTGAATATAAGAGAACCAGATCACCTCGTTGGTGGTTTGGGAGCACTGACTGCTAATTTGCCACACTCAAAATGGAGCTTCATAGTTTGTTTCAGATTTATTTTTTGCCTTTGTTGGACCTGTGAGAGTTGTTTTCAACCATTACCTAAAATATAGTTTCACTATTAATCTGGCTTTACACTGCTGCAAGCAAAAACTTGTTGATGCTCAGTGTGTGTTGCCTAAAGATGATTTATTTGAACAAGGGGTGCACCTTGGGATAATCTTAGATATTAAACAGGGACCCTATTGTGAGGCCTCTGAGGAGGCATCTTTGAACATTTAGTTTTTCTATCCTTATACTTGTTTATGCTTAAAAAAACACCAGATATGGAAAAAAAATCAAACATTTTGTAGTTGTTTTTTTCCCCCACACTTCAACATTTGTTGTGAGATCACATACAGATAAGGATTTTCTTCTTATTGGCAACATTTCTGATCACAGTATCTTTACAGGTCTTAAATTCTATTTTACTGTTGGGTTATTTTGACATTCAGTGGAGTAGTGGAAAATAACCCACCCAGCTGATCAGGTGTTGGAAATTGACCCTGAGGATGTCTCGGATGGAAGTCAGCGTTGAATCCATGTAATGCAGCCACAAACTGTCTGCTACGTCGGCACCAAAATATGTCAGCCTACAATGTTCCCTCGGAGTTTGTGCTTCTCTAAAGCTGTGTTAAAGTTTCCTGCTTTATCCTTCTGCTGCACATCAAAACTCAGACAAAACTCTAACAAAATCTTTAGTCTGTTTTAAAAGTAAATCATGGATTTTATCATCAGGATTTTTAGTGAATGCCTTGGAGTGGTTTGTGATGAAAGCAATTGTGGAGCAACTTTGAGCTGTCTTTGTTCAGAGGTTGGTCCAGGATCTGTTTTCTGCTTTTTCCCTCTTGCCACCCCCTTGTTTCTCGTAAACGGACGTCCTATGACGTCTAACACGAGACTGAAGTCTTTAGGCTCTGGTGCAATAAGTGGACGTTTTAAACTCTTTAAGAAGTTAAAGCACATCCTTTGTTTATGTGTTGTGGTTTTTCAGATTTGAAACAAAGTAAAGAATTCTCATGATGTGCTGTACATATCCATTTAATAAAGAACTTTTGTTAGAACATGGCTGGTTTTGAGTTTTTGTTCTTTAAAACAAAATTACATCATGAAAGTTTCAACGGATATTATGAGGGCAATTAAGCGTTGATGTTTCTACTAACCTCAGGAAGGGTTCTCATGCAGTCTGTAAAAGAACCGATTAAGATTTTCTACTGCTTTCCTGACCAGGAGAAATGTAAGAAAAGGGAGGATGAAAAAAATATATATTTCCAGACTATATTCTGCTTTCTAAATGTTTCTCATTTGTCCATCTATCTGTCCATCCATTCATGTATTTGAATGTCCATGCATGCACCCATCCATCTGTCTTCTGCCCAACCATCTTTCCAGCCAGTTTTTTTTTCTTCAGGTTGCGTATTTAAAGCTTGAGGCTGAGCATGATCATAAATGGATTTTTGTATTTCAATCATTTAAAAATAATCAAATGGAACTTTGATTTGAAAGATGTGTAAGAACTCTACTCAAAACACACCTGAAGAGGGCTGCCGTTACGCTTAATTAGAGCCAGTATCTTCTGGTACTACTGTTGTTTTGCAGGAATGACAAGGTGGAGTGTGGGGCTCTGTAGAAAGGGGGCCATGTTATGTTCACAAAGTCAAATCGTCAAAGTTCTCCCTTGGGAGAAATTTACCTTGGACAGAAGGCTTACACTGCACATTTCCATTACATCAATCACATCACAAAAAACAACAAATACATACATTAAATAAAAATTATCTTAAAAAGATCGATTAAAAAGGGTAAATAAATAGCACATTAGAAACCCTGTTTCTTTTTTTTTATTTTTCTTTTTTTTTACGTGTCCTGTTTGGCAGTGTGGAGCTCAGAATTGGTGTCTGAGTACCAAGTAGAAGCCCAACAGATTTACTTTCACAAGCGGAGCAGTACAGCTTTTGCTATAGTCCTCCACTTGATATATGTGTGAAAAATCTTTATTAGGAATTGTTGGGGTTTTTATTTCCTGATGTTATGGACACGGAGACGGAAAATTAAGGAGAAGAAAGAAGGAAGATGAAGAAGAGAGGTAGGGAACAAAAAGTCAAGAGAGAGGGTGAGTTGAAAATACAAGAGAGGAAGAGGAACAAAGAACACAGGAAGACATTGAAGTCTGCCTCCATACCCACAGGACGGCAGAGAGAGCGGGAAAAACTAAACAAAACACAAAAAAGGAACATCGACAAAACCAACCAAACATTGTGAACTAAGAATTACACAACCACATCACACAAAAATAGATATAAAAATACAACAACAATGTCACAGAAAAACTCATGGTACCGATTAATCAAGCTCTAGTAATGATAACCTCAGCCCAAGAATATTTCCTTAAACACCAGAGAACCCACATCTATGTGTGTGTGTTAGCATGCTGGTGCATATGAGGTTTCTCCATAAGAGTGTTCGATAGTTGGTGTGAGCAGGCATCAATCTGTCTCCCAGGAATAGATGCAGACATGAAGGAGATCGGAGCAAAGATGTCCAAAGGACTGCCAGAGCCCCAGGCGGAGCCGACCGCATCCCCCAAGAGAGGAGCAAACGAGAACCCCAGGGGATCATCCAGCGGCCACTATGCCGGGGCGGGTCAGTCAACGGACCGGGGGAGCCGGGGCCCAGGGGCACCCCACCCCCCAGCAGGGACCCGACAAGGGACCGGCCGACGAGGGGCCCCCGACACTGCAGGGGCCGCCGCCGGCCGCCACGCACCGCCACGCACCGCCTCCACCCTAGGCCAATCCCCACCGCCAATATCCCAGCGCCCCACCGATAGCCGCAGGGGACGGACAGCATCCCCAGGCCGGGCTCAGCCAGCATCTGGACACCAAGTTGTACCAGCTCCCAGGTCCTGATCCCGCGCAACGCAGGGCGCCGAGACCAGGCATCCAACGAGGGCATTGGCCGACCGACACACCGCCCCCCCCAGGCCCGGCCAGGCACGAACCAGGTCCGAACCGGATTGACCACCGATGCACCGGCAGGCAGGGGCCCCCGTCACCGGCGGGGAGTGACGGAGGGGAAATAGGCCCCCCATTAAGTGTAAGGCCTGAGGTGCGCCAGGCGAGGGGGCAGACCAAGATCCAACCTGACAGGTAGACAAAGACATACAGACACAGTCATATGTTCCCTCCCTCTTAAACCCATACATTCTCACTGACTCACCAAGACACCCAAAAAAAATTACGCTGTACCCTCACTCACACACCCCATGCACACTTCATGCTCCCAGGTCCAGGTACCGATGCCCCAGTAGAGCCACCAGCCCCCGGACCCGGGAGGTGGACCCCCTACCTTCTAGGACGGAGACAAACAGACCGCCAAGGGCCCCACAGTGGCAAAGCAGCCCGAGAGCCCAGGACCCCGACCAGACCGCCTGTCCTCCTCCGGACCCCAACCGCTGATGGCCCGTAGCGAACAGGGGTGTGAAAAGACCCCTAGCCTCCATCCTCCCGCTCGAGTATGGTGTTGATGCGTGTTGTTATAATGTGCATTTAAAACAGAGGGGTGGGATGTGGGGAAGGCAGCCACACATCCCCCAACCCCCACCCCGAGCCCTCAGTGTCTATATGTGGTTTAACAGTGGGCACCGGCACCAGAGGTGAAGCTGATTGTACCGCTCCCCCTCTGGATGCCGAAAAGTGTGCCCACCCCAAAGTCCCTACATATGTGTCGCGTGAGAATGTTATAAGTGTGAGTGTCTAAGTTGTATATTAAAATTGGGACCCAGGACACCACGGGATAGCGAGGAGGGGCTTCCCTCCTCGCTATCCCGTGGCGTGTTTTCTGGCATCACTCTGACACCCCCCATTTAAAATGTTAGTTGATAATTAATGTGTGATCTCTCAAAACTCTTAATATCAATTGAACGCTTATAAACAACAAATTATAGTGCTGAAACTTCTACCTTTATAATCTATGTATAAACACACACACTTCTATTCTATGTGGACAAAATATTTAGTGCACCTACGAAAATAATAACTGAGTATTTTGATCTGATTTAAACACAGTGTAATTTATCTGGTGTAATAATAAAGATTTAACAAATCAAGCGAATTTCACAAATTATAAACTGGGGTTTAAATATCCTCCCATTAGTGTAGAACATTATAATCCCCATTTGAAAAGTCTAAGTTTTGTATTTCCTGAGCTGGAGCTGTTCTAGAGTGGTTCAGATAGAACATAAAGTGCAAGTTATTGAACTTTCACAAATCAAACAAAGGTTTATTCCCTAACCCCAAAGTGGGTTTGGCTGATTTTGCTATTAGTGTAGAATAATTGAGTCCAGGTTTGAAGAGTCAAAGTATTGTAGTTTTTAAGGTAGAGCAGATCAAAACTGCTCAAGTAAGTGGAAATTGAGTGGAATCGCACTTTAGCCATCACAGTGCTAACTAAGCATGGGGGTATTTTCGGTTTGTCAAAACTGAGCCCGACAGCTCCCCCTGCTATACGGCTTAGGCATTACCCACAAGTCACGAAATGTTCTTGACAGTGGGATACAGTCAATGAATGGGACTAATGGAGCTAAAGGAAAACGGTGCAGTGGCAGTGCAGTTTCATTTACCGATTTGTGTCTGTGTTCAAGGAAAAAATATGATTTAAAAATTGGGGCAAAAATGTAAATGTAAGATTTAAAAAAAAAGTGTGACTCAATGGATGCAATTTATGGATTGTACTTAAACAATCCAAAAGGTGTAACTGCTGTTTTGCATTTGTGAACGACTGAAAAACAAAATCTACAATTACAAAATACTACAACATTTTCTTCTATGACTTCAACTTCCCAGTTACAATACACAAATAGTTTTGCACCAAAAATACCATACTCTCATTTATGCATATGTATTCTGTCTTGCTAAGACTAATCTTCATTCCTGTCTTTCCCAGTGTCTACCTCCACCACTCTTGCTTTGCTCTACCTACACCCTGCTTTCACTGCAGATCACAATGTCATCTGCAAACATCCTTAGTCCATTAGACTCCTGTTTAACCTCATCTGTCAGCCTGTCCATCACCAAAGCAACCAAGAAGGGGCTTAGAGCCGATCTCCCCTGTCACTCCTACAGCACACCTCACTGCTGTCTCACAGCTCACATACATGTCCTGCACTACTCTAACATACTTCTCTGCCACTCCAGACCATCTCATGCAATACCACAGCTCTTCTCTGGGCACATTGTCATATGTTTTCTCTAAATCTACAAAGACACAATGCAGCTCCCTCTGACCTTCTCTGTACTTCTCCATCAGCATTCTTAAAGAAAAAAGTGCATATCTACTCTTTCTTGGCATTAAATCGTACTGAGGCTCACAAATGCTCCCTTCTGACCTAAGTCTAGCTTCCACCACTCTTTACCACTGCTTCATTGGCTTTACACCTCTGTAGCCACAATTCTGTACATCTCCCTTGTTCTTAAAAATCGGCACTAGAACACTTTTTCTCCATTCCTCAGGCATCTTCTCACTCTTCAAGATCTTGTTGAAGAACCTGGTGAAAAACTCTACTGCCACCTCTTCTTGGCACTTCCATACCTCCACATGTATGTCAGGATCAATTGCCTTTTCCACTCTTATCCTCTTCAAAGCTTTCCTCACTTCATCTTCACTAATCTCAGCTACTTCCTGATCCACAACAGTCACCTCTTCTACTCTACATTCTCTCTCATTTTCTTCATTCATCAGCTCTTCAAAGTACTCTTTTCATCTTCCCATCACACACTTGGCACTTGTCAGTGCATTTCCATCCCTATCCTTAAAGGAGCATTTCATCCATGGGAACATTGATCTTCATTGAAAGTGGGTCATATATGTAGTCGAAATGTATTAAAATTTTCCGAATTTGGTGCCTTTTTGACGAGTTATGACAGAAAGTAACTTTAGCTGCACCTAACCTGCTAAACATCCTTTCCATCTTTCTGCCTCACCAACATGTACAAATTATTCTCTCCCTCCTTACGGTCCAACCTAGTATACAGGTCATCATACGCCCTTTGTTTGGCCTTTGCCACCTCTACATTCACCATATGCTGCTTCTCCCTGTACTCCTGTCTACTCTCCTCAGTCCTCTCAGTGTCCCACTTCTTCTAAACTAACTTCTTTCTCTGTATATGCTCCTGGACTTTATTGTTCCACCACCAAGTCTTCTTATCTACTTTACTCCTTCCAGATGTCATACCAAGTACCCTCCTACCTGTCTCCCTAATCTCATTAGCTGTAGCTGTCCAGTCTTCTGGGTGGACCTCCTGACCACCAAGAGCCTGTCTATACTCCTTCCTGAAAACCTCACAACACTCTTCTTTTTTCAGTTTCCACCACCTGGTCCTCTGCTCTGCCCTTGTTCTCTTCACCTTACTCATCAGTTTCCTCCTACAAACCACCATCCTATGGTGTTTAGCTGCGCTCTTGCCTACCACTACCTTGCAGTCACTAATCTCCTTCAGGTCACAACGTCTACATACAATGTAGTCCACCTGAGTGCTCCAGCCTCCACTCTTATAAGTCACCCTATGTTCCTGCCTCTTCTGGAAGAAATAATTTACAACAGCCATTCCCATCCTTTTCATAAAGTCTACCACCATCTGTCCTTCTTTGTTCGTTTCCTGGATACCAAACCTGCCCATCACCTCCTCCTCACCTCTGTACCCTTCACTAACATGTCCGTTAGAATCTGCACCAATCACCACCCTCTCAACTCTGGGGATACACTGCATCAAATCATCTAGTTAACTCCAGAATTTTTGCTTCTCTTCTAACTCACATCCTACCTGTGGGGCATAACCACTAACAACGTTGGTCATTATTCCTTCAATTTCAAGCTTCAGACTCATCAACCTATCTGACAGACTTTTCACTTCCAGAACGTTCCTACAAACTCCTCCTTCAAGATAACTCCTACTCCATTTTTCTTTACATCAACACCATGGTAGAACAACTTGAACCCTTCTCCTAAGCTTCTAGCCTTGCTACCTTTCCACCTGGTCCACTGAAGAAGAAAAGAGATTAAAATAAAGCTATCAGTGTTAAAATCAGTTTGCGTAAAACTATAACAGTTTTCAAAAAGTCTGTTCATCATGACTCTTTTTTTGTGCTCCACTTATGTTTAACCATTAACCTCAGTGTCACTGAAATTCCTTTTTTTGCTCTCTTGGCTATTATTTTCGGGAAGAACGCAAGGACTTCATGCATCTGTCAGAGGATGTGGTGTTACCAAAAATGGTTTATTGAGGTATTGAGGGCGTTTCTGTATGCACATGACTGTGAATGGGCACGAGCACCTAGGTACTAATGTGAATAAAAACTTTTAAACAAGCATTGAATGAATACACAGGCCAAAAGGTGAAGGGGTTGGGTGCTAAAATAATTAACTAAATGCAGAAAAGGGTTAGCACAGGATGTGACCCATGGGTCAGAAAGGAACGGTCACGATTAAATTGACAAAACTGTTAAGAACAGGATGTGAGCCAGGGGTTAGAAGAAGAATGGGTCACGATTCTCTGAAAAAAATCAGGAAACATCTGGTTGTTTGATCGTGCAAATGGTCTGTTGGGAGAAGACAGGTTTTCTGCTTAGTAACCAAAAGGAATATATTAAAAGGGGCTTAACCTATGGACTAAGGGCACACTTTGCATATATATGAATATGTATTATTGAGCTGATTGGATCCTGTAAGAGAGGCTGTCTCTCAGAATGTTTTGTAATAACTTAGTAAAGTAATAAAAGGCATTTATGAGGAAGAGTTCTTTGGAGAAGGTTTGGTAAGAATCTCCCTCCCCATGCATGCCGAAACATATATATTGTGTGAATGTTTAATTCTTTTTTATACTCAGCCACAGGATAAACGAACTGGGAGAGAGGAGTTAGCAGACAGTAGGCTGGTCAGGGACTGGTAGCATAGCAGCGTGAGGCGCAGACTTTCACTTAAAAATCTCCTCTCATCAGTACGTACAGTACATATGGGAATTATCAACAGATGATTGTGGAGGAACATGCGTACGAATGTCCACCGCATATTTGATAAATCAAACATGAACAAACATTCTAAATTTAATTGGTAGAATAGAATATTGGACAGCTTCTATGAAGGTTTGATAAACGAGGGCCTTGGGATCCACCAGCATCTCCACTGTCTTATCTGTGTTGATCTGTAGTTGGCGATCATCACACCAGCTCACACACTCCTCCACTACATAGCTGTGGGTTTTTCAGACGCTACCTTGTCTTATAAACGTGGTGCTGCCCAACCATTTCCTCTGTGGGAGCCCTTTGCCTTGGGAGCGGTGCTGTGGCTTCGTGGGTGCTCTCCAGGTAGCGCTTGAGTGGAGGTGGGGGTCTCTGCCTTGCCTCTGCTGGGCGCCCTGTATCAGTACATTGGCTGCTGCTGTTGATGTGCTGCTGTCCTTTTTATTGTTGCTCTTAAGTGTGTGTGTGCACATGAGGGTTGAGGGGTATAATTGTGATCATGGTTTTAAATCTGTGAGGGAGGGATGGGAATGTGGTTTATGTGGGGCCATTTTAATCTGTACAGCACTTTGAGTTGCAATGTTAAATGAAAAGCGCTTTATAAATAAAGTTTGATTGATTTAATTGCTTCTTACCTTATTTTTGATAAATAAAAGGCAATATTAGCTACAAACGGCTTTGTGATTAAGTTTGATTACAGATTGAAATAGTAGAGCCGGAGACTTTAAGACCCCATATGTCTATAAAAACGTATTCCGATGTCTTATTTGCTTTCAGTGATTGAAAGGGATCCCAAACATGTTATATTTTAGGATTCCTTTAAGGGAAGACTCATTCTCACTTTGTGAAAGGCTTTATAGTCTGAGATCCGAAATCATGATGCATTCCACTTTTATCTGGATTGGGCACACCAATAGAAAATGGACAATACAGTTATAGAGGAAACAGTTCAATGCTGACATGGGTCTTAAATATGATAGAAACGATAACTTGCTTCAGTAATTTAATTGATTAAGTAACTCCTGTCTTGACAGTGATCCAACAGAAAATCACTGACATTCTCCAGAAGGGAGTAAAGCGCAAAACATGACTGCTAAAATTTGTGTGGCTGT
This sequence comes from Valencia hispanica, assembly GCA_963556495.2. Lineage (NCBI taxonomy): Eukaryota > Metazoa > Chordata > Actinopteri > Cyprinodontiformes > Valenciidae > Valencia > Valencia hispanica. Next base: position 36,481,614 of record OY747712.1, read on the forward strand.
TCAGAGCGCTGATCCAGGCATATTAATGGGAAAGTTGAGTGCAAGGTAAACATTTGAATGAAATAGATGCTCAAGCAGCAGGGATAACCGCAGCCTTGAGAGGGTTGTTAAGGACCACCACATACAATCCTATCTGTTTTCGATGATGTTCCAACTCATAGAGATTCACCAGTGTGTTTACATGTTGCAAGAATTCTACTAAATAAAGGATTCACGGCTTTAAAAAAAACAAACAAATATCAGACACTTTATTTAGTGAGCACCAGTAGGTAAGTACAAGAAACTCAAGTTAATGTTTCAACAGAAGATACAATTAGACAGCAGAACAACTAACACTCAAGTTTACAGTTATTTTACCTGTATGGTTTAGGGTGCCAATAATTGCAGCACAGATGATTTTGTAAAGTTACTCAAGTAAAAAATTTGATTTGAATTTTTTTCTTTTTTACTGTGCGAGATTATGCTACTGCAATAAAAGAGGAATATATTCTAAGGCTTTTTACATGTACCTGGTTTACCTGTGGTGCAATAATTGTAAGGGGCCTGCATCATCACCCTTAATTGAGTGATGTGTTTTTGTTCATTACTGGTGTATGTTGTATCAGACCTGTCTCAAAGTGTGAAACTTCCCATTAATTTGAAAACAGAAAAAAGGAGACTTTGTCTTATTAGATTGGACTAGTAATTTTGTGGTATATTTCACAGCAGCTTTGCCATGTTTCTCTACTAATTATATGTCTGTCTGCCTGCCTGTAGAGCAATAAAACAAAGCACCAGAAACGGTGTGAAGACGCAGGTCTCAAACACTGACAAAGTTTTTTTTCTTTACATTCTACTCTGAGACTACAAAAATAACTGAGATCTAGACATGGACGGACACAGGGCGCTGCCGTCTCACACCGGCTTTCAGATTGGAACTAAACGCAAAAATAAAATAAAAACGTCTATGTGTGAGTGTTTCATGTGCCTAAGTGTATTCCCCCAATCATATTTCCCACTTTCAACATGCCTGCATGTGTGTTCATATATGTGTGTGTGTGTTTCTTTCTTCAGGTTCTCCGTTGAGGTGTGTTTCCCACATATGTGTTCTCTATACACAGCACTATGTAGTGGTTGGAGCAGGAGCGGGCGTGTTGTCCCAAGAGCCGTCCAGTCTGCAGCAGCGCAGCCTGGCCCGTCACCGCCATGTCGCCCGTCCTCCATGCCTCACAGTAGTTGGTGGTCAGACGGATGCCCACCGTGCTGGAGCCGTGCCACACCAGCTTCTCCGGCCTATACGAAGTTGAACAGGGATGTTGAATCAGCACTGTTCCAGAGGAGCGTTTTCAGATTCTCCCTAAAAGTCTTCAGTTGGACTTCTAACAATACTTGTTCACCTTATATTCACAGTAGACTTTTTAATTCTATAGTTTTCTATGATGAACAAAAGAATTTGTTAAAACTAAATCACTTGTGGCTTATCAAAAATATTCACTCTTTTGTCTTGTCAATAATTGATTTTATTTATTAAATTATTTATCTATTTATTTATTAAGTTTCTTATTTGCATACCTTCCTAGTTTCTTAAGTTAATTACTTACCTCCTGTGTATTTGCTTACACTGCAAGTAAGTTGAGTTACTACCTAAAAAATCTGTTCAGTTATTTATTTTGTTACTCACTTACCTGTTTACGTACTAAGCTGGCTACTTATTTACCTTTTTACTTACATATCTTTTTAATTAATTTGTCACTTATTTTCTTACCTACCTTTTTCAACCTTTTAAATTTCTAACTTATTTACTGCCATACCTATTTACTTATTTACTTGTGTTTTAACCATCTAGGCTACTTGTCTTACAAAATTACTTACTCACTTACTTACTTACTTATGTAATGAGCTATGTATTTACTTATCTAATTTACTTAATTACTTACTTAACCCTTTACTTACATATTCACTTAGTTGTTTACTTATTTCCTTAATTCGATTTAACTCAACTTACTTATATACTGCTTGCCTTCTTTCTTACTTGATGGCACATTGAGTTATTTTATAATTACACTAATTACTTTGCTATTTAATTTGCCGTAAAATTGGCACTGCTGAGTACATACGGATGCATCAGCAGTCATTCCAGTAAATTTTAGGCTTGTAAATGACATAACGCTCAGAGCATGTTGTCACTATCATCATGCTTTGCAGTGGCAGGAGAGTCGGACTAAAAGTTTTTTTTTCTATTCTTTTGACAGGTCTACCCTTTCTTTCTTTGGAAATAGAGGAGTTGTGCTGCTCATCCAGATTAGACTTATTTTTGTCTCTACCTCTGTTGTGTGAGATTAACTGATATTAATTTTGGGTTTTTGCTGCAACATTTGAGTTGCATTAACATTGGATCAGTAGCTGTGCGGCCTATGTGGCTTTACCTGCCATGTGAAAGCTGATTCACTCAAGTAGTGAAAAATAATCCATAGCAGCTTGTTTTATTTGATCAAACCGAATATGCTGCTGTATTTAATGTGCAGGATAATGAGGAGGAAGCATTATTTTTTTATGGTATTATGTCTTCCAAGGTCAGTAAAGGACAGTAGTGTGACAGGGTATCAGTCTGTATTTATCTGGTTGTTGGCATTCTTGTGGTGGCTGTTTGTGCTGCTATGTACTTTTTATTTTCTAATAATAGATTTGATTAGAGATCAAGAATTATACTGTTTTTCTTGCATTTTTTAAAAACAACTTTGGATTTGAAAAAGTTAATTTCTACTTGCTATAACACTTCAGTTAAATAATCTGGAGTTAGAAGATGTGTGCTAATTAAAAAAAAGACTAGGCTGGATCAGTGATCTCTTTAATCCTCCACATGTACCATCTCACATTTTCTTTACTATGGCTTTACATTAACAGCCCTTCCCTGTTTGCCAATTTCCACTCACCATGCTGAATTGGTCAATACGTTTCGTCCGTCAAATGAAAAGATTGGTGTGGATGGGTTAAACAATCCAGCGGTCCCAGAGAAGATGGAGGCCCAGCTGGTGAACAATATTTCCCCCTAAGAACAGTGGGGGGAAAAACAAAGTTAACTGGTAGGTTATTTTAGAAAAACAAAATCAATGATCTCCATTAATCCAAAGCAATCCTTTCAAAAATATATTGTATTAGGTAAGCTAACTCTAAAACAAAAAATGTAATGGACATTCAAACATGTTATACTGTATTTAGAGAAATCTTGGACTAAAAGCATTTGCTCACCCTCAAATTAACCACTGGCAGGTCGTTGTGGTCAGCCTTCCTTACTATGGTCGCCAGGTCCTGGAGGTGTGAGGACAAGAAGGCCCTGTAGGTGGAGGTGAGGCCCATGGAGCGCGCCTGCTGGTAGCACTGGAAGTCTGCTCCACGAATGCCACGCATGTCCCCTTTGAGCGGGGCATTCAGGGCCACTAAATGGAGCTGAATTCAGACATGAAGGCAGAGATGTGGAAAGATAAGCACTAAGGCAAGGCAAGGCAATTTTATTTGTATAGCACACTTTCAAAAACAGGGTAATTCAAGGTGCTTTACATGATTTGGTGATTACAAAACAAAACAAAACAAACATAGAATATAACATTGGAATTTTAAAAGTAAAAGTAGCAAATTAGCATGAAACACACATTACACATGATGCCCAATAAACATACACAACACATGATACACAATAAAGCAAGAGAAAGATCAATAAAGCAAGAGAGCATGAACACATTTCATACATATGACATCAAGCATTTACTCGAAGGCAATTCTAAACAGATGGGCTTTTAGTCTTGGTTTAAAGCAGTTCAGAGTTTCAGCAGCTCTACACTCGTCAGGAAGTCTGTTCCAGATAAGGGGAGCATAGAAACTGAAAGCTGCTTCTCCACGTTTAGTTCTGAGTCTAGGGATGTTTAGTAGGCTAGAGTTGGAGGACCTGAGTGGCCTTGGTGATTGGTAAGGTGACAACAGGTCTTCAACATACTTTGGTGCTAAACCATTCACTGATTTATAAACTAGTAAAAGTATTTTGAAATCTATTCCCTGAGCTACAGGGAGCCAGTGTAAGGACTTTAGAACTGGGGTGATGTGCTCTACTTTCCTGGTTCTAGTGAGCAGCATTCTGGATCAGCTGCAGCTGTCTGATTGACTTTTTAGGCAGACCCCTGAGGACGCTGTGGCAGTAATAAATCTGACTAAATATAAACGCATGGATGAGTTTTTCCAGATCCTGTTGCAACATCAGTTGTTTGTTCAGGTGATAGAAGGCTGACCTTGTTATTGCGTTTATGTGACATTGTAGGCTCAGGTGTGAGTCCATAATTACACCTAAGTTTCGTGCCTGATCAGTAGTTTCTAGCTTTATTAACTGAAGCTGTATCCTGAGTGACTCTTGGTCATTCCTCTTTGGGTCCAAAAATAATTACTTCAGTTTTGTTTCTATTCAGCTGGAGAAAGTTACATCCATCCATTTATTTGGTCAATGCATTTACTTAGGGTTTGGATGGGTTAAAAGTCACCTGGTGACATTGTAATGTAAAGCTGAGTATTGTTTGCGTAGTTATGGTAGCTAACCTTATTGGTTGCTATAATTTTGCCTAGTGGGAGCATGTAGATATTAAATAAGAAGAAAATTAAGAAGACATGAAGGCAGAGATGACTGTGTGTGGCATGAGTTTGTCATACTTACTCCAGGTACAGACTCAATGGTCTGTGGCAAAATATTGTAGCTGGGCTGATATCCTCTACTGCCCTCCTGCAATTCCTGATCAACAGAAACGATGAGAGATATATAAAAAGAGTCAGTTTGTATAGAAAGTGTGTCTGTGTGTTTGTATGAACCTGACTGTGAGCTCTTTGCGGTCTGCTCCACTCTCCCGTTCTGCTCAGAGCTTGAGACGCTTCTGATGTGGAAGCTCCATTATGGATCAGCTCTCCGAGCTAAAAAAGAAAAAGCAGCGGGTGAAAATGTGTATGTTTATACTTTCTGAAAGTGTTTTGAGTTCTCACAAACAGAAAGAGATTATTTGCCGTCATTTTTACTGAGTACAATGGACATATATGTTTGTACATTGCTTACAAAAGTACTCATATCCCGTTTTCATGTCTTCACACTAAAACTACAACATACAATGTATTTATCAGGAGTTTATGAGACCAACACCAATTAGTACATACCTGAACTAGGAAAAACAAGTGTTATTTAACTTTTCTTTTTACAAATTAAAAGTTGAACGTTTCACATAAATGTGTTTTCAACTTTTTTTAATCTGAAACCCCTAAATAAACTCCGTTGTAGTCCATAACAGTGGACATTTTACAGAACCATCTTTCACTGCAATCAAAACTACATGTCCGTTTAGGGTATGTGTTTACCAGCTTTGCACATCTAAAGAATTACCTTTTTGTCCAAGCTCAGCCAGCCTGGATGGAAAGAGTCTGTGAACACATTTTTCAATTGGATTTTGACCTGGACTTTGACTGGGCCATTCTAAAACATCATTGTGTTGCTTGGAGGTGAAGATCTATCCTAGACTTGAGTTTCTTTGCAACTCTAAACTGGTTTTCATTCAGGACTGTGTATTTAGGGTTACCCATCTTCAGGGTTGGACTGGCCATCTGGCATACCGGGCATCATCCCGGTGGGCCGTTGACCCAATGTGGGCCGGTCCGCTGTTTTTTTTCTTTTTTCCTCTCTCTAAATTCCCTCCAATTGTGCCGGCCAATTGGCTACAGAGGGCTAGCAGTGTGTTGCCAGCATCGACCGATATTATTGGTCTATGTTTGTCATCGTCAATCAAACATGGGCTGACAGCCTATGAGAGCAATGACAGTGCTGTCAACCACACAAAAAAACAGGGTGGGCGGGACCTCATGACATGGGCCGGAGTGGTGGCACTGGGACGGTGATACAGTCAATGGACGGGATGCTGCTGAGCTGAAAATGGAGAAGGGTAAGAAACGCCCCGGTGGCGCTGAAAAAGTACAACTCAAAAAGCTGAAATCTCTGGAGGTGGAAGCTGCTAAATGTTTAAGGTTGACAGACCTATTTGGTGCCGGGGTCACCACCCCAGCAGCAGGTGGCGCTGCGCGAGGAGACGCGCAAAGTAGAGACATCCATGGTAAGTAAAGTTAGCGTGGGGTTGGCTCGGCTACATTTTGAGACATGCCCAAAATAAAGTATAAAACGGTTTTACATTGACTGCGATGTGACCTGAATAACTGAATACTTGTGACAACATATTAGCCCAGAGTTGAAGGGCTGACTGTTGGGAGTTGCGTTTGATGTTGTTAAATATGCCAAATTGTGATACTTTCGGTTATTATTGTTCAGATGATTTAGGTAAACTAGCTAACAGCTACTATTGGCAGTGGTCTCTGGTTGCCATAGCAACAGTAAACATTAAGGAGAGACAATACAGGTGAAAAAAAGTTAGCTTCAAGATACCTTCATGAAACTTAACAAACTTAATCCTAGTATTAAAAAACATCTTTTGTATTAGAAGTTTTGATATAAATTCTGTTTAGATATGCAAATGAGGTGTAATCTGGTTAAAAATTTGCTAATTTGCATATATTTTTAAATGTATCATCTCAAAATTGGTGAGAGACAGATTGAATTTTTCTCTAATTTTGTAATCATATATGTTATCAAAAACTTTTTACAGAGGGAAATAGGTTTATTTAATTTAATTTCTTCATAAATCAAAAAACAGTGTAAGTAGCTCCAAAAAACTCATTTTTGCCCTGTTTTTTTAAATAAAAAATTGCACATATATAGTCTTTAGAACGATGTATTGACAAATCACTCTGTAATTTTTTTCAGCTCATAGCATAGAACAATGGTGGAAAGTTTGGTGTATATAGGTATAACTGATTTCAATATTATTCGTTTTGAATGTTGGAAAAAACTAATTTTGAGAAAACCGCAATTAAAGATTTGCATTAGCTAATTCAATGCTATGTGAAGTACAAATGACCAAATGTTTGTGATTGGTCATTAATTTAAACAGGCATACCCTTTTTGAAAATTTGTCTTTTTTGGGGGCTTTTTGTTTAGACTGCTTCGTGTTAACAGGCAACCGGAAACAGTGAGACAGAAAATAGAATGCCAAATCTGCTGTCGCACCTGCACTAAAATGATAAAAATAGTCGATTTTAGATGTGTTTCAGAGTTGTAGTTTGTTTTATTCTGAAAGCCAACATGTTAAGGATGTTAAATATCCACAAATCTCACAATTGACCAGGCCACGAAAAATCCATGTTTTTGCCTGTAGTGTCTTGCCTTAACATGAACTAATGTGTCAAGCCACATGTGCTTTATTTGTTAACTGATATCAAGGAATATGATTCTCATTTGTACTGTAGTATGGATAAGAGGAGATGCTGCGAGGTTTGTGGACTTTTATGTAGTGTCGGCTGATAATGTAGTGGGCTGGTCTGGACAGAAAATGCCAGAGCTGAATTTTTGTCCCAGTCCACCCTTGCCCATCTTCCAAAGTACTCTAACTAGCTTCCTTCCTTCTGCTGCAGTAAAGCATCCCAACAGCATGATGCTGGTGTTTTGTTTTATGATGTAGATGGTTTATTCAGTGTGATGTGGAGTGTTCATTTTTCCACTACACCTAGCTTCTTACATAGAGGCCAAAAAGTCCAACTTTGGCACTTCTAGCCTAAACAACTGTTTGCTGTGTTCCCCTGCGTGACTGTGTGACCACATATATAAGAAATTGCTTTTTTCCTGCCACTCTTTCATAAAGTCCAGATTTGTGGACTAATCTGGCCTAACAGTTGTCCTGTCGACAGACTTTAGGTTGATGGCCACATCCTGGTAGGTTTGCTGTGGTGCCAGGATTTGTGGGTAAAACTGCATATTTCCAACTCTAACTCTGACAAGCCATCTAATAATGCACAGAATGCACAGATAAGACACCATGAAGAAATGTAAATCTGATGCTGACTCTAACAAACAGTACAAACCGGGATTTGCCGCCAACCGTTGCGTGCTCTGACGTACAGCTCCCCTCCCCTCTCAGACACATACGCCAATGTTCCCTCAGCTGCTCGCTGTGTCTCTTTGGAGAGAGCCTTGATGGTTTTGAAGGTCATCACCTGATCACACACACACACCATCAGAACGTCAATGCTGGTGCCATCTGGCACTTTGGAGGGTAATCTACTAATTTGTTCCAGTACAAGTACACTTGGATCAGTCATCTTACCAGGTTAGCATAACCTGGAGATCCTGGTGGACCAGGAGGACCAGGAGGACCAGGGATGCTGACATCTGATGACCAGACATGCAGTATGTTTACACATGAAGAGATCCAACCAGCTTCTAAGACAAGGACATTAATTCTTTTAAAATCTTTCTCTGTCAAACACATACCAGATCCATATTCAGGGGCTGGTCCTGGGGGCCCAGCAGGGCCAGGCAGGCCTTGGGGTCCAGGTTGCCCAAGCCCAGGAGCTCCAGGCTGACCAGGAGCACCTGCTGGACCTGGGGGACCTACAATAGACTCTCCTTTTGGACCCTGAAGACACAAACACAAAAATGTCTTTAATTGGCAATTCTTCTGTGCTTCTTAAACACATAGCAGATTTATGTTTAGAATGCTGCGGTTCTTTTTTTCAAGGCTCTTATGCACTTTCTTCATCTGGCAATTGGCAAAGGCAATGAACAAAACCAAAGTTTGATTTGTTTTCTGGATTGAGTTGAACCCACCACAAGTCCAGATTTTCCCGGAAGTCCTGGAGGTCCAGCCAGGCCTGCGTCGCCCTTTTCACCTTTGAATCCCACATCGCCTTTAGCTCCCTGTGCAATCAACTGCAGAAAACAGACAGATAGAATTGTCAAAATGAATGTCAAACTACCACAAGATACAGAGGCCTCCATAAACATTAGCAACCCTGGTAAAGATGTGTGACATCAATTGATCTTTAATTCCAGAGAATAAAAGGGTTTGTGATGCCATGCACTCTGACAAGGTATCTAGGGGTTCTGGAAGAAAAACTGGCCCACAGCATCACAGAAGCTCAACCATACTGAACAGTGGCCAGGAGATGATTTTCAAGAAAATAAAACGTTTTTTAAGCTAACTACTTAGACATGGGTTTAATATTAAGTTAACCCTCAATAATACAATGACTTTTTGCCTGAGTTAAATCTAGAAGAAGCTCTCTAAAGAATTGAGGGTCATCAGTATTCGGAGCGCATAATGAAAGTTATAGGGATGTCAATGAGATCAAATTGTACCATTAATATTCCGCCCTTTTGATATTTGTTTAACTGTTTTGTTTTTGCATCGAAATCTTTCTGAAATAACACAGCCACGCCTCTAGATTTTGAATTATAAGAGTTGTACAATACTTTACCCACCCAGTCTCTTTTTAGTTTTGTGTGCTGTTTGTCTGTTAAATGAGTTTCATATATTGTGTGTTGGAATCCCATTTTCTACAAATGAACTGAACAGACTTTTGGACGACTGGAAGCCATGTTCCCTAAATGGACTGAGCAGACCACGTTTCCCAGCAATCCTAGCAGTGACCCCCAACACACTCCTATTGGTCCGTGGCCACCAATGGTAACATTAACGATGACATCACGGCCAAAGGGCTACAAGAGTGGTAGTGGCAGCCATTTTCAAACAGTTTTCAGCAGAGGTTCTTAGCAGAAACTCCTGCTATACAAAGGACATCTCACCGGTGAAGATTCTCTTTTGTTCTGACCCGCTGGACCGAGAAGAACTCTAATTTCAACGCTTCGAAGTGCTCATCCTGTTTGTGTATCCAGTTTGGGAGATATCCGGACTGTTCCAAGACAGTTCGTAACGACGTCGACCTGCAAGCCACCGGCCTGCAGTTGGGACACAGTCCTAAAATCCTGCGCAGGTTTTCTAACTCTTCCTTTTCTTGCTCAACTACGGACACATTTTGCTCTCCTCCTCATGGACCGTACTTCCCTCAACGGAAAGTAGGACTGAACCGGTTCATTTATGCTAATCTGGTGTCTGGGCAGACAGATAAAGGGAAAATAGAGTTTTTAACGAGTTAGATCTTGTTCATTGTTTGTTTAAAGTGTTTTTTTTTTAAAGCTCTGAATCTGTGGCTCATTTGGCGTCGCCGCATGCATGAGTTTGAGCTGTATTTGCAGTGTTCGAAACTGTTTTATCCTGAGCCTTTCTTTCTTTTTCTTTCTTTCTTTCTTTCTTTCTTTCTTTCTTTCTTTCTTTCTTTCTTTCTTTCTTTCTTTCTTTCTTTCTTTCTTTCTTTCTTTCTTTCTTTCTTTCTTTCTTTCTTTCTTTCTTTCTTTCTTTCTTTCTTTCTTTCTTTCTTTCTTTCTTTCTTTCTTTCTTTCTTTCTTTCTTTCTTTCTTTCTTTCTTTCTTATCACCTGGTAGGCAGAGTCGGGCTCGGTCCGACCTGCTATAGCTGGTCTGTTAGCTAAAAGGTTAGGTAGTCTGTTAGCTAAAGCAGAGGCCTTCCACATGGACGCTTCACCCCATGTGCTGCTCTCCACCTTAGCACAGAGCTAAGTTTTATGTCCCTTTGTCCCACAGGCTATCTTAGTTGAGCCCCCTGGAGTAAGGGCCACCTCCCCTCCCCTCCCCTGCGAAAGGGGGAGCTGTCTGTTTGTGTGTGTTAATTGTGTTTAAGTCTCTCATATTATTGTTTTCTAAGATCTGTAATAGTTAGTTGCATACTTTAGAATAGATGGGAATTATTGACGAAATGTTTTGGCTGTAAGGTTGATCTATTTTCTTTATAAATTCCCCTTATCTTAAAGAGAAGTTGTCTGGGATTACTTGGAGTAATGCGTACAATTAATGTCCACAGCGTAAGAACTTATTCCTTCATCTATTGTTTAACTATCTCAGCCATATCAGGCAGGTAATCATAAACATAAACTGAGACTGAACAATTTGGGTATTGATATTCCTGGAATCCAGATGGTGCCCCCAAACTTGGTAATTTTTACATAAAATTATTAATCTTATTAATAATTGCCCTAAGCAATAATTCATAATTATTCATAGCCAAATCCTACCTATCTGTGGCACAAGTGCAATATCAGCCTTCAGTTTTTTTTGCAGAATTTCAGTATTTTCTTTAGTTTAGTTGGGTTATTTAAAAAATTCACATTCAATGAAATTATATTAATATTACGAGACACCATCAAATGAAGAAAAGTAAAAAAAAGAAGAGTATTTACGTCATTGGAAATATGAAAAACAAAAACTTAGGCCAGTCTATCCTTTGTTTCTTGTCAGATCTAACCGGAGTGTTTGTTGCCAAAGAATTCAATCTTAGTCTCATCTGACTAAAGAACACAGTTCCAGGTAAAGGCGCAGTAGGGTTTAGTAAGCTTTATATGTTTATATTTTTGATAGTGGGACAAAAACAGCATTTTTCTGACATCACTCCCAAAACAACTACTTGGCACATACAGTAGATACTATTTAATTAATGGTTGTTGAGTAGTTAGCAACCCAAAGATGCCACTGATTACTGAAGTTTTTCACCCTTAGCGCTAACTGTAAATAAGGACAAGTTTGGGTGAGAAGTTTTTTTTGTGTGTGTAGTCATTTCCTGACAAAGGAGGATCAACACCCATCTCTCAGTTTATTGACATATTGTCTTTCCCATTTTGAAGAGTTTCTAAGAGGAATGAGCCTGTGTATCACATCAAATTTATTTAGTAAGTAAAGTTTAAATTATGATTTATTTATGCTAATTTTTACAGAAATTGTTAAGTATGCAAATAATTGTGTCATTGGTAATTTTGAAAAGACAATTATTTCTTAACTGGATTTTTTTCTTAGTAAACTATCAAATCGGATTATATCTGCTGGAGATGTGCAGTGCAAGACAAGCTTTCACTCACCGTTATTCCATCAGGTAAAGCAGGGGCTGGGTGGGAACACAATTGTAGCATGTTATACCATAATTAACAATGAATGCACAAATTGAAGTGACTCAAATTCAAAAGACGCTGTTGAGTGTGATTGCAGGAAAGTGATGGCCAAAGAGACGAGTCTTACCGGGTGTTCCCGGCTCACCAGGCATCCCTTCATCTCCTTTGTCACCTTTCAGTCTCATCGACTCTCTCTTTTTCACCGACTCCTACACACACATAGATGCATATTAATAAACTGATTGCTCAGGTTGTACGCATGTGCTTACCAAATGGTTGAACATTTTTAAATCGTAAAAAGCTGCAGTTAAACACTATGTTAAACAGGGTAAAGGGGGTATCAATAACTTTGCTGCCTGCCCGGCAAAAAATGATTTAATCCAGGGGACACATGCTCAATTATTGAGGTTAACATACAGGGATAAAGCAGGAGGGTTTTACAGTGCAGACCTGGATGAATTAAAATTAGGTGGAGTTAGATCTGCTCCTGTTTGTTCTCAGCAAATATGAGTTACAAAAATGTGTTCTCAGAAACCTCCTGATGGGCTTGAAATTTAAGCCTGACTTCATTATACTTTATTAAATAGACACAACAGCCTATCACTGCACATCATTAGCAACATGTGGATCAACTCAGTGTTTTTGTTACTCAGGTTTTATGTAAATTAGCAAAGCAGTTATGGATGTCTCTTCAACTCACTACATTTTTCATAAGATATTCTTTTCCAAGATGCTGAATTATTTAAAAAAGCAAACCCACAACCAGGAAGAAACTTCACTTACCCAACAGTATTTTGCGTTTATGTAAATCAGAGCTGGTTCATCATCCCCTTTTTAATCAATCACTCAAAGAAAAAAAAGCTGCATGTCACCCCTTTCTACTAAAAAGAGGAGTGTGATAACATTTTTGGTTGTTGTAAGAGTGATGGAGCTCCATCTCTGATCTACAGTGGGGCAAAAAAGTATTTGGCAGCCTCCGATTCGTGCAAGTTGTCCCAAAAGATGAGAGAGGTCTGTAATTTTAATCATAGGTACACTTCAACTGTAAGAAACAGAATGTAGAAAAAAATTCCAGGAAATTACATTGTATGATTTTTAAATAATTTATTTGCACAATGGTGCAGAAAATAAGTATTTGGTCAATAACAAAGGTTCACCTAAATACTTTGGAATGGAACCTTGGTTGGCAATGACAGAGGTCAAACGTTTCCTGTAGGTCTTCACCAGGTTTGCACACGCTGTGACTGTTATTTTGGCCCACTCTTAAATGCTGATCTTCTCTAGAGTTGTGATGTTTTGACTTTCAACACCCTCCAAAGATTCTCTATTGGATTGAGGTCTGAAGACTGGCAACGCCACTCTAGAACCTTGAAATGCTTTTTACGTAGCCTTTCCTTCATTGCCAGGGTAGTGTGTTTGGGATCATTGCCATGCTGGAAGATCCATCCATGTTTCATCCTCAATGCGCTCACTGATGGAAGGAGGTTTTTGCCCAAAATCTCATCCTTTCAGTAATACAGATCAGTCATCCTGTCCCCTTTGCAGAAAAGCAGCCCCAAAACATAATGTTTCCACCCCCATGCTTCTCAGTGAGTATGGTGTTCTTAGGATGCAACTCAGGATTCTTTCCCATCCAAACACAGCGATGGCGTGGTCTTATCTCACCACATGACATTCTCCCAAACCTTCTCTGGATCAACCAGATGGTCTGTGGGAGACTTTAGACGGGCCTAGACATGTGCTTGCTTAAGCAGGGGGACTTTTCAGACGCTGCAAGATTTTAATCCATGACGACATAGTGTGTTACTAATAGTAACCTTTGTTACTGTGGTCTCAGCTCTCTTCAGGTCATTGACCAGTTCCCCCCGTGTAGTTCTGGCCTCGCTCCTCACCATTCTCAAGATCATGTGTACCCCACAAGGTGAGATCTTGCATTAAGCCCCAAGTTGAGGGAGATTACTATTTATTCAATTTTCTAATAACTGCTCCATAAGTTGATCTCTTCTCACCCAGCTGTTTTGTCTGTTGTAGATTGGCTCTTCCCAGTCTTGTGAAGGTGTACAATCTTGTCCCTGGTGTCCTTGGACATCTCTCTGGTATTGGCCATGGTGGACGTTGCAGTCTCACTGTTTGAAGGTGTGGACAAGTGTCTTTTATTCAGATAACGAGTTTAAACAGGTACCATTAATACAGGTAACGAGTGGACGAAAGAAGAGATTCTTAAAGAAGAAGTAACAGGTCTGTGAGCTCCAGAATTCTTCCTTGTTTGTAGGGGCTAAATACTTGTTTTCTGCACCATTATACAAATAAATTATTTAAAAATCATACAATGTGATTTACTGGATTTTTTTAACATTCTGTCTCTGACAGTTCAAGTGTTCCTATGATGAAATAACAGACCTCTCGCATCTTTTTAAGTAGGACAACTTGCAATCGGTAGCTGCCAAATACTTTTGTGCCCCACTGTAGATCAGAGATGGAGCTCCATCACTTTTACACCAACCGAAAAGATTATCACACTCCTCTTTTTATTAAAGAGGGAAGACATGCAGTTAATTTTTTCATTTAGAAATTACAATGAACCAGCTCTGATTTACATAAAAACAAAATAAGTTTCTTCCTTTTCTACGTAGTGTCAGATCTTCACTCAGCTTTCTCTCTCGCTTGTGAGTGAAAGAGTAGATTATCTAAGTAGTAAGTTGCATGCCCCCTGGAACACCTTGCATTAACATTTGTCTTTAATGATTGGACTGGGTTCAACCATAAAGCTATGCATAAATTGATCCTTTGGTTACTTTTCTAACTAAAGTTAACAAAAAAAAGTTTTTATTTTGCTCAAGACAAATGTTAAAGCCTGATGCAATTACATTAAATCCACATTCATGTAGCCTTATTAGACACCGTTAAGAGAACAGGAGGGGTAAATAAAAGGAGGGAAGGAGGCACCAGATAGGTTTCATGCTTTGAAAACCCCACACACCACCAGAACCACCAGATGGACCCATTCCCAACTGGAAGGAACCATTCAGACGGCCCAGCTCAGACTTACTCGTCCCAGTTTGCAGTGCGGTCTGGGGCGCACCGGGAACACTGTCTTTTGGGTTCAAAGAAGAGCAGTGTGAACAGACTTTCATTTCAATAAATCACTTGATGAGAGTTTTGGTCAAAAATGTAGTAACTTAACACTATGTACTGTTAAATACCAGCAGTTTTCTGTTCTGTAAAACATACACGCTCTGGAAGATGTTTATTAATTTAACTGATTTAACACTCTGCTGGCAATAACAATTGGTCCAACAATTCTACATGTTATTTCTTGATTATTAAGATTTGATAGTGTAGTTTACTTTGTTGTAATGAAATTTTTCATTATAAAATAAAGCAGAAGAAATTTCCATTCTTGGTGAACCTATACCATAATCAGAAATTCAGAATCAGAAAACGCTATTAGAACGTTTTCTGATTCTGAAGAATGTATGGGGAACTTTTTTGAAAATGACTTTGAAAAGACACCAAGCTATGTTGCCATATAAGACTTAACATTTATCATGCAGTAATATGAGAAAAAGTGAGTAGTGTTGTACCTTTCACCAAATCTATTGATAAAGTTCTAGATTTTAAGTCAACTTAATGTTAACCTTCTATCATAAGCTAACACATACTAACCCACAATTACATTCAAACAAACAAAATCAAAAATTGACTGTCATCAAATGTAAAACTGAAAATGCAGGATAATGATTAATCACTTTTATTCAGAAATTGATATACTATTAAATTTTAAATACAGCACCCTCCACATATCTTGACACACCTACAAATGAAGTGTAAAAAGTCTGAGCAAAAATGAACCTTTATTAGTAATAGCATAATCTTACACCAAAAAGTAGGAAACGTAATTCATATACAATAAATGTAACTATAGCAATTTTTAAATTCATACTTTGTCTTTTTTAGAGTTGATCAGAACATCTAGGAATTTTAACTAGTAATGTTTAACTTCCTAGTTCTCTAAACTATATGCTGTTGTGCAGAGGTATTTACCTTATCAGAGAAACAGAGTTGAAACCAGAAGTTTACTTACGTCACATAAATAGAGATTTGCATGTTTTTTTCTCGATGCCCGAAGTTAAATCAGACCAAACTTCTCTTGTTTTAGTTCAGTTAGAATATTCTGGATTATTTCTATTTGCTAAATGTCAAAGTTATGAGACAAATAATCTGTCAGATATTTATTTATCAATGTCTTCTAAATCAGAAGAAAACAATCATGCATTTCCTCTGTTTTGGTAGCATTATCTTTGAACTTTATGACTTGGGTCAAACTTTTTGGGTTTCCTTCCACACACACTTCTCACAACAAATTGCTGGAATTCTGTCCCAGTCTTCCCAACACAACTGAGATCAGGTTTATCTGCCCATAAATTTGGTACAGTATTGAGATCAGGTCTTTGTGATCGCCATGCTAAAACATGGATTGTGTTTTCTTTAAGCCACTTTGTTACTACTTTGGCTGTATGATTAGGGTCATTGTCCATTTCCAAGAGCCATTTACACCAGAGGTTCAACTTTCTGGCTGATGTCTTTCGATGTTGTTTCATTATTTCCAGATAATGTGCTTTTCTCATGATGTTGTCTTTGAAGTGCACCAGTTCTTCCTGCAGCATACCAGCCCCAGAACAAGATGTTACCACCCCCATTCTTCACAGTTGGGATGGTGTTTTCAGGCTTCCAAACTTCCCCTTTTCCCTCCAAATGTAACCTTGGTCATTATGGCCAAACAATTCCACTTTAGTTACGTTAGACCACAGGAGATGTCTTCAAAAATCAAGGTCTTTGTCCCTTTGTATCTTTTGGAGTTTTGACTTCCTCCTCTCTGAGTGGTCTTTCAGCCCATGTCGGTACAGCAGATGCATTACACTGTGGATATGACACTTTCTTACCAGCTTCAGCCAGCATCTTCACAAGGTCTTCGGCTTTTGTTCTGATGTTGATTTGCACATTTCAGACCCAAACATGTTTATTTCTGGAACACAGAACTAATCTTCTTCCTGAGCGCTATTGATATTTCCATCATGTCTATACTTGCATATAATTGGTTGAACAGATGAACCCAGCACCTTCAAGTATCTGGAAATTGTTCCTAAGGATGAACTAGACATTCACAATTCACAATGATTTCTTTTGACCTTCCCATCATGTAAAACAAGAAACTAGTGTGTTCGGGGTGTGGCCATACATCAACAGGCGTGCCTCCAAAGAACTCAAATGTGACCAATTTGAAGTTTCCAAAGCCATGAGATTATCATCTGGGCTTTCCCTCATTGTTTAAATAGATAGTAATCATTCTGTATGTAAACTTCTGATTTTGAAGACAGTGAAAAAAATGTATGTGTCTAATCGTTTGGTGTATGTAAATATCGTTTTTCAACAGTATTTTCTTTGTTTTTCTTGTCAAACTGAAATGTTTCAGGTCATTAAACAAATTTTAATACATAACCAGAAAAGCACTCTGAGCACAGACCTCTGCCAGGGCAGCTTAGTACACCCCCCCCCCACCCCTCCCCCCCCCCACCGGACGGTGATCCAACCTACCAACTTGTTCCAGGTCCCACTGTGTACATATCCTAAACGTTTCATCAAAATCTGACTGACTGTTTGAGTTATGTTACTAATAGAAAGATGGATATCCAAACAAACAAACCCTGGCGAAAAACATAACCTCCTTGGCGGAGGTAATAACTTGGGTAGATCCAATAATCATACAACACGAGGATTTCATTTATGAGGGAAAAAAACTGTCCAAGACAACCTGAACATACAGTACGTGAAATACTCAGCATTGATTGTGCCACTATCAAACATTTAGGATAACTGGCAATGAGTGTTTTATATCACTGTAAATAGATTTTGACTCTGTTTGTTGAAGGATGGTTTTAACTCAGCCACACTGAAGGTTTGCTGCATTAAAAATCTTTTTTATGTCATGTCACTCAGCTCAATCAGATTTAGACCAGGACTTTCGCTAGACCCCTTCAAAACTGTCAGAGTCACTGTCCAGCATTATAACCCAAGTGGGCTCCAAGTTTATATTGCCCCTACACACGATGAGAAGGATGGTAAGAGGGGTAAATCTCCAAACTAACTGCAAAAAGTCACATAAGAACGTTTATTCAGTTTTTTATACACATCTTTACCAGAGATGCCAATAATTGTGCCGTGCCTTGTTTTTTTGTGTGAAATTACAATACTTCAATACTTATTGTATGTCCCAATGCAAGGAGAGCCAGATAAAATAAAATAAGAAACAACTTCGAAAATTACACAAAGGCGAATTTTCTAATTCTTTTTAGTGTAAACAAAACAGTAAATTTCAGTATCATGTTTTAATTATAAAACTTTCACATTGGCCATTATCAATGCAAACTTACTCCATTGAGTCCGATAATTCTTCCTGGTGGACCAGGTGGACCTGGAGGACCTGGAGACCCCTAAAGAAGAGAAATGTCGAGGGAAAATATATGTAATATTCAAATTAAAGGCAAACAAAATATAAGTTTTGTTTTCTTCTTATTAAGTGCATCTGATAAGCAGTGATCAGTCTGAAAAAAAATGAATGCCTCAACATTTGTTGCACAGTGTTTTTAAAATCAGAAAAATTGTTAGGATCCTCACTGGATTTGTTTTAAGTTTAACGGCTGTTTTAATCTCTAAACTGCTCTCAGTTTGCGATTGCAACTTTTATGACCTGTCCCATTTAAATGAAATTTTTGGGATTTAGTATATTTCCATTGTTTTCTACATTAAAAACAGGGTAAGGTTACATTTTAGAAGGCGCTTCCTCGGTTGCTAGTATTCTACATTTTCACATGTGCACGTTTGAAGTCTTCATGAGTTTGGGTCTGCGAGTGTGTACTTGTTTGTTATCTATTTTGAACCGCTTCTGGTGTATTCACTACATTCTGAAGACCGAAAGGCCTTATTGGGATCAAAGCCCAGTCCTAATGCAGCATACTACCCTTTTTATGGTTCGGGGGAAGGATTAGAGAGCTATGGTTTAAATAAGGTAAATGTTAAGTTAGAAATATACTGGAAATGGTTATGGTAATGGTAGATGTTAGGATTAGAAACAAATGGAGTCACTAAAAGTATTAGAAGTCCATACAAAGTCCAGATATAGTTATCACTAACTTGCTTTTGAGTGTGTGTTTTTATGTATGTGGTTGATCAGGTGGTGAAGGGGGCTGGTTACATTTTCTGTTGATTTCCACATGATTTTGCACAAGGAAGCAGTGTGGTTGAAGTTTTGCCCTAAAAGATCACAGGTTTACCTCCACTTAAACAATGTGAAGTGACCTGTCAGATGCTTTCAAACCTTTAACATCATCATGTGGTTAAATCTGTGATTTTAAAAAGCCTAACGTGCCGTTCTACTTATCTACTACTTATCTACTTATCTTATCAGTGTTAACCACACATTATTATTAAGCACAGTATTCTCTGCTTGTGTGTTTCCCCTTACCGGCAGGCTAACAGAATCTCCTCGGTCACCTTTTCTCCCCACCATACCAGGTCGTCCCTACAACAAAAGACAGTAGCTTTTACTTGTTGGCCCCAGTTTACACAGTGCCGTGTTTATTCACGTATTTCTCGCACTGTAGGCTACAGTCAGCTGGTATTCTTTGTGATTGAATGAAATTACTTACTGGACGTCCAGGGAAACCATATTCTCCTTTTTGACCAGGGTGTCCCACTGGTCCCTGAAACAAACAAACAACAAACAATTTGTTAGACAACAATTGTGTCAGCATACAGACTTTTTTAGAGTTTAACACTAGTAGATTTATTGCATCTCCTGAAAAATTATGTTATAAACTAACCATTGGTCCTGCAGGTCCTGGGAAGCCACGGTTGCCCTTCGAGAACACAAAGCAGTACAATAAAACATGACATTATACAGTACAAAACATAAAATGCTGTAACAACCTTTTTTTTGCATTGATATATCTAGCAGCAGTTTGAAAAAAAGTGCTTTTTGTAGTATGGCACAGATATTAGTCCCATTTTCCCCAAAATTATTTATATTTTAATGCTCATAAATGTTTGAGCTCTGCTACATTCATCACAATCTGGCATCCATAGTAACTTATTTTTCTCTTTTTTGTCATTTTTACTAACTTTCTTTCTTGAGTGTTTTCTGACTTTTTACTTTCTATGCTGTTGATCAGCTGAAATTGATCACATCACAATTAAGCTTTGTGATTTTATACAGTTATAACCACAGGAGTGACAGCAATTTTGAAAGATATATAAGCTTCAACTTGATGCTTTAGATTCTTTCTAATCAGAGCAGAAACAGTTGGTGGTAAACAAACTAGATCATGTTTGGAGTTAAATGTTATTGTTTTAGTACCTTCAGGCCTTTCGGCCCCTGAGGGCCCCTTGGTGCAGACAAAAGAGATCCATCAGCAGCAATTGTCACCCCAGGTTCACCCTTTTCTCCCTGTCAGAGCAAATAAAAAGCAACGAATAATGTAAAAAAAGCCAAATATTTCTAAACAAGACTATACATAAAAACGAGTGGTGCACAAAGAAATCTGTATATTTTCTACCGAATTGGCCTTGGCCAGTGAACAGGCAGTTGGAAGCTCAAATATCCTATCTTTTTATAATCACTAAATACACACCAAACAAATAGATATGATGTTGCACGGACAGCAACACTCTTCAGTGTGGACTGCTGAGGGAAGGAGGCTGAATCATGGCTATTTTCTACTATCAGTGAGATGTTTAAAGAGGAAGTCAGAGGAAGCACAAAAGGCTTAGGAAGTTATTTAAAACCAAATGGTGTTTTCTCCAACATGTCGAGACATGTCTGGTGTTCATTTAGGCTGCATGAGAAAAAATTCAGCAGATATCAAGAAAGCAGAACAGAGTGCAGGAAAGATGCTCTGTTTTTTCCTTTTGACCCTTTCCTGTAATGGGACATGTTGGATTTACAAAAAGGTCTGCAGCCTTTTGAAAATCTCAGAGTTAGATTAGGGATCAAGTTTGTCTAGGAGAATGTTGTTTTTGTAATGCTACCCACACTAAAGCACTAATAGCTAACATAGGCTGCTAAAAACAATTTCAAATACAAACTTTATAATTTTGTCTTTGTTTTAAAGTGATAGTAAAGCACTGTTTTACAGCAACGCCTTTTGCCTACAATGCCTGCAGTATTTTTAATTCTGTTCTTAAACCATATTACCCCAAGGTCCTTAAAGAAACATCGGAATTAGCTAAAATCAGTATCAAAAGGTCAAGCCTTCCAAAAATATAGTTGCCACAACTCTTTGCTGTTAAGTTCTCACCTTCTGTCCTACAGTTCCCTGAATACCTTCTGGGCCTCTGTCTCCTTTTGGTCCTCTAGGGCCCTGGGAAGGTTATTATTGACCAGCAAAAGTTAGAAGGTTTAGGAAGGATAACCATGAAACTGCAAGTTTATTTTTTTCAGATCAGTAATTTGGAAATTTCTACTGTATGTAGCCTGGAAGAGATACATAAAATAAATTCTTGTTAAACTAAACAATTGGGTTACTGAAAAGAAAGACTTACTGCTGTGACTTTTAATAAACAGACATTCATACAGTATGTGAACCATAATATGTCAATAGAGTCAGTAAATGCCAACATGCTCAGCATACAGTGGAGTTAAAAAAAAGTTCTTACTGGAAATCCAGCTTGTCCCGGCAAACCTTCAGGGCCCTGAAACATGTCGATGAACACACACACACACACACACACACAAATACATTTTCATGTCACTGTAGGAGAAGCAGCTAGTATCATATATCTATTCTGACAAAGCTATACACCCCATATATCATCAAACTAAACACCAACGACAGCAGTTTGGTAACACTGTTGTGGTTCCGAAAACATTTTGATTATTTCAGTGCTTATGGCTGCTGCAACACATACAGTACTTCCTTAATGTTGCAAAACTTTTGGAAGTATTCATAATTAAAAATATTTCAAACTGCATAACCATTATCCCTTTTACATCTGTAGCTAGAAATCACACACCATGGGGCCTGGGAGTCCTCTGAACTCTGTGAAGTTTAGGATCCCTTCTGTAGCGTTTTGGAGCAGCTGGAGACAGAATATATTTTGCAAGTTTAAAGAACAGGATTTTGTTCAAACTTTTGACTTCATTTTGAATTGGAATAAAAGATGGCATCAAAAGAAATGAAAACTTATTGAATTTGAACTTTGCCCCTTGTAGGATTTTCCTTTGGAAATGTGTCATATTTTTATGCAACATTTAGTTTTAAACTTGGAATTTAATTAATATTTCAGTTGAATAAAAACAAAAAACAAAAACTGGATGTGTTTGTATGCATGCCTACATCCTGTAGATTTAAAACAGGTCCAGGAGGTCCAGGAGGCCCAGGAGGTCCGGTGATACTGACTCCGTCAGCACCTTGATCGCCCTGTAGTATAAACAATTACAAGTATTTAAAAAAACAATTGTATCTGAATTGTATCTGAAACCAAAACCTATAATTCCAAACATTTTTTATTTATTAATCAGAACAATTTACCTTGGAACTATACAGGTAAAACCAACTGTGTTTGATGTACAAATATTGTTTCGTTCAACCTTCCTACCTTGGGTCCTGGGCTGCCTTTCTCTCCTTTGGACCCCTGGTTGAAAGGAGAAATTAAACATTTTGGTTCAAACTGTGAACTCCAATGAAAATTAACCAGAATATTTTGCCAAAAAGCATTGCCTGTAGATAAACATCCAACTAATTGCAAGGCCTTGTAATAACAGATCCATACAGATTTGTTGGAACCCCGGGTAAAGATGTGTAAAACACTGTAAAGTAATTCTAAATTTAATAAGAGTTTGTTCAGGAATAAAATCTCATGGTCAAAAAAAATATATTTACAAAATTCCAAGTGGCACAATTATTGGATTCCCCACCCTATCAATATGTTGTACAGCTTCCTTTATCTGATAGGAAGGAAACTTTTTCTAATCCAGGAAGTTTCACAAGGTTGGAGCACAGAGAGAATTATCTTGACAATCAATCTACGCATACAGTATCTGTGTCCTTCTTTTATGTTCTGTTCTCTACTGTTCACCCCACAGTTTTTCTACAGAATTTAGGGCTGGGTCTGGGGATTTGGATGGCTGTGGAAAAAGTATGATCTAGTGAAGTACTTCTGCATTCATGAGGCAAAATGTTTTGAATATCCTGTTGAAAAAATGACTGATGTGACATTTTCAGTTTTTTGGTAAATCCCTCCAGACTTTCATTAAAAAAAAGAGTTCATAATGCCTTTTGGTCTAAAATGTCCTCAGAGCTTTAGGAAGGTAACCAGCCCACACCATCACAGGTCCTGGACCATACTTAACAGTGGGTAGGAGGTGCTTTTCCCATTTTCTTAATTTTTTTTCACCTTCTTTAACATGACATGTGGATGACACCTAATAGTTGTCACGGAGACTTAATGACTCCAAGATGTCAATCATTGCTGCAATTATCTAACAGAGAGCTTTGAAGATTTTTTTTGCCTGCCTTACCATCGTGCTATGTGTGCATGACAAGTATGAGTCCTCATCTGGCCTAGTAATCGGGAACTACAGGAAATTAGCCTCTGTGATGTGTCACATTTATACCCCAGGAAAAATGGAAGTTGGGGATTACTATTTTCAAATTACTAGAAAGTTTGATCAACTCAAAATCTTACAAGTGGAAATGTAAAAAAAAGACTTCAGTTAAATTAATTTTTAAGAGTATCTAACAGTTGTATTTTTTTCAGTGTGAGATTATGCTCCTGCAACTTATTTTTGCATATCTTTAACAGGGGAGCCAGCAAAAGTGCGACTGTGTGTACAATCTAATGGAAAATCAACGACTACTGGTTACAATGACACCTCTACACTCATTTTGATCCTGAGTAAGGAAGTAAGGGATGCACACATATGAACATTTGGACCAATATCGATATCCGCTGTTAATAATGGTTTTATGGCCACTAACTGATATTTACTGATATCTTATATGATATTATTGTTTTTTTTACACGATAAACACACCGCTGACATAGCTTCTCTGCTTCAGTTCAAACATCCCAGAATCTTGGCCTCCCAAAACACATAGGCAAATGGAAACAAGTTGGAAATAAACATTGGTTGCTAATATTGGCATAGTTTCACTTATGGGACCGATTCCAATATGTAAAACAATGACAAACATCTGCTGATACCGATGTTAATGCAGAGATCTGGGGCTCAGGAGGAGCAATAATTCAAGGATTCAAGGAACTTTTATTGTCATACCATCTCACATTACATTTGATGGTATGAAATTAGGACTCAGGTCCGGAATTATAAGCCATTTAAATTAAATTAGTGAAAAAAATTATTTAAATAAATGTAATAAATGAATAAAAATAAATGTGCTCTTGAGGACACAGCTGGAGTTCAGCAGTCTAACAGCTGCAGGGAAGAAGCTGTTATTGAGCCTGGTGGTCTTGCTCTGTATGCTCCTCAGTCGCCTGCCTGAGGGCAGGGGCTGAAACAGGCTATGAGCGAGATGGGTGGAGTCCTCCAGGATGCGGAGGGCCCGTCCCCTGCATCGGGACGTGTAGAGATCCGAGGTGGTGGGAAGCGTGCTCGCTACAGTCCTTTGTGCAGCTTTCACCACCCGCTGCAGAGCCTTCCTCTCAGCAGCAGTACAGCTGCCGTGCCACATGGTGATGCAGGTGCAGAGGACGCTCTCCACTGCACAGGGATAGAAACTCCTCAGGACGGAGCTTCCAATGGCTCCAGAGTTAGGAGTTTGTCCTGTAACCAGTGGGTGACAGGTTTGAATCTGTCTGTCTCTGTAGTTGTGTCCTTGGGCAAGACACTTCACCCGCCTTGCCTGCTGGTGATGGTCAGAGGGACTGGTCGCAGCAATTGTATGCTTCTGTCAGTCTTCCCCAGGACAGCTGTGGCTTACCACCATCAGTGTGTGAGTGTGTGCATGAATGGATGAATGACTGAATGCAGTATGAAGCACCTCTGGGCTAGAACTGTAAACCATTTAGCGTACATCGTGCATCCCTACTGGTAACCCATTCGATATCCTTAGCACCACCACATTTGGTCAGCCATACAACTGTATCATACTGTTGATGCTTACTCTAGCCCCCGGTAGTCCTGCAAGGCCCTGAAGACCCTGTGGTCCCGGTTCCCCTGGTTCACCCTGAAATCATAGACAGCATAGGCAGATGTTTTAGAGTGCAACATCAAGTGGATATGATGTATTTACACATATTTGCCTGAAGCAACAAAAGTAATGGAATACATTTGATTTGTGCGCAAAGTTCCAATTTAGTTTGAGGAGCTACCATTTCTGCGTAAGTGAAAGTGATGCTGCGTTACAGGGATTTTCTTCAGCTTGCAAGCAGTTTGGTGTAACAATTATTATGGCAACAAATTCCCTTAAAATAATATCTAAAACCCGTTGACCAGAGACTGATGAGAAGTTGGTAAGCACTGAAGATGCTTGGAAGAAATATGAAGCCATTTCTGATCAGAAAAGCCTCACCTTGACAGAAAGCCCAGGAGCTCCGGGGGATCCATCCACACCCTAAAGGCAACACAAGAAACTGTCAGCGATGAAGCAAATGCTACATTCATGTGGGGGCTCACTGCTTATCTGTGCCACCTATTAGATCATTATGACCTGTTTGATACATAACACATCAAACATTATAATTATTGATTATATAATAAATATTTATGGCCCCTTGCAAAATAATTTACACCCTTTCAGAATTTTCTCATTTCCATAGCCACAAACTTCAATGTGTTTTATTGAGATTGTCTACGGTAAGACAACAAAAAGTAGCACATAATAGTGGAAGGAAAGTGAGGTGTGGTTCCCATTTTGTTTTACAGTACAATGTTGCATGCATTTGTGTAGAGCTCCGGACGTCACGTGACTCTCAGAGCGTAGGCGCCATGTTGGCAGGCATGAACCTCGCTGGCTGTGATTTTACTCCATCGGAGTTTACTCCCCATTATAAAACAGAAGATATTATTGTATATACCAGGAAATTAAAAAGATTAAACATATCCGACCCTTCCCATGCCCCTGGGACCTGAGATACTCTCACAGCGGCGTCAGTCTGTTTTTAAAGTAGCTGGGGACAATAACCATAAACTTAAGTGTGGTTTGAAGATGGCTGGGACAATTATTATTCACTATTCATATAGTCTAGAAAGATTAATCTGTTTCACGTTTATGCACTGCAGTGAATAAACAGGTGTTGAAAATCGCATCTTTATTCCATCAATAAAAGTTGAAAGCCATAAGCTTATGCGTTTTGTTTTACCAACGGCACTGAAAACCATCATTAGGCCGTTTGCTTGCATGGCTTCATTAAGATCCGCATCGTAGCACAAAGAACAATGGTGGCTACACACTCGCCCCAGAAGAATATGCGCAATAAAACGCATTCTCCTTGCAACCCTTGCAGTTCTGTGTGGAGAAACTTCATCACTAACTTACAGTTCAGAGTCCTGCAACAGGGCGGGTGACTCGCATAAGGTTTTTCACATCATAAAGTTGTGAAAATAAATTTCAGGGGTCCAGGAGGAAGTTTATTTAATGCGGGCGGGTTGCGAGTGAGAAAATAAAATTGCTTATAATGTTTTGTTTAAGACTCCCAAAGAGAATTGTGTTGATATATTGTGATATGTGGAAAGAGCATGCCAGAATATTCTTCCAATTTGCGCTGACAGCGGAATATTCTCGCTATCTAGGCATCCAGCGCTGCCAGACAGACTTTACTGCAGCGGGATTTGCGATTCATGAACTGAGAACGCAGTTAAAACCAGGGACTGTGGACAATTTTTCGTTTCTGCACAGGGATCTCTGCATCAAATAAATTTTTGTTTTCATAAATTACAGAAAAATCTCTCTCTGGCAGCACAAGCTGCCTAGATAGCGGGAACATTCCGCTGTCAGTGCAAAGTTGGGGGAATATGGAGTTCACCTTGACAACAGACTGGACTGGAGGCGCAACAGTGAAGCCGTCTACAAGAAGGGACAGAGCAGACTGTACTTCTTGAGGAAGCTTAGGTCCTTCAAAGTTTGCAGCAAGATGCTGCAGATCTTCTACAAGTCTGTTGTGGAGAGTGTAATCTCTTCAGCCGTCATCTGTTGGGGTAGCAGCATCAGAGCCAGGGATTTAAAAAGGCTAAACAACCTGATAAAGAAGGCTGGTTCTGTTCTTGGGACCACTATGGAACATCTGGAGATGATAATGCAAAGAAGGATTCTTCATAAAATCAAAAAAATTATGGACAACCCTGAGCATCCTCTTCATGAGCCAGTCATACAACAACAGAGCGTCTTCAGTCGGAGGCTTCTTCAGTTTCGCTGCAATACAGACCGCTACAGGAAATCCTTCCTGCCCACACCCATCATGATCTACAACAACTCCTTAAAGAATTAATTATATGAGCTATACCAACACTTAATTTCCCTCTGGGATCAATAAAGTATTTTTGAATTGAATTTGAATTGAATGCTCTCTCCACAAACACAATATATCAACACGATTCTCTTTCGGAGTCTTAAACAAACAAAAATATCCCATAAATATTTTTTCACCCGCAGTAAAGAAACTTCTGACAGACCCTTGAAATTTAATTTATGTATTTTTCCATCTTTGAACGAGTAGCCTATATGCTTTAAGCGATGCTCCGGAGTAGGACGAGGGAAAATGGATCGGGAAATTGTCTCTGTCAGGGGATGGGCGTCATTTTAGCCGGTGACGGCGGGGATGTTTATGATTGATGATTTTTTCCCCCCACCACTTTTAAAAACTTGATGCGGAATTTCTTACCAGCTCTAACATCCACATTTCCACATAATTAATGTCTGAACGGACTATTATTTAAATCACTTCATTCCACTCTCTTATACATTCATATTATATAGCAGGGGATATGTCGAGGTTTTAAAAGACTTGTAGTCCGCTGCAAACATTCCCAGAGCTCAGAGTCCTGCAATGTTGCGAGTAGCTAAAAGCCTGGAGGGATATAAATGGACACAATTGGGGTTTGTTATCGGGATTCAGATCTGGAATCTTCCTGCAAAGGATTGTGTTGTCACCTGGAGGGAGACCTGTCCTAATTTTGGTTACCATGAGCAACGGGCCGTAGCTAGGTTATGTCTGTGTGCAACATTTTGTATGTTCATCTCAGGAAATAAAGTATTTTTATTTCTAAATAATTAGCATCACTTAATGATACAAGAGCAGTTATCAAACAAACAGTATTAAATCTGAATTACAGGTGAACCACTCAAAAGAACCTATGTGAAACGGCTTCATTTCTGCCTGATCGCTGATCGCGCGCTTCATGGCAATGATCCATCGTTTTCTACATTCTGGATCCTTGGGAATCCTATAGAACGTTTCTCCCTTATCTCATCCGTGGCTGTTATGGCATCCTGGGGCGCAACAGGTATCCACCAAATTTACCGTTTCTAAATTTGGGTTAGCAGCAAATAAAAACAACTGCGGGAGACTGCCTGCCACAATGGCGCCCATTCGATTTTAACTGTTGCATGCTGGGAGAAGTGACGTCAACTCCCGGAGCTCTATGCAGTCTCATTTTTGTCATAATACCCCTAAATAATATTCAATGCAGTCAATCGCCTTGTGTGGGAAGGCTTTCCATTGGCAGGTGAGAATTGACCCTTCTCCTTCCTTCTCCCAAACATGCATTGCTTTGCATTTGTCACTCTCATAGAATCTATATTTGTTGATTTAATTATTGTGTTGGCAACATAATGAAAGTCAGTATACATAGAAATAGATTACCGGTGGTCCAGGAGGTCCTGGTACGCCAGGGGGGCCCTTGAAAAAACAAAGAGATTAACCACACAATAATGTGTACAGCACACATAAACAGACAGAACATTTACACTGACCTGTGGTCCTCTGACTCCAGTCCTAATTAACAAGTCAGTCTTTCCTGATCCTTCCATATCCTTTGAAAAATACAAAAAGGAAACAGTCTTACGTGAAACTTTAAACTAAAATGCTCTGATGTTGAGAATGAAGAAACCCACTCTTCATTTCTCATATGAACTTGTTTGTGTCATTTGATTCCTTATGCAATCTGTAATTAATATGGTCTGTGTTTGATATTATATAGAATCACCTCTCCAAGGACTTTGGTTCCTGGAGGGCCAGGTGGGCCAGGGAGCCCTGGTGGACCTGCAGGGCCTCTCCTTCCTGGTCGACCATTGGGGCCTTGGGGTCCGAGAGACCCTGGTACGCCCACATCTCCACTTTCACCCTGAGAAGACAAGGACACATAGAACATGGAGAGAACATCTCTTTTGTCACCCAGTGATACATTCATTTGGTGAAATCAACAGCTTATGCATTACTCTATAACAGTTTGAAGTCAATTAATTACCTTTGCTCCAGGTGGTCCAGGTATCCCTTGGTCACCCTGAAGGTGTACATCATAAAAAAGGTAATTCCTTTTTGTGACTATCACCATCCCGTCTTAGCATCTTAACTTGTAGAATTGACCGGCATGTTTAGTAATGGACAAATATAGTGCATCAAAATTTTCTAGTATGAGAACGGTTAAAAGAAATCTATTGTCTGTTGATATCAACTTCACATGAATGAACGTACCTTTTCTCCAACAGCTCCGGGTGGACCTGGCAAGCCGTTTGTCCCTGCAGGACCCTAGATGGACAAACACAGGCAGTTTCAAATCAAATATCTATAAAGGAGTCATGAGAAAGTGAAAAAGTAACATAGTGCATGCTATTATGGTAACATAGCTCTCTGTTGATCGCCCAGGCATTCCAACTGAGATCAACACCATGTCTCACAGAGCATAGAAGAATTAAATGAATAGAACAATGCAAATTGATTTAAATTAGACATGAAATCATCCATGACAATGTTACACCGCACCACATGCAAATCTAGAATGTGTCTGGGGTATTTTTTTCCACATGTAGCATGCCAGTAGCAGTATTAGCAACTGCAATGGCATGGATAATGTTTTCATCTCATTATTCATCTTCAAAGCTGAAATAATGAGTATATTTCTTTAAGGAAGCAATTCAAAACCAAAGTGCAGCAATGTTTCTCTACCATTTAATGCAATCCCCTGACTTGCACATGCAAAGGTTGACATGCACATATTTTAAGGTGCCATTAATGCCAAAAATGTTTAGGTTTTGGAGTAACGTGCTGCTCCAAATAGTTCTTAGGCAATGAGTTGTTCATTTCACAACATGATGTCAAACAATATTTTTAAAAGCAACTTGACAGTGTAGAAAAAGGGTATGGATGCTAAACTGTCCTGCCAGCAGTCCAGATCTACCACTCATTGATTACACTGGTCAAAGTAAAGTTCAAACTGTGTCAGCCTTTGCTACAGTTTCCTTGGATCTTTGGTTTTTTCCATTTTTAAGTGACAACCTAAGAAAAAAAATTGTTAATGGTAATCATCTTATTGATTTTTCAAAAACAATGAAAACAGACTGTAAGTTTTAGGCTTAGATCAAATGTGCAAAATAGAAAAATGGATAAAGCTATGTGGATAAAGTCTCATTTTAATTTACCTATAAATTGTTTCTGTGTAAAAGTGTGTGGCGCTACAATATCTAACAGTGTTAAGTATACATTTATATATTTGTATATAAAGCAAGAATTAGTGATGCAGCTATCAGGTGGCTGGTGAGTGAAATTGGGCTGTTCTCATTTATAGCATTTGTTTCAATGTCACAAATTGGGATAAACCCCATCTCTTACTCAGAAGCTTTTATCTCATTAGAACAATCCTGATTGCCTGGTGATTGTGACCGTCAAGTGGACATATTTTGTAGTTACAAATGTCAGAATGGATACATGTTCAGCCAGCGATTAAAAGTGAATTCAGCATAGGCAGATTTTAGTAAAGACAATGACTGTCGACAATGTTAAATCATTATCGATTGACATTTGAAGCAGTGGTCTTAAAGGGCAAATATCATATTTTAGAGTCAGAAAAGATCACCTTGAAACTATGAAACAGAAATAAATCACAGAATTCCTCTATCAATAAAGGAAAAAAGAAAACACCTAAGGAGATTGCTGAAACAATAAAAAATTAGGTCAAGAACTTTATAAAATGTTAATAAAAACTGAAAGGATAGTAGGGTACCCTTTTGTTTACAAAATAAATGTGGTAAGATTTTTTTTTTTGAATGATTGTAATTGACAATCACCTAAATGTGAAGGTAACTGAAAGGACTGCAACTATACCAGTGTGTGGCCTTAAGAAAAAACTACTGATCAGTGAGGCTACTTGAAAAAAAAAAACACTTTTATTTTTATCATAAGACTATGTCATAGGAATATAAATTTGGGTGTGTTGCCACTAATTGGAAACATAGAGAAGGAGTAAGTGGGGAAACGACCACTCTTACTTTTCTCTATCTAGATTCTTCTAGATGCAATCAAGGTCCGAGAATTTCATGAAAGTGAATACATTTTTTCTGACCTACCAAAACAGTATCAGCTCTTAAAATACTTTTTGCACCAGGACAAAAAATAAAAATAAAAAACTGAATTGGAATCTTGGTTTCCAGCTGGACGATTGAGTTGACTCTGAGTATAGATTGTGGACATGTTATGGGGCTGAGAATAAGCACTGTTTTACAGTGTTTTGCGTTTATGCCTGTTTATGTGTCTTCTGAAACTTACTTTTTCAGTGTTTCAGCAAAATAGCAACAGCTTATATATCAATCTTTTGACTTCCCTGTTAGCCTCCACACACAAAAAAGAACGATCCCAGTAATAGTTATGTCGAAAATATTCTATCTTTCAGTTGCCTACATTCACTGCTTTAGAATCACAATGCTGATCTGAACTGGAGCAAGAATTGTGCTTCCCTTAATACTGTCAACATTTTAATCTTTTGATTTTCAGTTTTTGTCACACGTGGCCATTAACTCCAGTCACAGGGAGAATGGACTTGTCACAGAGTGCTTTCAAATCCCTGGGTAGGGTGCTGGTTTAGCTCTCCAAGCTGCTGCTCTCGCATACCTTTTTCCTGACTATAAACCTTTGTCTTTTGAACTCACATTTGAGATGGGGATATTACAGTCACTGCCTTTATGTTGGGTTGCCATAGTGTGATTAATTGATGTCTGACTTTGGTGTGCTGCAATATCTCCATCATTCTTCTGCAACTTTTGGCTGCATATTTTGCTGCCTTTCTCGACTTCAGAAAGGAAAGTTAATATAACCATCAGTTATATGATGTCCGGGATGGACACCATTGAAAACTAAAAGTAGTAAAAATGATGACACAAGCCCTTTAAATGTTGAGATGGAATTTGAAAACAAGCACTGGCTTTTGGCAGGAATTTTAGCACTGCAACAAATGTGTCTTCTTCATTGTGTCTTTACAGAGAATGAGCACACTACTCATGCATTTGACTGTAATAATGTCATTCCTTATTCTGTAGTATCTGCATGAAACCAGAACAGTATACCTCGCCAGACACCCAGGCAGACTCAAGCCCAGAACCCGAACCAACACTGGAGGCAGAACTAAAATCAGAACTGGAACCAGAACCAAGTTTTGTAATGAGAACTGACGCCAGCTCTGGACTCAAACCTGAACCAACAGGCCCAGAACCACTTAACTCATCCTCAAATATCTGCAACAAAGTAGAGAAAACAGAGGAATGGCAAGAATGTCGGAGATGAATGAGTAAGGACCGAAAGGATGAAAGTAAGTGGTCTTCAGAACAGAATGGGTGACAGTAAAACATGGATGCCACATAATGGGACAGAGACAAACATAGACATAGAGGTTATACACAGAATCAAATCACAACATGATGACAGGACCTGTATCTTGATTGGAAATGCAACATACATTTAAATAGACTGAACTTTTTTCTGTCGATACCTAAATTAGAGTACCCATATTTTCATTTCCTAAAAAGAGGACACTTGTCATAGTCTGAGCCAAGTCTTTTGATTATAACATATGTAAGCAGTGCATTTTCAGTGTGGTTAGAAAGAATAGTTAAATAACAAACTCAAAAAGGCTTTCACAGGCAGAAAAAAATATTCTAAAATCTCTGGAATTAAATAATAATAAAAATAATTACTCTTCTGAATTAAAACATTTACCAGCAACAATAATAGTTCACTTTCTAAGTTATACTGGACAAAAATAAAACAAAAATCTGAAATAATATTCTGAGAAAAGAAGTATTTTCTTTTCTATGTAATATAAGTAAAAAGCAGCACTCTCAAAAAGACAATAAGAAAGTGTATACTCTCAGTGTTTAGTTTTCACCTTCATACTCAGTCAATTTATACAGTGGATGAACTCTTGCTTTACAAAGCCGTTTAATAGTTTTTGTGTCCATGTAGACCAACAGGATCTTTGCTGCTTTTGTCACACACACAAACACATATGCCAGCCATGTGAATGATGCACTCTGCCACCCATTTGTTGCTACCAGGCGGTATATCTTTTGTGGTTCATGTGTAAAGCTTGTGCTTTGACTTCTTGTGAACTGTGGCAACACAGACGCAACTCAGCACACGGCCTGCTATCTGTTCCGTCAATAAACAGATCAGAACCAGGCACTAGGCAGCAACTCGGGGAGGACGTCACATGAGAGCAAGGCTGTCGTATTGTATGCATCACACCAGTCAGTTTAAGTATGGTTCCCTCATCAACAATAAAAAACCCGGGCTTTTTCATCAATCTATGAAATCCCTCCGGATGCCCCGAACAGCATGTGAAAAGTGGCTATATCTGGGGAAAAGAGGATGGTTGGTCACCCTACCTAAATGCACCTTAAGCTGACAGATAACCTACTGGTATTCCCTGTTTGCCCGGAAGTCCATCAATGCCAGGGGCACCAGGGGGTCCAGTATGGCCAGGGATCAGTTCTGATGAAAGTTGAGGGGCAGGAGGCCCAGGTGGTCCTGGAGGCCCCGGTGGACCTACTGGGCCCTAGAAATCCAAAAGAATGGTTAATTTTCACTGTAGAAATTAATTCATGTAAGATAATTATAACTTTTTGTAGGTTTTGGGTTTTACCCTGATAAAAATAGTATCAGTGTCCAGATCCTCAAAGCCAGAACCATGGGCATCTGGTCCATACTACAACAAAAATATGTATGTTTTTAAATGAAAATCATTAATGTCATTTTACAAATTGTTTGTGGAATGTAATTATAGTCTGCTCACTGGCACACTGCGAGATCTGGGAGGTCCTGGAGGTCCTGGAAGACCAGGGGGGCCTGGCAAACCAACTCCTGGGTCTCCCTGTGAAAGGAGAAGATATACAAAGGAGGAAACAATTAAAACCTTTTCTTTTTCCTGTCTTTTTTTACTATTCAATTAAACAGAACTCGATTAATGTCATCAATCAATTTTGATCCAATGCTTTGAAAAGGATTCAGACTAAATCTAGATGCTAGAACCAAAACAAAGTTTGAATTGTCCACTAACACTTATTTAAGATATTTTTGCAAACTTTTAAAAACATTACACATTTTGCATAAAACATTTGTTATGTACAGCATATAAAAAAATGAAGCTTAATTTTTTCACATCTGTTCAGTTTTGTCGCTCAATTTTTAAGTTCACACAATGGTGTGTCCATTGCTGGACATTTCTAATCAATTCATGCCCAATTATTGTTAATACAATGCCCACCAGGGGACCTGCACTGACACCCAACCATTTTAGGAATTTTCCATATTCTACTCAAAGTCTAATTTGAGGAAATGTGGTTATATCACACAAGAGTAGGCGATCATCATTTATTCGTGAAGTTTATATGTTTGGTTTGCCCATTTTAATTTCCATTTATCTCCATAAATCATGAAAATACTTTACAAAAAATGGAAAATAAACTAATACACAATAGTTTTTAGGACATGGGTACTAAATGGTTGGTTCAAAGTGACAAAATAGCAATGTGTATGAATTGGGGGTACAAATTGGTGTGGAGCAAATGGATTCAGATGTCTGGACAATAATGAATGTTCATATTGGATCAAACTTCAATTGATGCAAACATTACTCCGTCTCTCTCATGGAAAATAAATGCATATGCAAATCGAGTATGGGATCATTTGTAGATGCACCTTTTCTCCTTTAGCTCCAGCTTCTCCACTCAAACCTGGAAATCCCTGTTGCCCTTTTTCACCCTGGTTGGAGAATGACTTCTACATTACTGATATGGTATAAACAACAACAATGCAAATAAAAATAAAAGAGAGCCCAAAATATTAAGTTACTCACCAGTTCACCTTTCTCACCTTTGCGTCCCTGCATTACGAAAAAAATGAATGATTCAAAAAGTTTTAAAAATTGGATCTTTGATTTTTGTCCCTTCATTTTTTTTCTTCCCGTTCCTCCAACAATCTCAAAAACAAACAAAACTCTTATAGCGGATACTTTCTCAAAATCAGAAAACTCAGAGACAGAATAAATTTGCAGAATCTGCTAAGCATTCGTTTCTTCTGACGTCAGTTTGCAGTGATGCACTCTTAACACACAAGACTACAGTGTTTTGTGTGTGTCAGTTAAATGGCTGTATGTGTTGTTTTTTTATCATCAGAAACCCAAGCCTAACATAAATCCAGTGAAACAGAACATTGACGATGGTCATATGCTAGACCCTTTTAGTTTTCCATGGGACTAGTACATGATACCAGTCCACTAAGGAAGCAACGACTGGAGCAGCTCTTGAAAGAGAAAGTAACTTATTTAACAAATCAAAATATTTTGACTTATGGACTTATGAGCTTTGGAGACATTGTAATAGAATAGTCAGAATTCAAACTTAGCTTGTGCAAAGCCACCAATTATGGACTTGCACAGTTTTACACTAAAGTCGGTCTGTTTTGTGACCTGGACTGGATGTTTCAATGTTTACGGTTTGGTGTAAAACACACTACAAAATTAATAGCTGGTTCCCTCATTCCTTCTTTACTCATTTAAAAAACAACATGTAAATCTAAACTGAAAAAAAGTATATATAAAATTATATAATAAATATATAGAAAATTATTGTTAACAAAGACATAATTGTGGAAAAAGAACCTTAAAACCACAACCCTGCCTATAAGTGCTCATCTTTTAGTGGGTGTTTGTAATTGGTGGTTTTAAATGTCTTTTCTTCTCTTCGATTTAAATGTTGGCCTTTTTAATGACCATGACGAAATCCACATACCAAAAGTCTGGAAAATTACCATTTTCCATTGCCTGTTTGAAAGGGGCTATAGATAATGCGCCATGGAATTTTCAGGAATGTTCCAAAGGCTCTGTGGCAGCCTGATTTACCTGGGAGTCAAATTGTGTCAGGTGCTCGGGAAGGAAATGCTAGAGAACTATTTATTTAAAACAGCACATCTTCGTATGCAATTGAAATGCAAGGCCGTATAAAAAACAAACCTTCTGTCCATCTCCTCCTGGTGTTCCAGGGGCTCCAGGAGTTCCTTGCGGCCCAGATTTTCCACGGCCCTCTTTGTGTACATAGCGAGGTCCTGGAGGACCAGGAGGCCCGGGTGGTCCAGGATCGCCCGGTTCTCCTTTCAAGCCAGGCCTGATGTTAACCTGTGAATTTGAAGTCTTTAAAGCTTAAGTAACACTATTATGTGCAAAAGATACATTTGCTAAATTTTGATTCAATCTGTAAGTGTTTTTATATCATTTCGATCTATAAGTCAGTGTTTGGATGAATAATTTTTAAAAAGTAGTTCCGTGATTATTTACTATTTCCTCACAAATAGTGAAATGTTGATAACATTCAACTGAAATAGAGGCTATAAAGTCCACGTGTACTTACGTGTCCCAATCGCTCCCCTGCCTCCTCTGTTCGGTGAGACTCTGGGCATATAACAAGTTGTTTTGATATTCTTAACACATCAAAAATAATAGTAATCTATAATAACAATGTTAATCATTTGTACATCACTGTATATTAAAGTCCATTTGGTAGTTTTTCAGACATTATAAAGTGACGAGTACTGGCAAAGTAAAAGCTTTGTATGTCTCTCTTTAGTTTTCATATTTGATCAGATTACAATCTCCAGTGGGTCTTTGGAGGGCTGAAATCAGAAAGATGTGGCATGCATGTTTATGCAGTACCATGTCATTTTATTCAGTACCTGTCAGGTTCCGTGGGTATTTTGAGTTTTTCCTTCCACTTCATTTCCTTCCCCTCTGTACCCCAAGGTGCTCTCTTGTTTTGTCCCTCCTGTTTGTGTTCAAACTTTGTTCTTTTCCTTATTTAGTTGCATCATGTTAGGTTATTCCTTGTCTTTATTAGTTATTTCTGGCACTTCCTTGTTTCTGTATTTCTTCTTGCTCTTAGATGTTTTCACCTTTTGTTTGTGTCCTCATTTGTTTCCTTGGTTTATTTCCCTCTAGTTTCCTCATTTAATTATTCCTTCTGTTCTCCAGTGTCTCCTTAAGTTTCCATTAGAGTCCTCCTTGGTCATATCTTTAGATAGTTTCTAGTTTCTTAAGAGTTTCTGTTTCCCTTGCCCTTCTTGTTGTCTCCCTGCCACTCTGCTCCTAACCCAGTTTCACTCATTGCCCTCACCTGCATCTGATTTCACTAATTGGTCATTGGTCTTCTCTGTCACTTCCTCATTCCCTCCTCAGTATATATTCAGCTCTCATTCTGTCTCAACTCGCTGGTTCTTTGTCATTTTTTCCCTGTCTGGTTCCTGCCTTCCTGTCCAGTTCCTGTTCTTTCCCCATCGCTGCATTTGTCGGTTCTCCTTAGTTCTGTAAGGTCATCCTCCTTGTTTTTGTTGCTATTAAATCATTTAAGTTTTACCTGCTGCTTTTGGGTCCTTTATGTAACCAAACATGACAGTACCTCGTAGGACCAACTTTGTGCACCAGCTACAATTGCAGGTGTTTTGTGTAATCTCTTTACCAGTTTTGCATATCTACAAATTGAAACATTTGCCAATATTTTGCTCAACCTTTAGTCAAACTACATGGGGAGCAACTATGAACAACAGCTTGTCTAGTCTGCTTCTCTTTTGGATTTAGGTCTGAACGTTTTGTGGAACATGTTTTAGGTCATCTCTTTGCTAGAAGATAAATCTTTGTGCCAGTCTCAAACCTTTTGCATCATCCAAGAGGTTTGCCATCCCTCTTCCCTATAGGTCCAACCAGTCACAGCAAGAAAATGCCACCACCACCACCATGTTTCACTGTGGGGATGGTGTGTCCAGGGTGTGGTGTTGAATTTGGTTTCTGCCAAAGTTTTTTGCAAGTAGGCAAAAAAGTTAAACTTTTTGCTCATCTGACCAAAACACCTTCTTTGAATGTTAGCTGTGTCATCAAGTGGCTTGTGGGAAACTGGAAATACGATTTCTTATGGTTTTTGTTCAGCTATTTCTTTGCTTCTGCCCCTCCTTCATATTTCTGGAGTAAATACCAAATGGGTCATTCCATGAAATTGGTGCCTTTTGCGTCCCCAAGAAATAATTACTCAAATTATTATGACAGCAAATTAATATGTAATTTAAAAATATAACATTACCATATCTTCTCTCCTTAATACATTAAATATTATTTCAAATAATTAAAATCACTTTTATGCTTATGAGGGTGAGGTTTTTGGCCTGTCCCTCACTGTTATTGTTTGTTTACGGGACTTTTAATTTGTAAAATGTTGACATTTTCATATTTAGATATTGTTTTTGGTATGGTCTTTTTGTAAAACAGTTTTTTAGGTAATAATATATATTAATCATTATAAATATTTACCAATTTATCGCTGTCCCCTAACTGCATGTCAACCCTGTTACCCTAACGAAAAAACCCTAGAAAAATAATGGTAGATTCCAGATTTGACATGATTGACAGGAGGTTGCATAATCTCTGAACCAGGATGCTAACAGCTCAGTGACAAAAAAAAATTCTCTTTTCTGCACATGCAAATTAGCTTAAAATGGTCAACCCTGTTACTGTCAACCCTGTTACCTTCCCACAGTAACAGGATTTGTCACGTGAGTAACAGGGATGGCACAAAATAGTGTTGACCCTTGTTGTATTATCTTTAAAGGTTAGCCTTTGCCTATCTGAAACCAGCTGGGGCCAGCAATTCAATTCAAATTCATATATATATATATATATATATATATATATATATATATATATATATTCTAGGCTGGCTAAGTCCTCTTGAGCTTTTAAATTTATGTTAAGATAAGGGAAAGGGTAACTTTATCAATAATGTATGAATAGAATGACAATGATGAAAAATATAGACCTCTAAGAAATATTTGCTTAACTAAGACAATAATGCCAATCAAATACAAAATAATCTTACTAGCTACTACTTACTGACTTGGAAGATAAAACTTCACATAGTGTAGTGTAGACAAAGATGTGCAATGTAGGCAGAAGAATGTGTGTCCTGTTACTATTACTTTTGTCACCCCTGTTGCCATAATGTCAACCCTGTTGTTCTCATTAATTTAAAAAAAAAAAATGACAATTCAAATGCACTTTAAAGTCTTACCATTGCAATTTAAACTACAATATATTTTTGACTGGGCCATTCTTCCAACATTTCTCTTCTAGACAATATCTTATGTATGTTTAAACATGTGATCATCATGCAAAATAAGGGTGCATTTGATATTCTGCATGACAAATATCTAATTGGAGAAAAAAAATCACAATTAAAAATTATCTAAATGGAAACAGAGACTAAAGAACTGCTAATACGTGTACCTTATATTGCATATTTATAATTAGAAATATTGTATTTTGTTAAGATTATGTCAGTAACAGAGTTGACAAAATTATGAAAACAGTGAGGGGTAAAACAGTGAAAAAATATGAAATGACACAGCCTGAGATGGCACGATATAATTTCCTTTCATTTTAAACATTCTTTGATTCCTGGCTACTTAAAAAAT
This sequence comes from Valencia hispanica, assembly GCA_963556495.2. NCBI lineage: Eukaryota > Metazoa > Chordata > Actinopteri > Cyprinodontiformes > Valenciidae > Valencia > Valencia hispanica. The sequence continues at coordinate 36,521,520 of OY747712.1, forward strand.
TAAAATTAGATAGTTTCAATTTTAAATTTTCAAAATTGAAAAGGCACCGATTTCATGAAATGACCCAAATAACTGTGTTAACAAGATTCTCCCTCCTAAGTTGTGGCCCTCTGCACCTCCCCAGGGTTACCATGTTGCTCTTGGCTGCTTTATATAATTAATGCATCTCTTGCTTGGCCTCTCCATTATGGCGGACAACTATATCTCGGCAGTTTTGCAATTGAGTCTTTCTCCTACTTTCAGATGTTGAATTAAGGAGTACTCTGTGAAATCTTTAAAGCTTGTAATATTGTTTTTTTTAAACAAACCTTTAAGGCCACCTGAAATTCAATAGCATCATTTCACTTATATATATATATATATATATATATATATATATATATATATATATATACTCAGCAAAAAAAGAAACGTCCTCTGACTTTCAACTGTTTTTACTTTCAGTAAACTTAATGTGTGTAAATATTTGTATGAACACTAAAAGAGTCAACACCATAAGACATAAACAAAAAATGTTTCACATACATGTGACTAACAGAAATAGAATAATGTGTCCTTGAATGAAGGGAGGCTCAAAATCAAAAGTACCAGTCAGTATCTGGTGGGGCCACCAGCTGCTTGAAGTACTGCAGTGCATCTCCTCCTCATGGACTGGACCAGATTTGTCAGTTCTTGCTGTGAGATTTTACCCCACTATTCTACCAAGGCACTTCCAAGTTCCTGGACATTTCTGGGGGGAATGGCCCTAGCCCTCACCCTGCGATCCAACAGGTCCCAGTCGTCTCAATGGGATTGAGATCCGGGCTCTTCGCTGGCCATGGCAGAACACTGACATTGCTGTCATGCACAAAGTCACGCACAGAACGAGCAGTATGGCTGGTGGCATTGTCCTGCTGGAGGATCATGTCCGGATGAGCATGCATAAAGGGTACCACACGAGGGAGGAGGATGTCTTCCCTGTACCGCAAGGCTTTGAGATTGCCTGCAATGACAACATCTGAAGGTGATGTGATATACCGCCCCAGACCATGACGGACCCCCCACCTCCAAATCGATCCCGCTCCAGGGTACAGGCCTCGGTGTAACGCTTGTTCCTTCGACGATAAACACGAATCCGTTCCACAGGTGCATGTTATTTAATTGATTATGGTTAATTGAACATGCATGGAAAACATTGTTTAAACCCCTTACAATGAAGATCTGTAAAGTTATTTGGATTTTTACAACATTATTGTTGAAATACACAGTCCTGAAAAAGGGACGTTTCTTTTTTTGCTATATATATATATATATATATATATATATATATATATATATATATATATATATATATATATATATATATATATATATATATATATATATTGTTTTAAAAGGTTTCCGCTGATTATATAACATTAAGATGTCGTATTCTGACCTGTTATCAGCCAATCTTCATTGGTTACTGTTGGAGTCATGTGACCAGAATACTCATCGACCTCCACCTCTGGCACCACAGTGGGCGGGGCTATGACAGGGAGGCTGTGCTCCCCCTTCAGTGAAATAGAGAATGTTGTAAAAGAAGATGTTTTGATTAGGATCAAATAGGTTCTTCCCATAAGTAGCAAGCCCCCCCCAAAAAAAGAGAGAAATGAGTAACCAGACACAATAAGCATGATTACAGTCAAGTCAGTGGTAGATATGACCAGGTTTCTTCAATGATTGTCCTGAAGGTTCGTGAAATCATTACCATCAGAAGTTTCTATTTGAAAAAAAAAAAACTAACAAAAAATGCAAAACAGTGAATGGTATCAGAGATATCAGAGATGAGTTGGAGTTTGGACATCTGATATGTTACAGCTCAACCAGCTCAAATGTTTAAAACCTCCTTAGGTGATAAATAAACACTTCCCGTAGCTGCCTCCAAGCCTTTATATATGGGAAAATTGTGCAATTAAAATAAAAACCATCTCCAAGATCATTCACACAGCCAATACACCACATGCTCATAAATGGGAATTCACATATTTCCCTTCACACCAAAGTATTTAACTAGAAAAGCTCTCAGGGAGCGCAGACCTCCGCCAAGGCAGCTCACTTATGCCCCCCCAATCACTTGTACCTGATCTCACTGCGAACATTTCCTGAAAATGTAATCAAAATACGTGTATAACGTTTAGAATAATTTTACTAACAGACAGACAAACTAACAAACACCCTGGCAAAAACATAACCACCTTGGCAGAGGTAACAAAGTCAGTGATATGTGGTCTCTTAATGAGAATCATTTAAAGAGTAGACCTGATTGCATCCAGTGTGGCTTTAACATGTAGAAACAACTATCCTGCTTCAGTGAGACAGTTTCCTTTGAAGCTTCAAACTTAGAACAGATCCTGGGATGTTTTGGGTCAAGCTGACTTCCTGCCAATGGGAGGATTTCAAGAACAAACTGCATGAAGAAAACATATCTACCCACCGGTCGTTTTACTTCATCTTCCCTTTTCCTGGAGTCTTCCTCTGTCTCTCTGTCATCCAAAGGATCATCTCCACTTGCGTATCCTGAGGCCTGTGTTCATTACAAATCTGTCGTTGGTTTGTTGAAAAGGCAGGATTGTCACAGGAGATTTGTCAGAAAATGATTAAACCAGTGCCTTGTAAAAATCTTCTGATATACCTCTTCTTATATGTACTGAAATTTGTTTATTCAGATTTTCCAAATGTATTTAAAAAACTGCACAAATGTGTGTGTGTGTGTGTGTGTATATATATATATACATAGCGCATGGTTCGCATTGCTGGCAGATGCTATATGTGTGTGTATATATATATATATATATATATATATATATATATATAAATGCCTCTTCTTTATATTTTGCCTACAATACCCAAAGAGAGATTTTTTTAGGGTCTGCTGGGAACGTCTGGTGGGGCCCCTGTCAGAAGTGGCTTCAACTCTCACCTCCGGCAGAACCATAGATGGTGGTGAGGTCACTGAGGTGGTTAAAAAGCTACTCGGTGGCAGGGCTCCGAGGGTGGATGAGATTCTCCCGGATTTCCTCAAGGTTATGGATGTTGTGGGGCTGTGTTGATTAATAAGGCTCTACAATATTGCATGGACATCGGGGGGAGTTCCGGGGGATTGGCAGACTGGGGGGTTGGTGTGCTCTACACCCTTAGAAGGGTCCGGGAGGGTTCGTGGAAGTTCGCCCAACCGGCATACATATGTTTTGCAGACTTGGAGAAAGTGTTAGACCTTGTCCCTTGGGGGGTACAGTGGGGGGTGCTCGGTAGTATGGGGTATCAGACCCTTTGATATGGGCTGTCAGTGCATGGTTCGCATTGCTGGCAGTAAGTCGGGCTTGTTCCCAGTGAGAGTTGGACTCCGCCAAGGTTGCCGTTAGTCACCGATGCTGTTCATAACCTTTATGGACAGGATTTCTAGGCACAACCAAGGTGTTGAGGGGATCCATTTTGGTGGCCTCAGGAGAGGGTTTCTGCTTTTTGCAGATGATGTGGTTCTGCTGGCTTCTTCAAAACGTGATCTACAGCTTTCGCTGGAGCAGTTCACGGCCGAGTGTGAAACGGCTGGGATGGGAATCGGCACCTCCAAATCCGAGACCATGGTCTTGAGCCGGAAAAGGGTAGAGTGCCTTCTCTGGGTCAGGGACGAGGTCCTTCCCCAAGTGGAGGAGTTTAAGTGTCTGAGGGTCTTGTTCACGAATGAGGGAAAAATGCAGAGAGAGATTGATTGGCAGATTGGTAAGACGTTCCTACCCTCATCTATGGTCACAAGCTCTGTGTAGTGACCGAAAGAACGAGGGGCTGAAATGAGTTTCCCCCGCAGGGTGTCTGGGCTCACCCTTAGAGATAGGGTGAGAAGCTTGGTCATCCGGGAGAGGCTCTGAGTAGATCTGCTGCTCCTCCACATTGAGAGGAGTCAGTTGGATGGCATGGGCATCTGGTCAGGATGCCTCCTAGATGCATCCCTCACCCCTGGTGAGGTGTTCTGGGCATGTCCCACAGGGAGGAGACCCAGGGGAAGACCCAGGATACGTTGGAGGGACTATGTTTCTTGGCTGGCATGGGAAAAAACCTTGGGATTCCTCCCGAGGAGCTGGCCCAAGTGGCTGGGGAGAGGGAAGTCTGGGTCTATTTGCATAAGCTGGTGCCCTTGCAACCCAAGCCCGGATAAGCGAAAGAAAATGGATGAAAAGATGGATGGAATATTTGGATTTGATTGAAAGTGAAAATAAATTTTTAAAAGCCTCCATTATCAAAGCAAAAGCTTGAAAAAAAATTTGAAAATATTGGAGGTGTCTTAAATGAAGCTATTTTAAAGTATTAGCAGAAACTCTGTCTGGGTGCAAAATATAAAGAAACAGGCCTGGCTTGTGATTTCGCCCTGTACTTTCCCTACTCAACTCATCAATAGCATTTGTACAGTTACTGTTCACACTAACTATCTTGTCTTTTCAAAAATGAAATCAGTTGTTCTTGCAAAATTTTTATATATATATATATATATATATATATATATATATATATATGTAAAATTACCCCAGTAAATTATTGAACCACAAGAGGGCACTCTTGTCTTACACGTTTGCTACTTCTACACTCATTTAAATGTCTCACATAAGGCTCGTCCTCCTCACACTGCTCCTCGGCTGCTCTAGGATCATCCTTTATGATCAGCTGCTGAATAGATCCCTGCAAATGGACAAAGACAGAAAATAAGATAAAGATGCAGATGTCACATAGAGTATATCTAATGATACATCATCTCTTTTAGATTCTGATTTAACCTGACAAATATACATTTGAAAGGGAAACCTGTAATTAGTCCATGTATTTAGTTCTTATTAGTGACTAGGTTCAGAAAAATGGTGCACTTCCTCACCCTATGTGGAACATTAGCATGGGAATTCATGAGATTATAACCAATTGGCTAGTTTCCAGATGCTACATCAAAACACTTTGTAAACACATTTTTTTGTTATCTATAAACATCAATTTACCACACCCTACCAACACAGAGTAATTTTCCACTAACTTGATTTCAAGTTTCTCACAAACTGTCTGATGATGAACATGTTTCTAAATTGCCAGTGCCAAAGAATGTTTAATAGTCAGGTTTGCTTCCCATTCTTGTCATGAATTGCTATTGAAACTGAAGTACTGTATTGCACATCTCTAAATATGCTAAATATTAAACAGTTTTATTCATAAAGTGGAAATATCCAAAACATAAATTAGACACAAGCACAGTTTTAGTTTCTTTGTTTCCAACATGATTTCTTTATGAAGCTGAAGTAATTTAAATGACTTGAAAAAGTGACTTGTAAAAAAAAGAATGAGAGGTTGATGACTGCCTGCTTTGTGAGAAGCTTAGCCATCAATTTCTTTCATCATTAATCACCAGATATACAGTCTCCATCCATAAACCATGGATTGGAAAGGATGGCATACCATACCATACTGGTCCACAGCACCGAGAACAAACCCAAACAGTGACCCAGATAGAATCAAGGGGACAAACTGCTGCTGAGCGGGCTCATATTCTGCTTGTTATGCTTCAGATAACCCATTGAGAAAGTCAGGCCACTTTGAACAAAGCTAAATGAAGGGAGGATGACCATACTGGCTCACTACGGCATAAAGAACGGATCACGTTTGTTTAAGTTGGTGTAATATCAGTGCTAGAGCTTGTATAGAGATAAATAAAAACCTGATTATGCTAAATATTAGAAGTATGGGTATCATTGGCCAGTCTAATATGACAATTTAAACAAACTTCTTCATGAAATCCAATTTTTTTTTTAAATTTGAAGTAAATTACTTAAGGGTTGCCCTAACTTGCATAATCCAAGCCCTTGGCTGGACCACAACAAAGCCATGGTGACATCTTTAACTTCCTCATCTGTTATTGGTTTACTCCCCCATGATCTTTTACTGTCCACTCCTGCATTTCCCCGCTCCCCCTTCCTCAGTCTCTGTTATTTCCTCTCATCTCGCCTCCTCCCTGTCTCTGATCTTCTAAAACATGAAGGACAAAGGACAGAGTCAGCAGCAGATGCAGTCCCAGGAATGATAATGAGACTGACTATATATCTTATTTAGTGACTGTAACAGTATACATTTATTTTAATTGGTTAATTCTGTGTGTGGGTAGAGGATCCCAGGAGCTAATTTAAAAGCTAAACATTTGAATTTCATTAAATTAGAACCGTACAGGGAATTAATTTAAGTTATTCTATTTTAAAGGAGAAATTTATATTTACAGATTTATGAAATACAGAGCATTTATTTCTATTTAATCACAGCTTCACAACGCACAGATGTATCCACGATGAGGTACAACTTTTACATTCCTGCTGTCGAGCCACTTCTGAACGAGACACAATATTGGATACGACTTACCTACGCTGATGGGAATACTGTCAGGACTGTTGTTCAAAATTATTTTTAGGTTAAAGTATTTTTTAAAGCTTAAAGTTACCGAATGAAGAAGACTCAAAGTTGGTTGGTTTCAGTATCAGTGTGGTATTAAAATGGCAGAATCGAGATGGAAGAAGCTGTTTAAAAGGAAATTCTTTTACAGGACATGTCAAACATTAGGATGGACAGGTATAGAAAATGGATGGATGGGTGGACATGTCAAACATGTCTGTAGTACAATCAGGCTATAAGGAGGAGAGAGCAAAGTCTTAGCAGATAACATGAAGGCTGAATGGTATACAGGAAAGCTGCTGTGTTTAATTTAATCTTTCAACCTGTCCATCATGGAACATGCTGAATTTGAAAATGTTGGGAGCCTTTTGTAAATCAAAGTTGAGGTAAGGGGCTACATTGGAAGGTTTTAGTAATACTAACTACGTTATAGGCTATTAAAAGATGTTAAAACTGTGTTAAAACAACAATAAAAACAGTACAACAATAAAATAAATTGAAATGCTTTTTTCTTATGTAGCTTCTTACATAAACGTTCCTAAAGAAAAATTGTAAATCGACAAAATGTAAATATTCTGCTTAAATGTTTAAGCTCTTTATATGGGAGCTTACTCTGTCTTTTGTTTACTGTTGCGAGCTGAAATTTCAACACTTCTAGCCACAAAATGGAGCTATTGAGACATCATTAAACTTTCAGATGCCCCATTTGAAATTACTTTTATTTGACATTTACAATAATGGAAGGCATTTAATTCAAAAGTGATTGTACTCCGTCTCTGCAGCCAGGATGGTTGAATTAGAAAACCATTTCCTCAGAAACAGAGATTGTTTCCAAAGGCTCTGGCGGTCCTTTGGACGTCTTTGCTCCGATCTCCTTCATGTCTGCATCGATTCCTGGGAGACGGATTGATGCCTGCTCACACCAGCTATCGAACACTCTTATGGAGAAACCTTATATGCACCAGCATGCTAACACACACACATAGATGTGGGGTCTCTGGTGTTTAAGGACATATTCTTGGGCTGAGGTTATCATTACTAGAGCTTGATTAATCGGTACCATGAGTTTTTCTGTGACATTGTTGTTGTATTTTTATATCTATTTTTGTGTGATGTGGTTGTGTAATTCTTAGTTCACAATGTTTGGTTTGTTTTGTCGATGTTCCTTTTTCGTGTTTTGTTTTGTTTTTCCCCCTCTCTCTGCCGTCCTGTGGGTATGGAGGCAGACTTCAATGTTTTCCTGTGTTTTCTTTGTTCCCCTTCCTCTCTTGTATTTTCAACTCACCCTCTCTCTTGACTTTTTGTTTCCTACCTCTCTTCTTCATCTTCCTTCTTTCTTCTCCTTAATTTTCCGTCTCCGTGTCCATAACATCAGGAAATAAAAACCCCAACAATTCATAATAAAGATTTTTTACCCATAAATCAAGTGGAGTACTATAGCAAAAGCTGTACTGCTCCGCTTGTGAAAGTAAATCTGTTGGGCTTCTACTTGGTACTCAGACACCAATTCTGAGCTCCACACTGCCAAACAGGACACGTTAAAAAAACAAAACAAAACAAAAAACAGAGATTGTTTAATTGGACTGAATGTTGGAAAGTTTCCAGTGGAGACAGATGAGGTCATGCATTTCAGCTCTATAACATGGCAATGAAAGGCCCATCTGCACACAAATATTGACATAAGCAGAATCTCATTTCTTTTGGTCTATTTCTGTTTAGAAAAAAGCATCTTTGTTTCCACCAGAGATACAAAACCATAATGGATGTAATAATAATAATGTGTATGGCTGCACTTACTTCAAACTTATCGAGCCCCGTGCTTCCTGCATTTCCAACAAATATGCCAGAGTTGTATGAAAAGGTGAGTTTTTCTGGCCGGCGATGGAAAGTCACCCTTTCAGCCTCACCGCAATCCATGTAAAGACGCACCTCATTGTGCTCCACAGCCAACTGTAGCACAAACAGTTATTTATTAGAAATGTATCTTATTCTTTTATTTTTCTCAAATCCACTCAAACATTCAGTGTTCTTTGTTTTTTTTATTCCACAGCTTAAGATTTCTGAGCGTTCTTTATATTTGTCATGTGCAAAATCCAAAAATAATATAGTGTCATCTGCCTCTAAAGCTACAACTATACCAAATTTTCACTCAAAGAGCTCAAACATAAGGACCTGGTAATGTAATTGCAGAATTAGCTCTAGACTGTCATCTTAAAATGATAGTATATGTATTTAGGAAAGAAAATGGTAAAAATCCTGGTTAAAACCGCTATTTAAAACAACAACTCAGCTGGCAGAGATTTCTTTAATCGGGTTATTTTCATCAACAGTTAAAAAAGCCTCAACCAGGTTTTTATTTAGTAGCCCACCGTGAACCGTATCCACTGATCCGTCATGTCTGGGACACTGAAAGCAGCAGCTTTGTGGCTGTGGGATGCCTGCTCTTTGTCCGTGTAATACAGTAAGATTCTCTGGAGGCCTCCGTGAACTGGAGTGAGGGCCAAACCCAGCTCCACAACCTTCTGAGGGGCGTCTGTGATGGCAAACAGGACGCCTCCTCTCTGGCTGGCTGGACGCACCTGAAGGAATGGAAAGAATGAGGACATCTGAGATAATAAAAGCGCTTAGATCTATACATTTGAGTGAATACAAGAGTTTTTTGGGCCAACTTGTATGATCAGAATTTCAGAATGTGGTTACAAAGTGAGGTGTTAATTTACAATATCAGTAAACCAACATTTGTGAAGCGCAAAGAGAACTTTACATTATTATTACTGTCAAATAAAATCCAGAGCAACCAATTGCCTTCAGCCTACGTTGCCTCTGATCAGATAAGACCAATGTTGTAATTTTTGACCTACTATTTACTTTAGAAACACAGCACATTACCCAGACCACATCATTTCTATGGTAAAACATGGTGGTGGTGACATCATCCTGTGTGGATTTCTTTGGGGAAAGGGAACCTTGTCAGTGTCTAAGAGAGGATGGATATAGGTAGACTCTGCCAAAACACTTTAGATTGGACCAGAGGTTCCCCTTCAGGACACCGAGCCCAAACATACAGTCACAGCTACCGCAAAATAACTTAGGTGAGACTGTGTTCATGTATTAGGATGGTCTGCTCAAAGTCCAGCCTTGAATTTAGAATCTGGAGCAAGACTTTAAAATTGTTGTACACAGACATTCTCCACCCAATCTGATTGTACCTGAGCTTTTTCACAAAGAGGAATGAGAACAAATTTCAACTTCAGAGAACACAAATGCATGCCACCCTTTTCAGATTTTTGTTTGTGAAATGCATTTCTGCATAGTCTAAAATTTTGTGTTGGTCTATCACATAAAATCCCTTTAAAGAACTTTAAAGTTCATGTCTGTGGTGTAAAAGAAATTTGAAAAAGGTTAAGGTAGATCATAGATACTTTTGCAAGGCACCTAACTACAAACTGAAAGTAGATCAGCACTATGACCCCATTCAACAACAGCGTAAAAGATGCTCAAAAGTATCTTGGGTACTAATCCGCACCGTGACAATGATGGTGAAGTCCCTGTAGAAAGGCCGGGGCACAAAGGTTCTCGAGAGTCGCCCGACGTTGGCTTCACTTCCAAAGCTGTAGGCTGGAAAACCCTCAAAGCCAGGAGTGAAGGAGACGGAGGGAGGGAGAGGGATACCAATCAAATCCATCAGGTCCAGATGACTTCCTGAAACATTTTCTGACAGAGACAATGTAAAGGCAAAAGGTCAACAACACAGAGCAACACTGGTTGAAAAACTGCAGACAGACTGCTGTTGATGCATCACAAACTGCTCAGTAGGAAAGGATGCATTCATCTCTTGGTTCATGTGCAGATAAAGACATTGTGTTAATGACGTTTCCAACAGATGTGCAGATCTGTCCTCTCTCTTGCTAATCCCAGGACATCAGATTAAAGAGCAGAAGTATGTGTGAATCATTCCGACATGGCTTTAATTTATCCAGACTGCTGCCTACGCATCACTGCCCTGCCTCACATGGACATAATCCCTCGAAACAGAAAAGCACACACAATGTGATGTAATTAGGGTATTTAATGTGTATGTGAAGAGATGGTCCCACATCCCCATGATACCCCTTTCGATGGAGCCTGTCTCCCATAGCAACGAAATCAGCATTCCAGCCAGGCTAGCCCCTTCAACCTATATTTCTTTCATATGCATAAACACACATAGACACACACAACCTCACACTCTAGAATACACACAAAAACCAGACCAGACCAGACCACACCAGGCAGGCCAACAATCGGGGGTCTCTAATTCACCAGTCTGACTGACCGGAAACAAGCATGATTAGAGGTTTGAGGTTGTATGTTTGTGTTTGTGTGTGGGTGTGCTGGTGCGCACCACTCACACAACAACAAGGAGGGCCATCACATATTTGAAAGTTTATTGATGCCAACAGAGGTGGGAAGGGGTGCAAACAGAGTGAACATGCATAAACTAAAACTCTCTTAAGGCCTCACACCTCCAGTCCAGATGTGCAGGCCTCAGGCTTCTGTAATGCCAAATGGGAGCAGATGAACTCTGAGAGGCCGGAAGTTTTAACCAGCATGCAATGGGAAATTAACATTTGAAATTGATGTTAAAATTTAATCCTGTTCTGTTAGAGTTTGTCAGACATAACTTGGGTGGCAGCCAACTCAAGACAGTCACCATTGCTGCTCTGAGGACTTACCAAGAGGCAACAAAGTGAGGGGCAAATCTACAGGTTTGTACGAAATATCAATCACAACATTGTTCAGTGTCAAGCTTCTTTACTGAACCCTTATCTCTCCTTGATTCAAATGGCCTGTTTTTAAGTTTTTCTCAAATAAACAGGTTCAGAAATATTGTTTCTGAAATATTTTTAAGACTAAAAAGATAAATAAAATGAAAAATCTTGGAAACATGTAAGTACACCCTAAGATACCAAAACACAATCCAAAGTACCTTGTCTACAAAACAGCTCAACAAATTTTATGTTTCATTATTTATTTTAAAAAAGTACATCACTGCAGGAATTTCATTATTTTTAGAGGGTAAGTAGAAGACAAGTTTAGGTAATTTAATACACTTCATAATGTGACCGCTAGTAAGTGTGACCACCTTGTCAAAACCAGGAGTTTCTGCAGTTTGCTGCTCTGGTTAACACAGGCCTAGCAGGAACAACAACAGCAATGACCTTGGTGAAATAGTCATTTCTGTTTATTAATCTGGGAAGGGCTTAAAGTTTGTTTCAGAACTATTTAAAGGCTGTTCTTCTGTAAAACATGATTAATAAGGAGTGGGAAACATTTAAAAGAGCTGCCATTCTACCCAGGACCTATCATCTCTACAAATTCACCCCAATGTAAGACCATGCAATGCTCAAAGACATTGTTAGAAAAATACTCAAGAACTATGTCTCAGGCCTCCCAGATGTTTTTTTATGACAATGATAAATTTCATGGCAGGACACTTAGAAAAAGACTTTGACTAATATGACATGTTTTACAAGGTGGTAAATAGAAAACATGTTCTCTCTAAAAACTAAATTACAGGTTTAAAAAATCTTTATCAGAATGAACTCCAAGACAATTTGAATAATTTCCTTTGAACATGTCCCATACTAGTTAAGATGTCTGGCCATAAAGCAGAACATGTTTGGAGAAAGCCAACACAGCATATTAACACAAACACATGACTGCAACTGTCAAGCATGGTGGTCGAAGGATGATGATTTCAGTCCCATGCAATTATTGAGTTTGCATAAACTCCTCAGTGTACCAAAAGTATTTGAATATCATCAAATGTGAAGAAATCTGTATAACAGGCAAAGCTTCATTAAAGCTGAGTGATGCAGCACAACTGTAAAACCAAACAAAACAGCAAATCAATCAAAGAATAGTTAAAAAGAATACCAATAACAATCAAGATCAGCAATGGCTCAATCTAGACTGAAATTCAGACTTGAACCTGATTGAAATGCCATGGTGGAAAAGCAGAGCCACACAGAAATTGAGATCTGCAGACCTCAATGAACTGAAGAAAAGTAAAAAAAAAAACACATCATTTTTACAGTAAATGTCCAACTCTGTAAAGAGTCTTTTTATACTCTGCATGGAAACATTTAGTTTCAACTGTATATATCAAAGTAAAGCCCTTATTTTATTGGGAATGCATTACCTGTAGCTTTGAGATTTTGAAATGTCATAGTCTGAAAGTCAATCCTCGATTTTATCCTCAGTTTTCTTCATTTCTACATTTTCCATAATGTTCTATAATTTTAAAAACTATGTATCAAACCTTAACAGTCCCTACCACCAACATTTATAGCTTTTTTAAGTCAGCAACATCCAAACCTAGCTCTTCATTGTCTTTGCTAACTTCTAAGATTTTTCTGATTATTCTTAATGAACATTTTAAGATGTTCTGTTGTTCATTAAATATTAATTTTTTTATCCATCTCCAAGGCAATCCCCACCTCCTCAATAATAATAATTGCTTCAGTTTCATTCATTGTTTTCCACAAACCAAACAGCATAATCGGTCACTTGTCTAATTACAAATTTGGGGTCATGCTCTAACCTTGTCAGTCCCTCCTCCTGTAGATAACCCTTGCCATGTTGACCACATGAAAGCTTATATCAGCTTATTGAGTCTTGTAAAAACTAATATCCTTAACTCCCTCAGTGTTGCCATGTATAACCTTTTAATCCCTCTTCAACCCTGAAGAAGCTACCACATAAAAGCTTCCAGCTGCCTGACCCACTCTCCCTAGAGTTCTTTGAGTCTACAGACTTAGCTCAGGTCGTTTCATGGTAGATCTGTGTCACATACATCAGATTGTGTCCGGCCTCGCAAAACACGTTGGGAAAACCCTCTTGCTAAGAATTCTTAGTGCAATCTACAATTTAAAGATCATTTGGTGTGATTCTATCAGACATCTGACTCAATGTGAGCTAAAAAATAAAAAGATAAAAATATGACAAAATCAAGAATGTTCACTCTGGTGTTGGAGATAAAGTCCTTTAAAGGAATAGTTCAGATTTTTGAAGCACAGCTCTTGGAGTTAGTAATAGTCCCCTCTTTTTCAGCGCAGGGAAGCCAACAAGCTCATTAGATCCCCGTTTCTGCTACACTGAAAATGCTAATATGTTTGGGTTAGAACACTGGTAGCTACTCACATTTTCACAGGAGACTGATTTTAAACTTGTCCCTGTTTTATCATTTGAACGGTGTTTGTGTTATTATGCTAAAATTACAATGGTGGAATCTGATGGCTCTATCAGCCCACCTGATCAGCTGATTGTAAGTCTGCTTTGATAAAGTAACGGTATTCGCCCCTTTACTGATTTAAATATCATAAAACCCAAGTACATAAAATCTTCCTAATCATAATTTATTTTATTAAGGGAAGAAGCTATCCAGAACTTAATTGTCTCATACACAACACTGCTCCAATATCGTCACACTTGTAGAATTAAGAAATCTGTCATCATACAACATGACATGGGTTAAACATTTTAAAAAGCAACACATCAAGCTTAGATCTAAAGAAATTCAAGAGCAGATGCATGTATTACTATGAAAAGGCTTACAAGGCTTATAAAGCCATATCTTACAATTTGGGACTCCAATAAACCACAGTGAGAGCCATTATCCACAAATAAAGAAAGCATGCTGGACCCTTCAGGAAGAAAGAAAATTACTTCAAAAGTGAACTCATTAAGAAAGGTCACAGAAGAACCTAGAACACAATTTAAAGCACTGCATACCTCACTTGCCTCAAGGTCAGTGTTTATCATTTAATAATAGGTAAGATATGCTGGGCATTAATGGCCACTACAAGAGAGTTCCAAGACCAAAACCACTGTTGACCAAAAAAAACATAAAAGCCCATCTCACATTTCACAGAAAACACATTGATGAATTCGAACACTTATTGGAGAATGTTTCTGTGGGCTGAAGAGACAAAAGTGGAACATTTTGGAAGATAAGTGACCCATCACATCTGACATGAAACTAACATGTCTTTTCTGAATATAAAATCACACCTAGAGTCACCAGTGGCGGTGGTAGTTTGCTGGTCTGGGATACTTTACTGCTTCAGAGCCTAACCAACTTGGTGTGACTGATGGAAGTGTAAATTCTACTCTGTTTTGGAAAATCCTTAATGAGAATGTCCAGTCTTCAATTCATGGCCATAACCTCAAGGCCACTTGGCTCATAGTACATGACAATGATCCAAAGCACATGTTCAAGTCCACCTCTGAATGGCTTAGCAAAACAAAAATAGAATAGTTTGAAGTGGCCAAGTCAAAATCCAGATTTCACTGCATTTCAGATGCTGTTGCATACGTTTAAGTAGTTAATCTATTTTCGCAAACCTTTCAATGTGACTGAACTTAAACAATTACGGTATGCCGTAAAAGGTGGTCCTTAGGGGGTTTGGGGCGCAATTACTTCTTCACTTAGAGCCAGATTGCTTGGTACAGATTTCCCCCCATTCTAAAGAAATTAACATTTTGTATTTACTCGAGTCTTTTATTAAAATCTGTTTAATTATTTGTTTGATATTTGAGTGTGATGAAGCAAAAACGGAAGAAATCTGTGTGAGGCAAATTCTTTTTTTGTGCAGAAAAACCTTGCAAAGCAGAGAAATGTACCATCTTTGATGCTTTTGCACAACTGACCGCTTGTTGCAAACACTCTTTTGCTGAGCGTTTCTGCCCACAGACAAGATAATTTTTAGTTTCACTAGTTTAAAATGGTTAAAATTGACCAAAGACCTATTTATTTATAAGTTAAATAGAAGGAAAATAAATTGGGAGACAAGGTTTTTTCTATGATTACATTAATTTATATTATCTAGTAGTTATGTCCAGAGTTCAAAGGTTTCAATGTAGAGTTGGGAAGAAAGGGCCAAATTATAGTTTGTTGGTTACTATGAAGTTACGGTGTGCCTAAAATATGACTCCCGCACAGACACAATCATCAGAGATGACTAAACTAGAAACAAAAAATTACAACTGTAAGCTATTAATATTTTCTTTAGTATAACAAAATAATTATTACATTTTTAATTTCTTTAAAACCCTAAATAACTGACAGTTAATGTCAAAAACACCTAATTATAAACCTTTAAAGCAGATTTAAAATAGGTATATTATTGACATACATAACTTCAAATTTGAATTTTTATTATATTTGAGAAGTCAAGGATTCTTGGGTGCCCCCTGCTGGCATGGGGTCCTAGGCCGCAGCTTAGATTGATTATGTCTTAGGGTGACTATGCCAGTGTCTGAGTTTAAGATATGGCGGCTAATCTTTGTGAGACTGAATTTTACAGAAAACATTTCCTCTGACAGAAAAGCTGTTTACATTCAACTGCCTTGTATCACTCACCACTCTTCCATTGTTTCAGTGGTTTATTCTTGGCCCTGCCTTTGGTGCTTCCACCTGAGTTCCCTCCAGAAGATAGTGTGAAAGGTTTCACAGTGCTGTGGGAAACCAAGTCCCCTGAGCTGTGTGGAGTAGAGGACAGCATAGACCACCCTATCTGAGTGTCCTCCACATCATTCGCTGTCACTGTGTCCTCCTTTCCCACTCCCCACTCTGATGGTGTCCCTTGGGTGGCGGAAGGTTCAAAGGAGGTGCTGGTTGGAGAGGCAAGGGTAGGAGGAACGGTGGTGGTTTTTGGGTTTGCCCAGAAGAAGCTCCACCACTGGGCACACACAGGAGAGGCTAAAATAAATAGTGTAAGACTGATGTGAAAAGCTCCCATCCTCTTTCTGTGGTGGTCAGGATGAAAGCAGTCCAACTGGTCAAACAAATAATACACAGCAGCCAAGCAGGTGATATTTTTCCATCTGCAACAGGTTACTGGCAGAATTCTGAAGAGAGTGAAAATCCAGGAGATGAAGTTGTCCAAAAAATATTCCAAAAGCAACTATCTGGGTTCCAACTCCTTGTTTTTCTTGTTTCCCTTCTCTTCCTCTTTTCTCTTCTCTTGTTCCACTCTTTAAAATGACTTATTTTTCTACTGCAATCTCTAACTCTCTGAGGTCTCCTCCCCTCCACACCTCCACACTTCTTTCTCCCTGTGTAGTTATCCTGTCGACTCCTCTAGAGGGGGCAATACCACAGCTGACTTGCCTTTCTCCTGCTGTTTATGTCAGATTTAAATAATTATCTGAGAGCTGACCAATAAAAATTAAACCCATATTGCAAACACACTAGAATTTAAGTGTGCATGAATTAGAATACAAATACTGTACCAAAAAAGATAAAGACAGTATAACTGTGTCCTTTGTTAAATCTGCACAAAATACGTAAAAAAGTGTAAACTTTTGAATTAGAAGCGAAATTGCATTCTTTAAAGGTTTTAACAATTCTATAAGCTCAAGGTCTTCATAGATGGGTCCTATGTTAAAATGGACTAACTATAAGCATCCAAGTCATTGGAATAAAAACTCTATAATTGAGAAATGTATTGTCAATTTGCCTTTTGAAGAATATAGCAGTTAATGACATTAGAGGTAAATAAAAACAGCTCTTTTGTCCTTCAGCAACAAAAGTTTGAATGGAATTATTTATAAGCTACAACCTTTCTCTCTGGTGCAGCTTAGCGATCACGCAGAAAATACAGGGGCCCCACTTGCCAATGATAACAAAGAGATGCTTGTTCTGTTGTATTGTGCTTCTCTAAATGTTTGGAGGTCCAAGATGAGGGTCCGGAGTGTTGCTGAACATTTGTCGCTGAGTGGAAGTGTTTGTTTAGGTTAAGGTTTGATTGTATGTCATTGTCAGACAGCTGTGGGAAAAATATCTGGTGGCAAAATGAAATACGTTTAAAGTGAAAGTGAATTTAAGTGTGTTATTCTTTCAAACTACAAGCAAAAAGTGATCAATTGGATGGGAGCTCAAATGGGGAGCTGTTAGTGCAATCCCTCAAATATAGTTCCCTGAAAGACCCTAAAAGTTATAACAATCTTACTAGAACCTCAGTATTAGAATGAATGAACAATTGAATTAAAAATTGTTTGAGGTCTTTTTAGTGATATTTCCACAATCAGTTAAAAATCTGAATGTTTTCCCCAGTTGATGAATGAGGCTTTTACATTTAAACCATCTAAACTATCAGGAAACAAGCCAAAAATGTAAAGAAGATTGTTTAATGACTTTAGGCAATCGTGATAACATAATCTAAAAACACAAACCAAAAAACACCAAAACAAGTGTTTACTTGTGGAAAGAGTCTCCCACATCAAATGTTCCTTTTTTTTCTTTGTACACAATGACCCCATTAAAAGGGCCTCTGGATTCCAGAAGGAGTAACCCCTTCACCCTTCACCTCTCATTTACTGCCAGATTTACCTAGCAACCACCTAACAATAAACTCTAATTGGTTTAGTGTCACAGCCAATCCAGCACAGGTTTAAAAAAATCTGGAAAATAAAATCATAATTTCAGAAGCAGTAAAAAAAAAAAAAAAAAAAAGGACCCAGAGACGATTTTGTTTGGATGTGTGTCTTACATAAAAGAAACTTTATGGGTCTCCTAAAAAGAGGTGTGCAATGGATCCAAAAGATGTACTCAGGAGATTTATTTTTTTTCCCTTACTTACTTTTACTTGAAGGACAATATATATAGCTGGGATAAAAGGAAGAGAATTGTAGATCTCCACCAGTTGGGTTTATGTTTGGGTTCTATTTCCAAATGCATGAATGTGACCCTAGAGGGACAGTTATATACGAGTATAAACACCATGAGAATGTTCAGCCTTTGTATCTTTCAGGAAGAACAAAAGTACATGATCTTGTAAAGATGCAGACTGAAACTGGTAAGAAAGACTCGTCAACCACAAGCAAATGGGCTAAAAGGCCAGAGATGAAGAAATCATTACTCCATATAGAAACATAAAATTCTGATAAAACTTCAAGTATTTGGTCATAACCATCATTACATTTAAAGGAAAAAAGGGCATGTTTGCAAGCCTGAGAACTGTGAGGTGTGTGAGTGGTAGTATCATGTTCTGTGGGTTTTTCCACTGCAGGAAGAACTGCTGTATTCCATAAAATATTTGACCTTTTATGGAAAGGAAGGAACATTTTGTGGAGCAATATCTTAGGAGATGAGCTAGGAATTAAAGTTTGAGCACAAATACTTCTTCCAAATGAATAATGACCTTAATAATGCCAAAATAATAACAGAGTGGCCTAAGGACAAAAAAAGGCAATGTATTGAAGTGGCCCTTATCTCAGTCCCAGAGAAAATCACTGGGCAGAGCTGAAAAGGTGTGTGTGAGCAAGGCAGCATACAAACATTAATTACACCAATCAATTACACCATCAATTACACCAAATCTATAAAGAGGAATGTGTGTAAAAATCAGATTTTGAAGCAAGTAATCCAAAAATCTCTCACACAATATTCTGGCTTTTAGCAAACAGAAAATAATTTGAAGCCGCTAACTTCAATGCACCAAATGTGCTCACATGTTCTAATCTTTGCTGCCACCTTGTGGTCAGAATTCGTAATGCAACTATAAATGAAAGATTTGACCGTTTGGATTACAGTATGTAACATGTTATATTACCAATAATTGTAGAAAAAAACTTAAAAAATGTATATAGGGCTGTCCCATGGTTTGAAAGCTGTCACTGCTACTGATGACTGAATAGAAACTACTAAAAGCCACCAAGGGAGTAAGAGGTTTAAAGTTAAGTGTCAATAACTAAAACAGTTTCCAAAAATCAATTAAAGACTTCTGATCACATTGTGGTGAACAGCATCTATTGCTATCAGCAACATAAACCCCCCCCCCCCCCCCCGTCTAATGTAAATAATAAACTCTGGCAGGAAATATTGTTAAAAGAGCGACAAAAGTAATAAAAGAGTTCCTGTGACGTACCTTGCTTGCGTGCATTTATAGTAACAGTGTGCATTAATGTGTGCTTTAAAAGTGTTTTGCTAATGAAACGAACTCATTTCATCACTAAATGTGATTCCAACAATTTTATTTTAAATAGATCCTTTTTCTTGAATTGTTAATTTATTTATACAGTTGGCAAAACACATTACATTGTCTGTAACATAAAATGCATGTCCAATAAATGCTATATTTGTATTGTTAAAATCTGTATGTTGATGTTAATTTCACTCTGATCTAGGTTTTACAGACAGACCAGGCTAACCAATCCTCTGACCACTGGGCGACCTGCAGAGGTTAACAGAGAGGACCTGTTCTCAAACACATCTACACCATGTTGCCACCAGTAAATGAAGCCTGTGTTGGAGCTCTGTTTTCACTGAGACGCCTCCTTCTTCCTTCACCAATCCCTTTTTTTCCATTCCTCCTACGATGTGCTGGGTTTTTCATATTTCCCAGGCTCTTTTGAGTCAGGTAAAATCTCATTTGTGAACAATATTTTAAACAAATGTCAAAGAAAGATGGCACCATATAGCAAAAACTATTGCTCTTTATAAATGTGGCTCTGCAATATACAGTGTCTTGCAAAAGTATATATACCTCTGAAATGTTTTTCCTTTCTTTTTGTCATGTTGCAACCCCCAATATTTTGGCCTTATTTGACAGATGTGCAATAGGAGCATTAATCAGAGAAGACTAACTTTGGAGGAGCTGCAGAGGTCCACAATCAGAGGAATCTGTTGATGCAGCAAATATTAGTTGTGCACTTAACAAAACTGGTCTGGATGGGAGTGTGGAAATAAGCTGCCTATTATATAAAGAAAAGAAAAGAATAAAGAATCATTTTTGCTGTTTGTTAAAAGCTATGTAGAAACCACAAGTATGTGAAAAAAAGGTTATCTGTCACGTGAAACCAATTTTTGGACTTTTTGGCCTACATCTAAAATTCTACGTGTGGTGTAAAACGGTAAATCATGGTGGCATTATGCTATATAGAGGCTTTCCTTCAACAGGGGAAGGGAAGCCCTCTTTTTTCTTCCACATCCTAGTTTTGGATTACATTGTGTTGGTCTATCACATGAAGTTCCCAAAACCTTTGTTGATGTTTTCTGTTGTAAACATGAAAAATTTTAAAAGAGTTCAAGCAGTTCCAATACTTTTCCAAAACACTATATCAGTTACCAAATGTGCTGGCACAGGAGTGATTAAGCCAGATCACAACCTAAAGGAAAGTCAGGTATGTTTCAGATGTGATGGAATTTCTTTGTTGTAATATATATCAAACAAAATGGAGAATTTACTTCGCCTGACTTGTAATTTAAGGCTATATCACTAAGCGGCAGTACCGGGGTCCTGTCAGTTAGGGTTCAACAGTGATTGTAGTAGGTCGGCATCTAGCTGTTTGATCAAATCTCCTTTGTGTCTTGGACAGCAGGTGGCAGACAGAGAATCTGTGGAATGTGACAGATGATAATAGATGTGCACAGTTATAGACACACACACACACACACACACACACACCTACACACATATCCGTGCATGCAGACATTCCCACACCTTTTGAACTCTTCAGTTCAAGCTGCAGTCTTACAAGAGGGGAGCTACCTGCAGGCACTGTTGTCTGAAGGTTGGTTCCATCTATCAAAACAATCTTTAATGACCAGCTTCTTGGTTAAAATAAAATTATTTCAAATCTGCTAGGTGTATGAATAATTTTGGGCTTAACTGCATCTCAATTCCTTTATGTGCACCTAAAGAATGTAATCAGATTTATTGAAGGTTACATAACGGAGTCCCACAAGCCTCTGTACTGGGGTCAGAATAGTTTATTTTATACATCAATATTGTTTCCTACTGAAGAGTCGTTTGCTTGTTGAAAACATTTGGATAAACTTGGATATAAAATTATTTATGGAGACATTAGGAACTAAAAAAAACTTGCCTGTTGTAAATAAACTATGTAGATTTATTTATAAAACAATTTGGTTGATTTGGTTTGTAAATAGTGAGCACACAAATTAGAAGTATTATTGAAATCTCAATAAAACTCAAAGAACACAACTTTCAAGAGGTTATTGTTATTCAATAAATGTAAATTAATTATATTAAATGCTTGAAGTTCCATATATTACATGTTTGGCCAAATACATATAAAACGATTACAAAAGTAATTTCCATAATGGAGGAAAAGCAGTAAAACTATGAACAAAGCAACCATTTTGCCTCTACTAACCACTCAAAATTAAAATAAACTCAAATGTTTTAATGGTTATTAGCATTTTATGTTTCTCAAATAACATTTAGAGTTAAAAGCAAATCAGACCAAATATTGATTTGAAAAAAATAACTAATTTTAAAGAGATATGTGTTTCAGCTACAGATGTTAATCTCTGGAATTTCTTTGATAATGGGCTAAAAAAGCATACAGTTATGGAGGGATATATATTTATAGTGAAGCAAAAAGGCAGAGGTTTAGATGTTTCGTCTTTCATGTCAATATTTTTTTAAATACCTTGTTAAAAAAATAACGGGGGTAACTACTAACTAATAAAACTACTGTCACTTAGTCTTTTTTGGCACAGGACCAAAATAAAGGACAATGAGCTACAGTGATTACGATTATTCACTCATGAAAAACGTACAGCTTCTTCAGCAATCTTTCCAGGAATAGATATCCCAGCAAGGTAAACCCCAAGATCCCACTCGGCAGCAATCTGAAAGCCAGGGTGGCTTGTTTAGAAAATTTGACTGAAAGCCCCCTAGCAGTTTAGCACAAAATATATAATTGTAGTCCTGGTAAATAGTTTTATGGATTGCTTTTGATTTGTTTTTTTTTGACAACCCCTGTGTTGGGTATGGGAAAACTGGGGGAGGATGGAAAGAGTGATGGAGAGAAAAGAACAGAAAGGATTAGAGTGAGGATTAAATAAAGAGTAAAGGAGGAAGTAGTGAGGATAAGAAAAGTGAATGTCACAAAGGTTATCAGCGAAAGAGTCAGACCCCAGGGTGGGATTAACCTAAACCATTGACCTGCCCACCCACACATAAACAATCCAGCAGCTGCTGACGAAAGTTTAATCTAAATAGTAACTGTCATGCTTTCCACCATACAAATAAAAGTAATACAACCCAATACAAAATCAAGCCCTAAACCATGCAACACTGACCTATTATCCTTTAACATTTTAAAAGTGGAGGAGCAAACTGATGTTTTGGCACCCTATTTATTGAACCCCCAAATAAAACAGTTAACTACAGTCACATTTGGAAAGCCTCTATTAAATCTCATGATATGTACATTCAATTTTAATATCAGAAATAATTGCTAAATTTTACTCCCATCCTCCTTCATCCCTGGGTTGGTTCAGTCTAAAGTATTCCCCAAGCACCACAGTCTCAATTGTAAATAAAAGTCTCTTCATCTCAACCTGATCTTTTCATTTAGAGTCTACAGTTTTTTCTCTTTATAGCTGCATCTGGTCTGGCACTCTGTTAAGCTGCCACACCTTCCTGGAGCAGGGCATCGGCAGAGCTACTGCTAACAACAAACCATTTTCCTTCTATAGATGATCCACTTGGGCCTATCCTTCAGCCATCTCTCTGCTAGACATACAGTAGCTATTGGCTCAGAGCGTATATGCTTAGTCGTGTTTCTCTCCTACATTGGGGCAAAAAAGTATTTGGCAGCCACTGACAGTGCAAGTTGTCCCACTTAAAAAGACGAGAAAGGTCTGTTATTTTCATCATAGGTACACTTCAACTGTGAGAGACAGAATGTGAAACAAATTCCAGGAAATCACCTTGTATGATTTTTAAAGAATTTATTTGTATAAGAAATTAAGTATTTGGCCAATAACAAAAGTTCATTTAAATTCTTTGTAAAGTAACCTTGGTTGGCAATGACAGACATCAACGTTTTCCTGTAGGTTTTTTTATTCCAATTTATTTATGACTTTGGCCCGCAGAGATTGTCGCTATCAAGACAATAACAAGTGACTGGGCTAATGTAACAGAGGAACTTCTGACTTTGGAGCACACAGCCACTATACAGACACAGTTGTACTCAGTGACTCACTGTAAGGCCCACTGCTTAATGCAAATGGATGAAGGCATTGTTTAGAGTCAACAGGAGGTCACAAGTGGACATCTGCTGAAGATATTTTCCATTAGATCAACTGTCAGCGGTCGTTTCTTCAATGGTTGCCTTCAGCCTTACCACTCAAACGTCCTGTCATCCTCTCACATGTCTTTCACCTCTAAAAACACACAATCTAATATAGCTGAATCGGATTCTGCTTTTTAATTTTTTTAAATTTTATTTAAACCCTTCACACACTGTTCCTATGCATGTGGAAACGGTCTGGGGTTTGATTTTAGTGTTTTCCAGGTCTAGATAAGTATAGGAAAAGTAACTTAGAATATAGAAAAATGTCAGTAATTTCAGACTTTATTCTCTATTCCATTGTCTAAATGTTGTCTACTTTTTTATCCTTCCTTCCTTCCTTCCTTCCTTCCTTCCTTCCTTCCTTCCTTCCTTCCTTCCTTCCTTCCTTCCTTCCTTCCTTCCTTCCTTCCTTCCTTCCTTCCTTCCTTCCTTCCTTCCTTCCTTCCTTCCTTCCTTCCTTCCTTCCTTCCTTCCTTCCTTGTACTCTTGTCTCCTACGTCCCTTTCTTCTTCTGTCTTTCCTACTTCCTTTTGCCCTTCTTTACTTCCAGTTTCAGTTTTTTTGCTGGTACCATATACATACCCTGCCTGCTATAAATACATCTCCCATAAATGTGTACTATATTTTTGAATATGATATTTTAAAATGACTAAAATGGACTGAGAAGTCTTGGATTTAAAAAGTATGTAAGATTTCGATGAAAAATGTGTAGGAACACTGTTCAAGCATAACATCACACAAGTAAATACAAAGGCTGACTTTTAATGTAAATGAACATTATTATGCTAAAATAGTTTTGCTGTTTCTCATCTGCAAATGAACTAGATTTCCTGGTAATCCTATAGCTTTTTTTTAATGCAACAATGTAATAATATGTTCACATATACAATCATTTAAAAAGGCTAAAAACAATTAGCCATAAATTGATTTATATTGACTGATTTGCATTTTTCATTCACACATTTGACGCAGAGCTCTTACACTGCAACTCTCAGTGTGTGTTTGTGTGCTTTGTGATGTCTGCATAGCTGCAAGCGTTGTTCTCACAGCTTCATACAAACAACGTTCTCTGCTCCTCCAATACGAATCTTAATGAAGTCGTTAAAAGCTTCCTTTTGGTCACACAGAAAAATGTCACAACCACAGTCATGAAACAGCGTGGGAATTCAACAAGGAAATCCTTACAATAAGGGCAAACGTTTGTGTGATTCCTTTTTTTCTTCGTCAGGGCACTGCATTGTAATTTTGTATTGTAAACTGGGTGGAATGAAAGAGAACCTTTGGAGAAACGTGGCAAGGAAATATTAGCTCATGCTTGTTCCACAGTCCCTCTGGCAGAGGACCATCTATTTGCCGCCCACAGAAGTGAAGCCACAAAAAACTCTATTGTTGGGAGTTGGAAGTAAAATGTCGCACATTCTGGCGTTTCTTCCATTTATTGAGTTTCTGACTGCATACTGAAGACATGCACAGGTGACTAAGCACATGCAATCTGTTTAAATAAAGAGAAGAGTAAGAATTCCAGATAGCTAAACATTACATTCCTGTAGTTGCATGATTATTCCTCTGAAAGATAAGTTTATATCAGAATAACTAAATGTTTACAATCAGCTCAGGATGCAGTTTTTACGGTGTAAATGAGTGGAAAGAGGGCAATATTTTCTGCACGGAAAAATAACACACTTGATAGAAAACAGATCACTTCAGCTTGATTGTATCATTAGCTACATATAAAATGTTTGCATTGCTATTATTGTTATTGTTTAAAACAATGTTTGTCTTATTTTAAAACCAATATCCACACACAGCACCATGTTGCTTCTCATCAATCACCATATGTTTAGGGATCCTTTGTTTACTCCCAACTCTAAAACATTTTTTGCACAGTTCTTATACTGAATTAAAAAAAGAGGTCTTGTATATCCTTCACAGTGCCTTGCATTTAGTCACATCACATACTTCAGTGCACAGCACATACACATGCATTTTGTTTAGATTTGATTTCACATTTTAGAGTTTTTTTGTTGATATTATTGCAGTCACGTTCTTTCCACATTATTTAATGTCTTCATGTTGAGTTTCTTATGTTAGTATTAGTCCTAGCTTTGGTTAAATGAAACCATTTTTGTGTCCTCTTTAGTACTTTTTGTCACCTTCCCTTAGTTCTGTGCTTAGATTTCCACCCAGCTGTTCTGCTGCTATTCTGATTAGTCTCCCCTGGTTTCCAAATCACTTGATTATACCTCCACAGCATCTAAGATCCCTGGTTTCATTGTTATTTGTTGTAGTCTTCCATTGCTTTCATCCTAATTCCATTCGCTGCTTTTCTGTTCTGTAAGTTCCTTTAATTTGATTATTAAAATCTTGTCACTACCATACTTCTTCTGATGTCTGCTCTGCAATAGGTCCACTTCAACCAAAGCATTTAAAATAGATTTGTTTTCAAACATCTGAAAAATGTGGTTGTCCTAGCTATCTCCTGGATAGAACGCATGTGGGAATAGAAATGTCCAAGTTTTGCCACCAATTCTTAATTGGATGTATGTCTTGACTTTGACTAGGCGACTCAAACAGATGAATATACTTTCATCCAAACCAGAGGTTTCAAACTCAGTCACAGAATGGGGAAAAATGTGAAACATAAGACTCGTTTCCAATGAGTGGAACGATGCGGCTCGGTGGGGTGTGGTCCAGTATTTTATGGTCTGGCACATTCAGGAGAGCTTTTCCACAAACCTAAAAATGTACTGCGGCGTCATACTTGTGAGGAGAGAATCGTGACGCAATAAAACCTAACAAATAAGTCAAGACAGCAACTCGTGCTTGGTTTTTGGTTCTTTCTTTACACAAACCGTGCTGCAGTATTAATGAGTGGGCTCCGTGCTGCGAAGAGAAACATATTCTGTGTCGAGATGAAACAACAGCACTTTGGTGTTTATATCTCGTGCTTGTTCAAGTCGTGATGTTTTTCATTCCCCCAATCAAAGGACTGTGTTGTGTGACGCCAGTAGCTCAGCCCTAACCGTACCGTACCGGATCATTGTCCTATGGACCTACAGCTGGAGGAGGGCCTTAAATGGACTAGCACGGGCCTGTTGTATGGGCCGCTTTTACATTGAAAACAGACAAAAAAAGTGGACCGCACCGCACCAAGTCGCACCATTCCGTTCAGTGGAAATGAGGCTATCAACTACTGTGCATCATGAGCCAAACAGGATAAATATTTATTCATATAATTTGAAGTTGCCCTGTTTTATATTAAATTTTACAAGCTGGTTTGCTTTTTCGTTCATGGCATATGCATGTTGTAGTAGACTGTCTCAATTTTTAGAGTATTGCTTGCTCAGCACTCTGTGAGATGTTCAAAGCTTGCAAAATTCTGAGTGCAATTGGTTGTACTACATTATATCTAGGAGTATCAAGTTGATACTGGTGAAACACATATTTTAAGAATACTTTTCAGTTTTTTGTTTAATGCATTTTTTTAAACAATTTATTTTATTTTATTTAAGTTCCTAGTTAAGTGTCTGTGTTTAACTTTGTGTTGGCCTGTCACATAAAATGCCAGTTGAGGTTCATGTTTGAAATGTGGCAAAACATGAAAGCAAAATGAAAAGGTAAGGTTACTTTTACAAGGCTCTGTTTACATAAGATTCCTTTAGCTTTGGTCTTTATTTACATGACTAAACCCTTCACTCACCAGAAACACTGGAACCCAAAACAGACTAAGAGCTGCCCCTGAACTGCATATCCCAGCTGTTTCAGAGAGTGGTGGAAGCTAAGTAAAGAAAAAGGGTCTGAGCTGCTGTTTCTAATGCAAAGGTATATATATAATATAAAACAGTCAAACTGACAGAATGCCACAGCAGAGAAGCTTTGGAAGGACTCATGTCCAAACGACCTTTTCCCAGTGAAAATAGGTCATTCTGTTATATTTGATTTTTAATTGCTAATAGGGAAATTATTCTGATTTGAATCCCATAAACATTCATTGTATTAAAACACAAGGGTTTACCTTTGCTCTTTCACATCACGTCAATACCTTCTAACTTGTTCATCTTACACTATCCATAGGAAGTTTTTTGACTGTTGTTGAGAATATTCCACACTCTGATGCTTTTAAGCAAAAGCATACCCAAACAAAAACAAGTTTTTTTCTTGTGAAATTTCTTTCCTTGCAAGTGAAAATGAGAATGTTTTTGTATAAAAAACATCCTTTCTTCTATAATGTACTGCTGTTATTCTCTCGATGATGTGTCGGAGATCGTTTAGTGGAGTGCTGGTTTGACTTCATAAGAAATTGTGTCAGAAACACTACCGCTCTAATCGCAGCCACATCTTGCTCCACAGCAAATTGGAAGCCATGTTGAGACCCGGAAGGCTGGAGACCAAGATGGAGCTCAGGTCGAGAGACTGAAGACCGAGGCGGGTCATCCTTAACCCCCTCCTGGAGCTCGGGGTCTGGGAACCAGCCTGCCCTGATAGCAGCTGACCTGGTAGCCAGAGTTTCCAAGGCGACTGGGCTGAAGGCCGGATGAGCCAATAACTGGCAGGGGGGAGCGGCAAGAGCGATGCATGCCGAAATGTCGGTCAGAGGAATGCAGGCTGACTGGAAGGGAGGTGTGGGAGGTGCTGCGGGGCAGATTACGGCTGGAGCTGGTGACGCTCCACCACCCCGGAAGCAGGCTTGCCTCGAAGGTGGTGTCATCTGTGGCAAGGCGGTGGAAGAGGGTCGTTCCTCCATGGTCCTGTACCCGGAGGCCTTGTGCCCATAAAGTGGGCTCGTCGCTCTAGAAAGTCCTTTGTATTGGACTTCTTGGACTAATAACAGAGCGGACCGCCTCCCAGGTGAGGACATTGGGGTGGATGTTGGATGGTGGAACGACGGGGCAGAGACGAAGAGGGCCGATCAGGCATCTGCTTACTGACTGCCTGGTATAACTTCTCTGCCTCCTCCTCCAGATCTGCATGGTCTAGCGGGACAAGACTGGGTCTTAACAGGACAGTCGTGGCCAAAAGTTTTGAGAATTACATAAATATTGGAAATTGGAAAAGTTGCTGCTTAAGTTTTTATAATAGCAATTTGCATATACTCCAAAATGTTAAGAACAGTGATCAGATGAATTGCATACTCCTTCTTTCCCATGAAAATTCCAACATGGATGGACTGGAAAATTCCACTGCATTTCATTGCTGTCATTAAAGGACCTACTGAGATCATTTCAGTAATCGTCTTGTTAACTCAGGTGAGAATGTTGATGAGCACAAGGCTGGAGATCATTATGTCAGGCTGATTGGGTTAGAATGGCAGACTTGACATGTTAAAAGGAGGGTGATGCTTGAAATCATTGTTCTTCCATTGTTAACCATGGTAACCTGCAAAGAAACACGTGCAGCCATCATTGCGTTGCATAAAAATGGCTTTACAGTCAAGAATATTGTGGCTACTAAAATTGCACCTAAATCAACAATTTATAGAATTATCAAGAACTTCAAGGAAAGAGGTTCAATTCTTGTGAAGAAGGCTTCAGGGCGTCCAAGAAAGTCCATCAAGCGCCAGGATCGTCTCCTAAAGAGGATTCAGCTGTGGGATCGGAGTGCCACCAGTGCAGAGCTTGCTCAGGAATGGCAGCAGGCAGGTGTGAGCGCATCTGCACGCACAGTGAGGCGAAGACTTTTGGAAGATGGCCTGGTGTCAAGAAAGGCAGCAAAGAAGCCACTTCTCTCCAAAAAAACATCAGGGACAGATTGATCTTCTGCAGAAAGTATGGTTAATGGACTGCTGAGGACTGGGGCAAAGTCATATTCTCCGATGAAGCCTCTTTCCGATTGTTTGGGGCATCTGGAAAAAGGGTTGTCCGGAGAAGAAAAGGTGAGCGCTACCATCAGTCCTGTGTCATGCCAACAGTAAAGCCTCCTGAGACCATTCATGTGTGGGGTTGCTTCTCATCCAAGGGAGTGGGCTCACTTAAAATTTTGCCCAAAAACAGCCATGAATAAAGAATGGTACCAAAACACCCTCCAACAGCAACTTCTTCCAACAATCCAACAACAGTTTCGTGAAGAACAATGCATTTTCCATCACGATGGAGCACCGTGCCATAAGGCAAAAGTGATGGCCATGGCCTGGAAACTCCCCAGATCTTAATCCCATTGAGAACTTGTGGTCAGTCCTCAAGAGGCGGGTGGAGAAACAAAAACCCACTAATTCTGACAAACTCCAAGAAGTGATTATAAAAGAATGGGTTGCTATCAGTCAGGATTTGGCCCAGAAGTTGATTGAGAGCATGCCCAGTAGAATTGCAGAGGTCCTGAAAAAGAAGGGCCAACACTGCAAATACTGACTCTTTGCATAAATGTCATGTAATTGCCAATAAAAGCCTTTGAAACATATAAAGTGCTTGTAATTATATTTCAGTACATCACAGAAACAACTGAAACAAAGATCTAAAAGTAGTTTTGCAGCAAACTTTGTGAAAACTAATATTTGTGTCATTCTCAAAACTTTTGGCCACAACTGTAGAAGCTCACAGAGCTCCTTCACTTCAGCCAGGTGAGCCCAGGGAGGAGTGAGGGTGGAGATGTTGGCGTTCACTGTTGGCCACTGGACTCCCTTAAGAATGGCTTTGTGAGCCTTTCCAGACTGATAGATATCAATGATTAATCAGTGAATTCATGATTTAACCTAGAGCCAGGTTAGTTTGGATAGCTTTTCTCCTTTTACTAAATTTAATCCTAATTAGAAATAGTTTTTGCATTTACTTCAGTTATTTTATTTTAATATTTACACGTTTTTGATGATCTGAAGCAAATATTTGTGACAAAAAAAGCAAGAAATCCAAAAGGGGCGGAATACTTTTCATGGCATTGTACAATTTCTTTGCTTCAGTTAGCGAGTTGTGTAAGCAACTTTTGTCTTTCTCAAAAAAAAGAAGTAGTAGTAAACAATAATCAGCATGTTTAAACTATTATTTAGATGATGAGGGTGAATCCTCACAGTTCATATGCCCCCTAGATACCAACTGTGACACAAACAGAACAAGAACCTTTTCAACAATTACAGAGCATTTTTGAGCCTTTAAGTCACTACAAGGCGGTCTTCGTTGCATGCATCCCCCGAAGCATCACGAGTAACAAAGACACTCCAAATGATCATGATTCACACACAAATCTTCAGAAAGAAACCATGGAAACAGTATATAAACAGAACAACAAAAATAGACAAGGATTGGGATCTTAGTGTTTGCTCTACTTCAGTAATCTTTCAAAGTTAAGTTGTCTTAATAAAATAATCAGACTAGCTAATCAGTCTTGATGGTTTTCAATAGTTTTCCTCTGAAGACTAATAGAAGCCAAAATTAGAGAATTACATAATCTCTATGGGAATAACATCATGGAAATTATGAAGGAGAGCAGTGTCAGCGGAAAGCCTAAAGACCTTAAAAAGAGACCTTATTTTCTTGTTTCCAGAGAGAGAGAATGGTTTTCCGTTTTACATCCCATTAAGTTATACGTTATTCCCTTAAAGCAATGACACCTCTTACAGTTGACCCATTGTGTCTAAATGTGTTCTAACCAAAGTAGCTTTGGCTAAATGAGCACATTCCAGACTGAATGGCATCACAGCGTGGGTGTTCAGTCCTCTGATATACTCACAACTTTCAGGGGAATGCTCTTTCATGTAGTTCTATAAAATAGTCTTCTGGCAGGTCACGCTGTTGTAAACCATTGAAGGGAGCTAAGAGGAGCTATTATCCCTACGACATTAGAGACCGAAAATTTAACTGTCACATCGGTACAAATAAGGATTTTAACACAAACAGCAGTGAAATACTTTGCTGTAAAATAATTGGATTTTTCTTTACTGTACAGGGGCCAAAACTGATGCCTGCTGGGCTCACCTTAGAATCAGTTGTATTGGCTAAACACGAAATCTATTCAGAGCAACTCAACCAACTGTAAATAGAAAGTGAAGGTGCCTAGATCTAGACAAAAGGGTTTCTTCTCTATTCTTTTAAGATGGAGATCGAGAGTGAAGCTAGAAGTGTGGAAAACCCAAATAATAAATTCCACGCTCAGCCCAAGTTGTGGCAGAGTTTCAGCAATAATAATATCGGCCAATAAATTAGACTTGTTCATACATACATACATACATACATACATACATGCATGCATGCATACATACATACATACATACATACATACATACATACATACATACATACATACATACATACATACATACATACATACATACATACATACATACATACATACATACATACATACATACATACATACATACATACATACATACATACATACACATATTTATTTTGGACTTGATTTGAACCATTCTTTTGTTCATGGTAGGATGATACCACACACACCCTCAACAAGAATTGGTATGGAATTAAAATTTGTGGTAGATTGAAATTATATGTTACAAATGAAACCTATAAGCTTAAATAAAAAATGATTTAAAGTTCCTTAGCAAGTTGCACTTAAAGCAAATGTGTGTTGTCACCAATCAACAAACTTCTGGCATAATTCTGGCTGGATATTTAACCACTCTACTTGGTGGAATTATCAGAATAAATCTAAATTGCTTGGTTTTCAGGCACAAACTTAACTTTTAAGGATAGTTCACAAATCTTCAGTACAGTACTGGTTTTAGAGCATTGGCTTTCGATTGGCACCCTCTGAAGTCCATGTAGACTGGTTTTACCTAGAAAAGTGACAATGGTGTTCAAGCTGTTTCCAGTGTATGGCAGGCTTGAGCCTTGGGATTTCTTGGGTTTTTCCTGATAATTCTAATCCGTTCATTTTTTATGTAAGGACAATGATACAAACTTTGACACAATTAGCTGATAAGCACACAAATCAAAGCTGGTTGTTACGACCAGATAAAACCAGGGAACATTAAGGGTCTGACTTATCAAAGGATTGCGCTTCTTAAAATGTGCGCAAACCTCACAGTGGATGCAAAAACATGCAGCAGGTGATTTGCTAAGCAGGCGCAGGGTGCAATCCATTTTGCGCTTTTGCCCTTGATGAAGATGCAATGTGGGCGTTTCTGTCACCAAAATATTGGGGGGAGAACATCCAAATAAGTAGGTTTTCCACCCGCATTGTGATTTATCAAACATGAAACCGTTTGCGCGGGCTGTTTTTGTGCCTATTTTTACCGCCTTTGAAAGGCATGTATTAACTTTGCGCCACCACAATTTAACATAAGTTTATTACTGACAAACGAAAAATATCATTCACACACATTTTAACCTGTAAGTAATTAACACGCTAATGGCCATAAACCTGACAATTATGTTGATTTTTTTCCCTTTATTACAAAGACGAATCATAACTCAACAAGTCTGCACCTGCTGTTGATTTGTTTATTTATTTGGATTCCCCTTAGTTTTAACCGGAGTGCTTACTAATCTTCCTGGGGTCCAATTAATACAATAAAATAATCATGTACAATACCACAATGACAATTACATATATGGCATTTTAAAAACAAAGTTCATACGTTTCAGATTACCTACAAAAGCCAGATGTAATTAACTTGTACATTTCCAACATTCAGTAAAATACCTAAAACATTTAGGTAGATCCAAAGCTAAAATTAGATAATAATACTTTTTTTTAAAGAATACATGGTCTTTATTTCTCTAATATTTGTAGATAATTTATTCCATTCCTGAGATGCTCTCTAGACAGCAGGTTTTTGCAGGAAGCTTGTGTTGGCAGGTTTTACCAATAATTTAGTACAATGGGTGTGTATCAGATCAGAGTAAATGAACTCTTTGTAAAATGATTATGGTTGACCGGTTAGAATATTTTTTTTATGAATATGAGTAGGTTGTACTGCAACTTGACATTTAATAGAGGCCATGATAAAGTGTGGTGCATTTCTACAACGATAGTAGAATATGAACATCTTGGGACTTTTCTTATGTAAAACTGAACATAGAAATAAGTCTTTATTAATGAAAGCATGATATTAGAACATGGATGTCCAGCATCACAAAGAAAATGTTTCGAAAACTAAAACCTAAATCTACAAAAACACATTTTTTGATAATGCTGCATTAGCTGTTTGAGGCTCCATTG
Organism: Valencia hispanica; assembly: GCA_963556495.2. NCBI lineage: Eukaryota > Metazoa > Chordata > Actinopteri > Cyprinodontiformes > Valenciidae > Valencia > Valencia hispanica. The sequence continues at coordinate 36,555,165 of OY747712.1, forward strand.
ATTTACTTAAGGGCAGAGTGGTTATGATAAGCAACCCTCTCTGTGGTCTCAAATGACTTTTCTGGATTGTACTCATGATTTGCAAGTCACAAGGTAATCTCTAACAGTGAAGCCTATGGCAGTGCACATTGACAAGAGCGTTTTTGACTATGTTGTCAAGCTCAGGCAAAAACAAGAAAACAAGCATTTTCTTGACTGCATGAGTGAAAATAGCAAGTGCTTAAGTGGAATTCTCTTTTTTCTTGGAAATGTTCAGTTGCCTTCTATTTAAGCACTTAGGATTGTTATATCCTGAATAACTGAGAATCTAGGGTGCACTGGTCATTTTTTACATTATTTTCCTCTTTCAGAGTCTGGGCAATGATGTCATATCAAGTGCTCACACTGCCAAGAGGGGCAACAGATGACAGTAGAAGTCTACAGTAACAGAAGTACACTGACTTTGTCATGGCAACTATCTCAAAACAAAAATCAGTATAGAACGATCACAAACAACTGGAGAACTTTCTATAAACAATCAACAATTAAAAATGCTGCAATAATCAAAAGATGTTTGATTGATCGTGGGAAAAGCCAAAGCTTTTGCCATCAAAATTATTGAAAGACATTTTCACAGTCTGTTGAATATTTAAAGAAATTCAACCTAAAACTGAAGTCTCTTTGAATAGAGATTTACCTGATTCACCAGCAGCTACTTGATTTATGAAAGCTTGTATTATTCAGGAGATATACTTTAAAGAGCAACTCATCCCCATCTTTTTTTCTGAGTAAACTGTATAAATGAGTCTGTGTACACGTCTTGTCATTATTTTTGGTATTTTAGTACATTTTATTTAAAATATTCATTTTCTACCAAAAACCATCAGTGTGGTACTCTATTCAGATTAAAACTCTACACTTCAATTGACCTAGAATCGAACATTGCCACTAGCCTGTATGGCTGACATCAGCCCTGCCCTGTCGCTGTGGAGTGTAAAAGAAGCCGAGTCTCCACCCATGCCTCCTCCACAGTGCATGCCGGCGCGAATGGCGCATCCATCTCTACATGACATATTCCCTAGATGCATTACCTAAAATGCAACTAATCAATTAAGTCACATTACTTTGAAACATTCGTATCATAGCCCCTTTGTTCTAGTTTATTGTTCAAGAAGCAATGGAAATGCAAATTTGATTTGACCCTCGGTCGATTTGCATAGCTGACTACCAAGAACCTGTAAGCTATTTTTAGAGATTGTGGAAACAAAATGTGTTTCTGATACCACACAAGCCACACATTTCGTCCTCCAACTCCTGTGGAGGTACACATTAATCAAGTGATTGTCTCTGCCTTTTCAAGATCATCCTTTCAATCAGCATACTGTATGTTCTTCATATCTGACACAGATATTACTATGAGGATGGTGCAGAAACACTTTGCTTGTATTTACAACCCTGAATGCATTTGGAAAGTTGTCATGAAGACAAACACATAAGAAACGTCTCCAATATACATCTTCTGCTTCTGAGTTATATGCCATGCCACTTAGGTTCTGATAATTCAAGGTTCATAACCAGATCCTTTGTATGATGAGAATGACAAAGGTAATCTGTAAAGTGGTTCGGAGTGGTGTGTTTATTGTGATATGAAACTCTCTTAGGGGTTGCATAGTGGTTGTGTTGTTATCACTGGGTTCAAATGCTCTCCTGGGGTCTTTCTGCATGGAGATTGTAGGTTCTCTAAGTGGCTTCTTTGTTAGATTGATTTGTCTATCTAAATTACACTTGGGAGTGAGTGCATGGGTGCTAGGTTGTGTGTCCCTGGTGGTGCTGGGTTGTGTGTCCCTGGTCACACCCTTGACTGTTGACCTGTCCAGGGTGTAGCCCGCCTCTTACCTAATGACCTCCAGACTTTGGCATAGAACTGGCTTATGATGAAAATTTCACAGTGACTATAATGCCTCAATTCCACTGAATGGTAGGGTGCCAATAGATCTGGGTCGTTATGCTATTTTATGATCATGTTTCTTCTGGAGAGCATTTCCGTCACCAGCTTGACTCTCCCTGGGCGTGCAGGGTTAAACCTAAAAATGTATCCCACCCTAATACTAGTGCGGCGAGAATTGTAATCCAATAAAACATAACAAATAAATCAAGACAGCAGCTTCTGCTTAGTTTTTGGTTCTTTCTTTACACAAACCTTACTGCAGTGTTTATGAGTGGGCTCCTTGCAGCAAAATGAAACATATTCTGTGTAGAGTAAAGTGAGATGAAACAACAGCACTTTGGTGTTTAATGCTCGTGCCTGTCACAAGCACTGATGTTTTTAATCCCCCATTTAAAGGACTGTGTTGTGTGATGCCAATAGCTCCTCCCAAACCGTACCGGGCCATTGTCCTATAGACCTACAACTGAAATGGGGGCCATTAATGGACCAGTAGGGGCCTGTTGTATGGGCCGCTTCTACAATTGAAACAGACAAAAAAGCGGACCGACCTTCACAGACGCATACCGTACCACTCAGTGGAAACGAGGCCTAATATCATCCAACTGTACTAGGCAAGGCAAGGCAAGGCAAGGCAATTTTATTTGTATAGCACACTTTCAACAGCAGGGTAATTCAAGGTGCTTTACATGATTTGGTGATTTAAAAAAGAAAACAAACAAAACACATGGAATAAAACATTGGAAATTAAAAGTAAAAGAAACACACATTACACATGATACACAAATCAAAAAAGCAAGAGAGCATGAACACATTTCATACATATGACATCAAGCATTTTCTCGAAGGCAATTCTAAACAGATGGGTTTTTAGTGTAGATTTAAAGCAGTTCAGAGTTTCAGCAGCTCTACACTCGTCAGGAAGTTTGTACCAGATAAGGGGAGCATAGAAACTGAAAGCTGCTTCTCCAGGTTTATGAAGTATGCAGGCAAGTGTGATTGCAATAAAGGCAACAGAAATATATTACTGTTGTGCTCAGCAACCATGCTAGCTACCTTTTGCCAATTTTTTAATTTTGGATCTCAGATATTCAGACTTTTATTTACAAATAGAACGCAGCATTTTATTGGAAGAGAATCAATTGTCTTTCCAAGTGACTCACTTCAAAGCTTAGTTTTCACCCTCTTTCCAACCCAAAGATTTCAATCACACAAACAACCAGTGCAGTAAAGAGGAAACCCCTAACAACATTACCATACTAGCTAAACACTTCACTTCCCACTCTAGTGTGGTGTTTGCCTTGCCTGTCACTTCCAGCTACCCTACACACAAATAAGATAAAGGGGATTAGAGGAAGGTGGGTCCATGGCCCAACAAACAAACAATCACTCTCCCGCAGATCTGTAGAAGAGGAACAGCACAGCAGGGTTTGGTGGAGCGGGGGTGGGGCATGGTGGGGTGGGTGAGGAGTGGTAGAGAGTCACCGAATGATAGCTCCAACAACACAGTGGTGTGCACATAGTAATAGAAAAGGGGGCTGAAGCATATTGTGGATATATTGAAACTGTGAGCAGACTAATACTCTAATTAAAGAATCATATAACATCACAGCTATCTGATCATTTAATATTGTCTTTGAAAATTGCATTTTAACAGTATTATCACCTGGAAGTACACCTTCTCCTGATTTAAGTGAACTAGGATACTTTCTAAAGCAACTTTTGAAAGACTCTTATTGAACATTTGAGATATCACTTTTTACAAAAAAGTCCTAGTATAATTCCCTAGTTAGCAAAAGGTGAGAATAGTGTTAGTCTTTTGCTTTTGGTCTTCATTAGCATACTGAAAGAATGGTAAATTCTCCCCCACAACCCTGCATAGGATGGACGGGTACAGATAATGGATGGATGGCAAATTCTCCAACCAAGCCACCACCACATTTTCTTATTATAGCTTCATACAAGTCAGCCATACAATACATATCATGTATGTGCTCCAAAATAATCTAACACTTGGTCCCAAAAAAATAAATTATAACTGTAAAACTTAATTTGTCTAAGTAAAATCTCTTGTAAAAAATACCTTAATGATCTATGAACTATGCCTGTAGGCATATATGTGCGGAGTTGAACTGATGTCATACATTAAATGGAGAGAATTTTTCCTACATTTATGAACTTATTTCAAAGACTGCATCATCAGCATAAAGAATAACAAAATTTCACCCTTCCACTGAAGCATCAGTTGGGTCAGCGCCCTCATTTTCATCACTCAGGGAATTCAAAGAAAGAGGTGAAACAGCAGGTAACTTACCCTCCATGAGTTGCAGGGCTGCAACCATCCTGCACAGCAGGGCGAGAAGCAGGGCAGGAGACCACCTGTGGAGATACAGCAGACACATAGTGAGAGCTGTTTTGGTCAAATTTTAGGGTACATTCAAAAGAAGGGGAAAGAAGTCTATAACCTTAATTTAAAGTATTGCAATTAAAACTAATGCATAAAGATAAAAAATAAAATAATATTCCGAAGTGTAATTTCTATACTTTGTGAAGCTATGTCATTCAACTACAAAAAGATCAAGTCTGAAATTAAAACAAATAACGTTTTCTTACCCTTGACACATTTTGCCGACTAATAAAAAATGCTGCTTTTGCAGGCAATTCCAACTACATGTGTGTGATGAAACTCCAGCAAACTCTGTGCTCCATCTGTCCTCCCTCACCATCTAGACCTGAAGACACACTGCAACTCCCCCCCCCCCCCTCTCTCTCTCTCTCTCTCTCTCTCTCCCTCTCTCTCTCTCTCACTCTCTCTGTCTGCACAAAGACTCTTTCAGTTTGGAGCTGAGTAACTCCCGGGATCCGTGGACTAGAGAAATTTGACTCTTAAAAAAAACTCCCCTCGTATTTCTTTAGCGTGCTCAGTAGAACCTTTTTCCTAACCTTCTGCTTGACATAATTTTATGGCCGTTTGAGACTATATCATGCAATTTTCAGATCATTCAAAACCTTTGCTGTAACTTTCCTCAGTATCTCTGTCTATTCTTTTAGTTTCAATTCATAACTTAAATAAGACCAAGTTTGATTAATCATATAGAAATGAATAAATAAAAAGGCATTGAGGGAATTTTAAATTATAGATATAATTAAGAAAAACAAAAGCATAAATGCAAATTGGGGGTTAACCTTACTGTTCGGTGGCCCTGGGGCACAGATTTGTAACTTAATCACCAATGTCACTATGTATGCAACCACTGTGTAATTTTCACCCTTCTGATGAGCACGAAGAAAACAATGAACTGAGGAGGTATTAATTTAAAACTGGTCATTTAGATTTTTTTAAGGTGGATTTTATCTATCAATTATGACCAGAATAAATCTTACCTGAAGTAGATCACAGTTAAGCCAAGACAAACTGCAACCTAAATAAATTGATATAGTAATCGGTGGGTTGCTGGTTCGAATCCCCGCTCTGTTCGTCTCGTGTCGTTGTGTTTTTGGGCAAGACACTTAACCGTTGTGCCTGCTGGTGGTGGTCAGAGGGCCCGGTGGCGCCTGTGTCCGGCAGCCTCGCCTCTGTCAGTGTGCCCCAGGGCAGCTGTGGCTACAAAGTAGTAGCTTGCCACCATCAGCGTGTGAATTTGTGGGTGAATGGGTGAATGACTGAATGTAGTGTAAAGCACTTTGTGGTCCTCTGACTGAAAAAGCGCTATCCAAATGCAGGCCATTTACCATTTAGTGACTCATGCAACAATTTTTTACAGACCCCCAAAAAAGAATGGTTCAGGATTCTTTAAGATAAAGTTTTGGTCAAAGGTTATAATCTGTTTGTTTTACTTGCAGTTGAGATCTCTCTTTGCATTTTCTTTTTGTATGAATACAGATTAGATGGTTCCGTAGGCTAAAGCTAACTGCTAGTCCGGCAGGTACCAAGACCAAAGTGGTCTTCTACCGTTTTGAAACAACTTTAAAATGTCACTGTGGTTCACGGGAACACTATTTTATTAACATTTAATCCATTGTTACATTTGCATTGCATGATTATTTTTATATTCTAATAGGAGATGGAGGCAGGAGGCAGTGCGCAACTGATGATCTTCCTGTGTGAACCACCTGCTGATAACGGAACATGTAACGCTTTTTCAGTCAGACAAACAGTCCGTAAAGATAAAAATTTAAGCTAAGGACACTAAGGAGGAGAGAGGCTAGGGGGTCTTTCCACGCTCCTGTTCACTATCGACCATCCGGGGTTGGGGTCCAGGAGGTAGTCAGGCTGTCTGGTCGGTGGCCCGGGCTGGTGGGCTGCTCTTGCCACTGTGGGGGCTTGGGCGGTCTGCTTGTTTCCATCCTAGAGGGTAGTGAGTTCATCTCCCAGGTGCGGGGACAGGTTGCTCTGCTGGGGGATCGGTACCTGCACCTGGGAGTATAGAGTGTGATTGGGGCGTATGAGTGAGTGTACAGCGTCCTTTCTTGGATGTCTTGGTGTGCAGGTAAAAATGAATGTGCGTTAGAGGGAGGGTATGTCTGTGTGTCTTTGTCTACCTGTCAGGTTAGGTCCTTGGCTGCCCTCTCCTCTGGCGCATCTCAGGTCCTACATATAATGGGGGCCTATTTCCCCTCCGTCACTCTCCACCGGTGACTGATGCCCCTGGCTGCTGGTGCGTTGGGGGCATTCAATGTTTGGGGCTTGGAGCCCTGGTGTGGTCCGGTTCGTCCCTGGTGTGTGCCTGGGTGGGCCGATGTGTCGGTTTTTGATTGTTGGGTGGTGCCGTTGAGTGGCTCGGCGGGGGCGGACCTGGCACCTTCCGCTTCCTGTTCCGTGCCTGGTCAGTTCACTGGTGGGTTTGTCTGGCCTTGGTTGGGTGCCTGGTCTCGGCACTTTGCGTGGGGCGGGATCTGGACCCAGGAGCTGTTAAGACCTTGGTGTCCGGGTGCTGGTGGTGTGTGTCACCCGTCTGCCAGCTGCGGCCCCCTCCGGCCTTGTGGCGGCGGGGAGCCCCTGTCGGCCGGTCCCTGGTTGGGGCCCTGCTGGGGGGTGGGGCACCCCTGGTCCCTGGGGTCCGGATCCGGGCCCACCCTGGCGTAGCTGGTTGCTGGCGGAGCCCATGGGCTCGTCCCTGCGGCCTCCCGGGCCCCTGCATTGTAGTTGCTGGATGTTCCCCTGGGGCTTCCCTCTGTTCCTCTCTTGGTGGGTGCGGTCGGCCCTGCGCTGTTCCACCTGGCGTTTCTAGGCTCTGGGGCCCTCTGGACGTCTGTGTCCCCGACCTCCTTCATGTCTGCGTCAATTCCTGTAGGGCGGGTTGACGGCTCCTCACACCAGCTATCAAACACTCATATGGGGGAATCTTATATGCACCAGCATGCTCACACACACATATAGGTGTGGGGACATCAGTGTCTACAGATATATTCTTGGGCTGAGGTTATCTTTAATAGATCTTATTATATATATAACTGGTGTCAAGAGCTTTTCAGGGACATTGTTGTTGTATTTATATACCCATTTGTGTGTGTTGTGGATGTGTAGTTCTTAGTTCATGTTATTTGGTTTATTTTGTCAATGTTGCTTTTTTTGGTGGTTTTTTTCCATCTCTCTGCCGTCTTGCGGAAGTGGAGGACTGGGTTGTTTCTTTCTTGTGTTCTTTTTGTTCCCCTTCCTCTCTTGTATCGTCAACTCACACTCCTACCTCCTGCCTCTCTTCTTCATCTTCTTCTTTTTTTCTTTCTTGTGCTTTTTCTTCGAGGAATCCATTTATAACCTTTTTCTTTTTAATTTAATCATGTTCATATCTCTAAATCCTTTCCTTCTGTATTATGTCTGTTTTATTCTGTGTTGTTTATGTTATTTGTTCTACTTGTAGCATATTTTAGGTGAACCCCCCCCTATATTTTGTACTTTTGTTTATGTATATACATTTAAAAACTATTACAAATATTAACTAAAAATAAAGTTGTCCTCCAAAGAGGGGTTGTGGTGGCGGGCCCAAAAAAAAGATTAAAATTTGAAAACATATAAAGCATTATTGCTGTGTTTTAGGTATCAATTTGATGTATTTTTTACAGTGCCGTACTACTTTTTAATTACATATCTGCTCTGATTGGAAATGCTTTATCACATAAAGGCAATAACAAGGTCAGCGTTCTATCACCTGAAGAACATTTCTAGGATTAAAGGACTGATTTTGCAACACGACCTAGAAAAACTCATCCATGCGTTTATCTTTAGTCGGATTGATTACTGCAACAGCATCTTGACAGGTCTTCCTAAAAAGTCAATCAGACACCTGCAGCTGATCCAGAACGCTGCTGCTCGCGTCCTCACTAGAACCAGGAAAGTAGAGCACATCACCCCAGTTCTAAAGTCCTTACACTGGCTCCCTGTAGCTCAGAGAATAGACTTTAAAATACTTTTACTAGTTTATAAATCATTACATGGCTTAGCACCAAAATATGTTGAAGACCTGTTGTCATGGTACCAACCACCAAGACCACTCAGGTCCTCCAACTCTAGCCTACTAAACATCCCTAGACTCAGAACTAAACATGGAGAAGCAGCTTTGAGTTTCTATGCTCCCCTTATCTGGAACAGACTTCCTGACGAGTGCAGAGCTGCTGAAACTCTGAACTGCTTTAAATCGAGACTAAAAACCCATCTGTTTAGAATTGCCTTTGAGTAAATGCTTGATGTTATATGTATGAAATGTGTTCATGCTCTCTTGCTTTTTTTTATTTTTCTCTTGCTTTATTGTGTATCATGTATAATGTGTGTTTCTTTTATGTGTTTCTTTTAAATCACCAAATCATGTAAAGCACCTTGAATTGCCCTGCTGTTGAAAGTGTGCTATACAAATAAAATTGCCTTGCCTTGCCTTGCCTTTATATTTTCCTTCTCTGGATGAGTTTTAACTGGAACATCAAGTATTGAACACTACTGCTTGCCTGCTGGCATCCTATAACTGTCTAATGCAAATGTACTGATGGGTTCAAAAAAATTATGTTCAATTAAACTGCAATAATACTTTTGAGCTTGGAGTTGTTAATATATGGTAGAAGCCTACTTTGGTCTTGATTGTTTTTTTTAGACTAGCCGTGAGCTTCAGTCTCCAGAACCAACAAATCTGGATTTATACAAAATGAAGAGAGTTGTCCACGGCACTTAAGATTTTAACTGCCTCAAACCCTAAACAGATAATCACCTCAAAAAACCTCAACTGTTTCTTTTTGTGTATTAGTTTTACTTTTTTTTTTTTTTTTTTTTTTTTTACATAGAAGTGTATTGTTTTGTTGTGTTTTTACACAGAAGCATGTGGTAGCAATAACTTCCCCATTTAAGAACAAGCACTGCAAACTGAAATGTGTAAGGCTTCTTCAGCCAAAGTAACTATTTGCTACATTTGCTATAACATTTTAGGGCAGTTAAAGTGAACACTAACTTATTGTTGTTGGTTTATTTTTATGGTGCCTGCTATCCGGTAGTTAGTTTGACCGGAAATGCTTGACATACTCTAATTTGCTGTACATGATTTTAAAAACATATATAATGTACACATATTTTTTTACATCAGGAACTTTGCGTTTGCATTCCTCCAATAAACTTTTTTTTTCACTCTTTGCAGATTAGAATCACACATGAGAAACCAAAATGTTAACTTAGGCTGGTGTTCAGCACATCTAGCATGCACTTTATTGTTGGATATCCAGCAGGGTCTAAGCTGAAAATGTTTAAATGTTTCAAATCATTTTGTATTATTTTTGTCACTTTCTAATTAAGTCTAAAGGTTTCATAAAATTTGTTTCGAAACTGTACTGAAAAGTTACTTGTCAGTCAGAAACACCCAACAACAAAAGACATGAATTATTTTCCATAAAAGTAACAATCAACTTCATGTATTTTCTTTAGCTAAAAACTGACAGAATGAATGAATGTAAAGCTTTCATCTGACAACCAGGAGGTTGTCCTGTGCAGCTTTGGGACAGTTTAGTTTGGTTTCTGAAAATAGTAAGTTTTTTAAATGATCGTCCTTCTTATTTAATATGATGTTTTACTCAGCAAAATGTTACTGGCTGTAGGAAGTACAAATAGGTCTGTGTAGTATATTTGTAAATAATGTTTTAAGTCTTTTTTCACAAAAACTAAGTATTTAGGGGTCAGCACAGTCTGAGAAATAATCCATCTTGTGATGCTCACACCCCACTATTAGAACGATGCTGGAATGATAATAGCTTAGAAAAAGAGAGGATCCCACACCTTCCTTTCCTCCCCACATCCACCTTTTACCCTGCAGCCCTTTTGGAAAGTAAGCTTTCTCGTTGTGCCTCTTCTGTTTTCCCTCTTCAGCTTCTCGGCTACATTTAGCCCCGAGGCGGGCGGATACACCAAAACTTACTTGGGAGTTTACTCAGAGGTCAGTGGAGAGTGTGGGAGAATGAAAAGAAACCATGTTAGACACAGACACTGTCCAACCCTTTGCAAAATACTGGACTGTCATTGCTTGGGACCTGTGAACGTGTTCCTTTCAACATCACATATGTTCTTATGTATTAAACAAGTTTTGATCCTCAATTTATTACCATGAGGATAGAGAAAGATTCTGTAAATCCATCTCTGACATGAACAGTGTACAATATATTGTTGTTGTGGTTCACTCAGTAACAATTTGCATTTTTTTCTTTGAATTTAACCAATATGTTGCTGTTCATCTTCTTACTAATTTCCATAACATAAAATAACTGGTTTACTTTTATAACCCATAGGATGGGTTAATGTTGGACGGAACATTGGGTCAATTCAATTTATTCAGTAGACAGTCACCTACGTTGTGTGGTTGACTTCACAGCAATCCCTCTTTGGTCAGATATCATGACCCAGTTTGTTGGGTAAGATAAGGGACTAGAATGAAGCAATGAATGAGCCTCTTTCACAGGAGGAAATAAGAATACAAAATGGATAATAGTGCTTAAATGGTGGAAGAGTATGTTTATTTATCTAAAATGTATTCAGCCTCATTAATCAGATTTTTTTTCAACAATATCTAATTGATCAAAAATCTACATGAACTGTAAATATTTTAAACAAACCCTACTTGCAAAGTTTACTATTAATTTAGAAAAGGAACATCAAAATAATAAACAATACATAAAATGTAACTACATAAATTAAATTCTAAAAGGGTTTGAAAATGAACATTTAAAGTATTATCTGATTAAGATCAGTGTTTATCTCTGTCTCATTCTGAAAGGCAAAACCAAGGTTTTCAAATATAGTTAAGATTTCTAACTCTCTCTATTCTGAGGGAACGGTCAGAGAGAGAGCATGAAATGGAGAATCAAGGTGGGGAAAGTATTTGAGGTCTGGCAGATTCTGATACCAGAACACAACCACTGATAATCTGAAACAATGCCTTACTTTTGACCTGGGTGTTGTTGTTTCACTTAGCAGCTAACTAGACTGGGTTCCTTTACCACCAGTCCATTGTCGTATTTAGCGGAATGGATGAAGAAATCTCTGCACAGCATCTGTTTGACCTGGCCTCAAGGTCATCTATACGTAGAAGCACCGGCTGCTTTCATTTTGCAGGTGTTGGATAGTGTGGTTCCTTTCTGTGGAATTCAGAACCAATTGGTAATTGTCAAAACAAGGAATCTTGCTGGCAGGGCTCTGGTCTCCATGCTGAGGCAAAACCAACAAAGAACCATGATAGTAAAGCCTACACGAGAACGCCAAAGTATTTATACCCATTAACATTTTATGTTGCATGTTACAGTAACAAATTGATCTGGGCATATTATATATGATTGATCAACAAAAGGAAGGAACAATGATAAATGGTTTTAAATAAAGATCTGAAAGGTGGGGTTGTCCATACAGTGGCTTTCATAAATGTACCATTCACCTGTTATAAAGCCCAGTTTTTGTTCTTAAAATGTTTAAAATATATGTTTTTAACTTATGACATAAGAGAGAAAACCAAATTTTATTTGAAAAAAAAAGCGATAAAAAGAAAAAGTTGCAATAATACCGTTGCATAAGTGTGCATACCATTAACCAATATTTTGTAGAAGCACCTTTCAATTATGAACCTTTTGAAGTGCAGAGGATTTGGATTGATTTTGACCATGTAATGTCTATCTGTATCTATCTTTTGTAAGCAGACTAATCCATTTTCAAGTTGTCAGCAGACAGTGTATCTTAAACCCTTTACACTTGTTTGTTGTATTGGTTGAAGTTAGAAAGCAAAAGCAGCAGGCATACATGCTGTGGTTCATAAAACGTTTCATATTTGCTAACAAGTATTCTGAGAACCCGTCATTTTGGTTTTTCATGAGACATATAACATCCTTTATGCCGTAATGTTTGTGCTTATTCTGGTTTTATGGGCTACCATTCACAATGGAGCAAGAACAAAGTGTCAAACTTTGGCTCCTGTTGTAAATCTTTGCAATGAATCTACATTATAACATGAACAAAACAGACAACAGACACGTTGTCGAGTTGTTATTCAGACAGTGATCACAGCATCGAGCTGTGTAGGTTGTTATTGTTGCTTTGTGCGTGCTGACCCAGCTAACCACTCTGAGGCAAACAGGAAGCCATTTATCCTGGACCAACTCTGCTGCCAGCTCTGAAATTCTGTTTGCTCCTTTGTGATTCAACAAACAATAATTATTTTAGGATTAAATAGATTTTTGGAAACTGAGCGCAGACCAGTTATGTAAGATACGACAACAAACCAGCTCTTGTCAGACAAGATCAGATCGCCTGATAGTCATAACATAAAATCATGCAAACTGGAGCTTTAGAAATGTTATTTGTAAAAAGAATATTCCACAGTTACTCATAAAATAGTCCTGCTTGCAAGATCCCTTTTTTGTCTTTGAACATTATTCCATCCATGGGACATTTTTATTAGTCTTGTATTCCAATGACCAGCTACTTCCTTCAAAGCTGTTTGAGGGATTCCATAGACCATAAATTGTGCAAAGAACCAGTACGAAGACTAATTCTGAGGTGTGTTGCTGAAATCTAATTTTACCGTAATGATTTTGTCATTCACAGAGCCTGATGCGTAAAAAGAGTTACACAAAACATGTTAGGGTTTAAAGTTTAATACATATGAACACTGCCACTACTAGGAATGGCATTCTTTTTTAAATAACAATTGTTATTTTGTTTAAAATCCTAAAATGCACTAATTACAGAAAAACATCAGTTCTAGAAATAAAAATGAAAATTTGAATAAAATTAACAACTATTACATAGTTTGGCAGTTTGACTTAATAAGAGTATCTACCAGTGAGACAAGAGACTTTCAAACAAAAAAACTTTCAAAACATGTCTAAAGCAAGATTTGCTAATATATAGAAAACAAAACTATTTAGCAAAAAAACTATATGCTGCATTTTCATTTTGTTACTTATCAGAGTAAGCAGTCAAAACAACAACATAGTCAGCAAAGACAAATAAACAGTGATAAAGAATCAACAAATCCAACCTACCGATTAGCTCATAATCAATACTTTTTCATCAGTTCTCTATAATGAAAACCTTAGTATGACTTTAATAATTTTCTGAAAAATATTTGGTCTGAATAAAATTCAACCACATTCAGAACTAACGTTGAGATAAATAATGAGGTGAATAAAGTGTTCATTTAGCCTCCATTTCACTGTGAAATTAGTTAAAAGTGGATGCAAACAGCAAGACGTTATTCCCCAGCAAAATGCCCATTGATACCACTGTTGACATGGATGAATTGGCAAGTCTATCAGAAAGCATACTAGACATGATGTTTTTCCAGTGTGGCCACATGATGGCAGAGTGAAACAGCAACAAAGTGAGGAGTGATGGAGAGCTTTCCTTTACAAGCAGGAGGCACCACTGCGCTGCAGACAGTTCCCATTCCTTTACAGCAAGACCATAACACTAAAACATTAGCAAGAACTTGTTCAGTTCCCCCCTGTGACAGTGCGGAAGGAGAAATTCGTCCCAGCATTGGTCCTGTGCCATTTGTTAACTTCCAACCTGAGTTCGCACTGTCCCATCACGTTTTCTCCAAATCTGAAATGATTAGAAACTATATGATGCTAAGAGTAGATAGTAATGACCTCCCGACCTCCTCCACGAACCAACAAGACACGGTCCAGGCCTTCCATTAAAACCTCCAGGAACTCCATATCTGAGAAACACATCATGGTTAAGGACATATTGTACACATCAGCTGGTTTATCCAATTTACAGTTAGCTTTTACAAAAAAAATTTGGGGGAGAGTTTGGATTTAATTCATTCAAGGTTAACATAAAGGACGGGAAGTACTGAGCTGCAGGCCAACAATACATCCAAGTGTTGTTATACAGGATACATTGCTATCCACAAACATTGGCACCCATGGCAAAGATGTTAAAATATCTTGAAAATAAAATTATAGGTTATTGCAGTAGCATAATCTCACACTGAATAAATAAATAAAAAAAGCAGCCCATTACTCTTAGGCACATTTCAAAATAGGGAAGACAAGAGAACAGTAAGGTTAGGCAGGTGTGTGTTGAAAATAGCTGATTCACCTAGAACAACTGTAACTGTGAGAAACAAGGCTGGAAAACACCCTGTCTGTGCACAATCAGGAAGGATAGTAAGGGTTGGGGGGGGGGGGGGGGTGCATTTCCAAACCTCAGTAAGAAAACTGCAGCAAATGATTGCATCTTGGGGTCATCATGTCTCCATGACAACCATTTGTTGTACCTGTATATTATGCTTCAGTAAGCCTCAGTCATTTTTTACCACTCTAGTACCTGGGTTTGTTAAAACACAGAAGGTCAAGACAATCAACCAAATAAATGAAAACACTCCCAACATATCTTGAATCTTAAATCTTACCTGACTGAGAAGGAATTAATCATGTTTTCTATCAGTTTTTTTATGCTAAGCTGATGGCTTGTTAGCAACATTTCTACTAAATACATGTTACAAAGTTTAACAGTTACACATACTTCCACACATTATAAAAACAAAATTCTGTATTAAATTGTGGGTTACTTGGTGGCACAGTTGGTAGCACTGTTACCTTTGCAACAGTGAGGTCCTGGGTCCTCATTCATCAAACGTTCGTATAAACTGTCCTATATTCTATCCTACGAATGAAATCTAGAATGTTCATACAAACAGTCCAAATCCAGATTTATCAAATGTGTGGTGGCCAGTCGTACGCATGTTCCTCCACAATCAACTGTCGATAAATCCCACATGTGCGTATCTAGGTGCTCGTGCCCATTCACAGTCATTTGCATACAGAAACGCCCTCAATTACCCATATTTAATCACACCACCTCCTCTGACACATGCATTAAATCCTTGGGTTCCTCCCAAAGATAATGGCCAAGAGAGCGAAAAAAGGACAGTTTAATGGCAAAGAGACGTAGGTGAAACATAAGTGGGGCAAAGAAAAAGAGTCATGATGAACAGACTTTTTGAAAATTATCATAGATAATGCAAATTCTTTTAACACCAATAGATTTGCCCTCAGTTATAAGCCGTTTCTCTGCTTTATTCCTCCATGCAGCAGTTGTATTCCTGCTGCAGACATGAAAAATGTGGCAAACATTTGCTGTTATTCACTTCTGTGGAAATACTTAAAAAAATAAATCAGTTAAATTTGACCCGAACATTCCTGTTTGGTTCTATCAGCTCAGGGGTAACCAATACAAAAATAATACTGCTTGAGAAAAAAGTGACAGCGGCAGTAAATCCGGTCGGGACAGTGAAGAAGTTCCTGTTGGAAAAAAAGTTTTTAAAAATGGGTCGATATCAAACTGAATACAATAAAACGTCCCTCAGCACACAGCTGGGCCAGATCTTCTACTGAGGGTGCACAGATCATCACATTTGATACGCGTGTGGCCATGTGTTGTTGGACAAACTGCTTTGGCTGACATCCATACGCATGGAGACAGCGACAACCTGCTTCACCGATAAGCAGGACCACCCAGTTTTCACATTGCAGTTTGAAAACTCTTTTTTTTTTACGAGGGCAACAACGTTCTTTTAAACTGAAGCGCTTGATGTGAGAAGTAAAAAAATGCACACAGAGAGCACAGACATCCGCAAAGAACCTGCAACACCCCCTCCACCATTTCCTGGAAGTTTAACCAAAATCAATCCATAACTTTTTGAGCTATTTCGCTAAAAGACAGACAGATGCCAACTTGAGCTCCTTGGCAGAGATGATAAACTGATTAGATAAATATTCAGTGAAAGCAATACTGTTTCAGTGTTGCAGTTCCCCCGTTCTACCACTAGAAGGTGTGCTTACACATGGTCAGAGCTGTTCTTATTTTTAGGAACATTTCTACACACAAGTACAAGATGGATAAATAGCACAGTGTGCGTCAAATTGTTCCTACCCACAAAATACACACACATCTGTGCTTAAGTACGGTGGATAAATGAGGGCCCTGGGGATTTTTCGCATGGAGTTTGCATGTTCTCTCTGTGCATCCATGGGTTCTCTCTGATTACTCTGGCTTCCTCCCACAGTGCAAAGACATGACCTTTAGGTTAATTAGTCTCTCCACATTGTCATTAGGTGTAAGTGTGTGCATAGTTAGTTGTTTGTTCTGTGTGCCTCTGTGTTGGACTGGCGACCTTTCCAGAGTGTACCCCTCCTTTCACCCAATAAGTGCTGAAGATAGGACCTAGCCACCTATGATCCTGGATAGATAAGCGGGTATATGGACACTAGATGGATGTAACTAACATGTTAGAATAAAAAAGGATACAGTTCTCGTCGCCTTTTTTGTTCTTTGGCGGGCCAGGCATGTTGAGCAGGACCAACTCGGAATCTTTGGATTTTTTCACCACCACTTCATTCAGTTTCACAGCTGTGTGCATCCTCCGCACATTTGACTGGTTGCTGCAGTAACATGACATTAAGAATGTTGCTAAATCAAACTTCCGCCAATAAATGAAGGATGATGCTATAAATCTGCCATCAACATGAAGCAAAATATACATGGCTACAGTTATGATTGCCTAACTTGCAAAATAACTCACATTGAGCTTTAAAGGCTATTTCTGCCACCATGCACCTCCCTTTAATGCAAACTGAATTACACCAACATGCATGCAACAGTTTCAGCGCATGCAACCAGAAACTGAAAGGCGGAACAACTTACAGATTCTCCCACTCACTGGAGGAAAATAGCAAAAAAAAGAAGAAAAAAAAGAAAAAAAGAAAGAGAAATCACTCAAAATGGTCAAAAATAGGAACTGATCATTTTATTCTTTCAAAAGGATCCCAGTAAAAGTGATGTTATCCTAAAAAAAATACATTACACTATGTGTATATTGCAAAGTAACTTAATTCACTTAAAGAGAACAGACCTTGTTCATGTAAGAGGTATTTTACAGAAAGAAAGAAAATGAACAGAAAAAAAATTAAAAATAGGACAATATATACTCAACGCAGTTCTCAAATCCAGTTAAAAGATACCACCAGTAATCCTAAAAAATGGTTGGTCAAGACACCAAATACTGAGCTGAAACCATCATATTTGTTTTTTCATGTACTGCAGCAGAGCTGGTTCTACTTACGGTTTCATATTGAACATGTCTTTGACTGTCATGCCTTCTCTATGTTTGTTCCTCTCGTTAAGCAGTTTGTCTTTTGTCCATGTCATGTGGACGCGATCTGGTGTGGTTCCGGCTGCTTTGTCATTGCCTAAAGAATGAGATGCTGTGTTCCGGTCATGAATCAGCTGGGCCTGAAGGACAGATGGAGAAGAGGAATTTTTATTGCAGGAATAAATATTTATCAAAGTATCAAATAGTATCCTTAAATAATTTACACATAAGTACATAGAAATATATATAAAAGAAAAAAAAAGAAGGTCTATATATGTGTAGAGTGGGTTATGGGGGAGTCGAGTGCAAAGCAGGTTAATGGGTATGAAAAAAGTTGTTGAATATAGAACCCAAAAACATTGATTATTTTAAAAAGGGAAGGAGTGAAGTCAAGTGTCTTACCATGCCCCCTTAAATTAGCTGCAAAGCAAACAAGAGCACAGTGCACCACACACCTTTGATAAGATACACAAATCTGCAAGCATTTGTCAGATTAAATAGGCTGTAAAAAAAGTAACCTACCAGACACTTGCCTGCAGAGATGGAACTGATATGCTCTAATATTAGTATCACATTTGACGCAAAGATTGTTACCTCCGCCTTTGAGGTTATATTTTCGCAGTTTGTTTTTAGTTAGCAACATAACTCAAAAAGTTATAGACGGATATTAATGTCATTTTTAGGAAATGTGCGCAGTGGGACCAGCAACAACTGATTGCATTTTGGAGGTGATCCGTGTCATCATTCAGGTGGGGGACTGAGCTGCCTTGGCGGAGGTCTCTGCTCTGCCAGTGTGTGTCACCTGACACCTGGTGTTGTGCCACCTTTGCAGCAACAGATGCGCACTAAAGCCTCAGTTACTGTTTAATGTGTTAGTTTGTGGATAGCGAGATACATTGAGTACACTGGCCAAGTCTGAGATGATGCTCAGATGCGCTCATGGGAATCTTTTTTTGATTTATTCAGTTACCTGTACTCGTTAAAAAAAAAGGGTCAAATACAGAAAATATTTTTTTAACTGTGTATTAAACATAACACCAGAAAGACGACAGCATTCTCCATTGTTTATGTGGACCTTTTTTCACATTGCTTACTGGTTTTACTCCGCTTACACATTTAACTGTCCAATGGTTAAAAGACCTTACCACACATGTCTTTTTGTTGAGAAACTCTGGTTCTGTTGCATTTACTAGCAGTGTGAATAGGAACTGCAGCAAAATAAACAACAACAAAAAACACACAAAAAAAACCAAACATTTAAAATGTCACCTTCAGTGAATTTAAATGTCTTATTGGCTGAGTGCATTCAAATTTCAGATTAACCCACTTGTCCTGTTTTATTGATTTAGTTACTAAAACAACTCTTGGTGACGACATGTTTAGGCGCATGCTGTCATTCCATTATTGGTTGTCTAGGTGGTGTCCTGCAAACGATGTGGGCTACATTGATAACTGGCAAACTTTTTTGGGAAAACCTGGTCTGATCCAGAGAGACGGCATCCATCCCACTTTGGATGGAGCAGCTCTTCTTTCTAGGAATATGACCGAATTTATTAGTCCTCCAAAACACTGACAACCCAGGGTCCAGACCAGGAAGCAGAGTCGTAGTTTAATCCACCTCTCTGCTGCTTCTGTACTGTTACCCACCCATTACCCTATAGAAACAGTGTCTTGCCCACGGCCAAAATTAAATGGATTAAAAGTTAAGCCATAAAAAGCAAATTATGGAAATCTCATAAAGATACATAAGACTTTGACTGAACAGAAAAATAAATCTATTAAATGTGGTTTATTAAACATAAGATCTCTCTCCTCAAAGACTTTGTTAGTAAATGACCTGTTTTGTGATAATCACATTGATTTGCTTTGTCTCACAGAAACCTGGTTGCAGCAGGAGGATTATGTCAGTATAAATGAGTCAACTCCTTCCAGTCATTTAAATTTTCACATTCCTAGAAATACTGGGCGAGGAGGAGGAGTTGCAACCATTTTTTGTTCTGATTTACTTATTAGTCCCAGACCAATTGATAGCTACAGTTCTTTCGAACATCTAACCCTTAATTTTCCTCATCCAAGTTGCAAAACATTAAGACCATTTTTGTTTGTGGTTTTGTATCGTCCACCAGGGCCTTACTCTCAATTCTTGGATCAGATCTCACAATTTTTATCTGATTTAGTATTAAATACTGATAGGGTCATTATAGTGGGGGACTTCAATATTCATGTGGATACTGAAAGTGATAGCCTAAATGCAGCCTTTAGTGCTATTTTAGACTCAATTGGCTTTACTCAAAAAGTACAGGGATCGACACACTCGGGTAAACACACTTTGGACCTTGTGCTGACATACGGTATTGAGTGTGAGGAAATAACAGTCCACCCACATAACCCGGTCCTGTCTGACCACTTCTTGATAACTTTTGAATTTAATTTAACTGACCATCTTAAATCTGAAATAAAATTTAATTATAGTAGAGCTTTATCAGACAATGCTGTAACAATTTTTAAAGAATCTGTTCCATTCTTACTTTCCTCAGTGTCTCAGAGTAACACAGTGGATGGCAGCAATTCCATCTCTAACCCTTTAAAGCAGAATACTAGGAAGTTGGAGAGAAAATGGAGCTCTACACATCTAGAGGATTCCTATTTAACCTGGAATAACAGTCTACTGCTGTATAAAAATACCCTTCGACAAGCTAGAACAGCATATTTTTCATCATTAATAGAGGCGAATAAAAACAATCCTAGGTTTCTTTTCAGTACAGTTGCCAAACTTACACAGAGTCATAGCTCTGTTGAGCCAACTATTCCCCCAGCTCTTAGCAGTGATGATTTTATGGGATTCTTCATAAATAAAATTTATTCTATTAAAAATAAAATCATTGGCATCCTCCCAAACATGATTACTTCTTCATCAGTAAATGAGGCAGTATCGGAAAGAAATGTAGATCCTCATTTGTGCTTAGGCTGTTTTGATTCAGTCGAGCTTTCGGAATTATCAAAAATATTAGCCTCATCTAAACCTTCAACTTGTATGTTGGACCCAATCCCAACCAAATTATTTAAAGAAGTGTTCCATTTGGTTCCTGGCCCCATTTTGGATATGATGAATCTATCCTTAGTAAACGGATACGTACCAAAAGAATTTAAAATAGCTGTAATTAAACCTTTACTCAAGAAACCTTCCCTTGATCAAGATGACTTAGTGAATTACAGACCTATATCTAACCTTCCTTTTATATCCAAAATCCTTGAGAAAATTTTTGCTAATCAAGTCTGTGAGCATCTAAACAGTAACGAGCTGTTTGAAGAGTTTCAGTCAGGTTTTAGAGCTCATAATAGCACTGAAGCAGCACTGGTGAAGGTTACTAATGATATTCTCATGGCCTCAGATAATGGACTGGTGTCTGTTCTGGTTTTGTTAGATCTCAGTGCTGCTTTTGACACAGTCGATCACAATATTCTCTTAGAAAGGCTTGAACATGTTGTAGGGATCAAAGGAACAGCACTAGGCTGGTTTAAATCATATTTGTCTGACAGATTCCAGTTTGTTCATCTAAATGATCAATCTTCTTCACCCTCAAGGGTTACTTGTGGAGTTCCACAGGGTTCTGTGCTTGGACCAATTCTTTTCACCATATATATGCTTCAAATTGGTTTAATCATTAGACAGCATGGGATAAATTTCCACAGCTATGCAGATGATACACTATATTTATCCATAAATCCTGATGAACCCAGTCAGTTAGGTAGATTACAGGCATGTCTGGAAGACATAAAAACATGGATGACTCTAAACTTTTAGTTTTTAAATTCTGACAAGACAGAAGTTGCTGTCTTTCGACCAGAAATTCTTAAAAAGAAACTAATTAGTCAATCACTTCATCTGGATGGCATTAAATTGGCCCCCAGTAATAACGTAAAGAACCTCTGCGTTATTTTTGACCAAGACTTGACGTTTAAATCCCATATTAAACCGATTTCTAAGACTTCCTTCTTTCACCTCCGGAATATTGCTAAAAGTATAAGCATCCTGTCCAGGAGTGATGCTTAGAAAACTAGTCCATGCATTTGTTACCTCTAGGCTGGACTACTGTAATTCTTTATAATCAGATAGTCCACAAAATGCCATTAAAAGCCTTCAGTTGATCCAAAATGCGGCAGCAAGAGTTCTGATGAATATTAAAAAGAGAGATCACATTTCTCCTGCTTTAGCTTCCCTTCATTGGCTCCCTGTTAAATCCAGAATAGAATTTAAGATCCTTCTTCTTACATACAAAGCCCTTAATAATCAAGCTCCATCATACATCAGAGATCTAATTGTTTCATGTGTTCCCAACAGAGCACTTCGCTCTCAGACTGCAGGTTTACTTGTAGTTCCTAGGATTTCTAAAAGTAGAATGGGAGGCAGATCTTTTAGTTATCAGGCTCCTCTCCTGTGGAACCAGCTCCCAGCTTTAGTCCGTGAGGCAGACACTCGTTTACTTTTAAGGCCAGGCTTAAAACTTTCCTTTTTGATAAAGCTTATAGTTAGAGTGGCTTAGGTCATCCTGAGCTATCTCTGTAGTTATGCTGCTATAGGCTTAGACTGCTGGAGGACAGACTTACCAATTTTCTTCATTCTGCTACTTCCTTTTCTACTATTACTCTCCAGTTGTATTACAGTACATTCTGCTATTTCGACTGTTAACTTTGTGTTCTCTCAGTGTTTTTCTCTCCATAGAAGATATACCTGGTCTGGTATCCTGCTTGGCTGCAATGCCCTGTTGGACGGGGGGCATTGACTGGGATGGTGCTCCCAGTGGCTGAACATCCACTGTGTCCTGTTATCAACTTCTTACTTTCTGTAACATAAAAAGTTATATCGGATCTTCTGTTCGATCTGTGTTTCTGCTCTGTCTTCTCAAACCCCCAGACGGTCGTGGCAGATGGCCGCTCCTACTGAGCCTGGTTCTGTTGGAGGTTTCTTCCTGTTAAAGGGGAGTTTTTCCTCTCCACCGTCGCTACATGCTTGCTCAGTATGAGGGATTGCTGAAGGATTGCTGTGGTTGGAAAGTCTGCCCAACCTCACGCCAATGACTGACGCAATCTGCTGGGATTCCTTAAATAGGAAACTTTTTAACTGATTGGAATGTTTGTATAAATGTATTGAAATGACTTCTTGTTAAGTGCCTTGAGATGACATCTGTTGTGAATTGGCGCTATATAAATAAACTGAATTGAAACACTGAATAAAATACATATGAAAATAAATATCAGGAAGGGTCTGATGCCCCTTTCATCATGACATATGGCCCCTTTTAGGGGTGACCCCCCCTCCACACACACACACACACACACACACACACACTTTGAGAACCACCAGATTGGAGTCTGAGAAATGTAGGATGGAAAGCATGTGAAAAGATGAGTGCAAGCAGATGTACCAGATGGCAGTTACATTTTGATAAGAAGTACATGATCACCCAAAGCCAGCAGGAACCTAAACCTGCATTCAGCTTCTCCTAACACCCTTTTCAAAGCCCTGCAGGTGGAATGACTGAATTATATTGGTGAGGAAGACGCTGTGAGAAATGAGTGGAAGGATGAAACCATGGATGATTGCTGCAAGCTGTTTAGTTAGCTTGGCTACCTCATCCTCTGGAATGCTCTGAGTGCTGAGCGGTGAGTCAACAGCAGGCCACTTCTTCCTCTTAATGGAGCCACGCAACACATCTGTGATGCTCTGAATCTGAGCCAATGGTCCATTAAAAAAATATAACATTGTTGAAGGAGTTCAAAGGAAAACATCAGAGCAGAAAAGGAAGAACTGTGATGCACCTTTTATCTGGGATATGTGAGTAACAGGCCTCCAGAGAGTGACCATTTCTTTCTTGGTTGCACTGGTATGCCTAACATTTCTGTTAGTGTGTGCTGAAAGAGGACACAACTCAAGTTAAGCCTTCCGCTGCCACCTATCGCCTATCACCTATCGAGGTTATTCTAAGTTATCTTTTGCTGTGGAAAACGTCAGGAGCTTCAGAATAGCCTGATTTATCTGCTTAAATTCTGATCATTTGGAATGTGACATTGTAGTCCCTGGTCTGCTTTTGCTGATCATGACACCAAATGGGCTTTTTTTCTTTAGCTGAAACAGGTAAATAATTTTGTCAAACCAGCAGATGAACTGAGACACAACTTCCTTCAACCCTCACAATAAGAGGCTTGAACTCTGAACTTTAAATATCATATTTCAAAGGTCATTAAAACAGCCTACGGAATCTTCTCTACTCGTAAAAACTCGTTTGTTCCTGCTGCAGCTTGCCATCAGCTGCTGATAGTCTGCTCATGAAATAAAAAGACGAATAGAAACTTTTGAAAAAGCTACAAAGAATGTGTTTTGTACACAATGGGCAATACGCTTCAGACAGACAGCAGGCAGTTATGTTGATTTATTTAATACACAGCAGCAGTTGGACGCCTTGCACACAGTGAAAGCATCCCTATCTGCACAAACGTGCATGTATTTTATTATAAAATTACAACTTGTTAAGTTTGAGATCAAGAATCTTCATAGCTATTGTGAAGCTGTACTTCTGAATGGATTGTTTTAGGAGATATGAATGCACTGACAATGAATATGTCCATTTATGGGTATATTCCTTTCTCTCTTTTTTTGTACTGCACTGTATTGTATTTTTGTACTGCATTGTACTGTGATGCAGTCCCGGCCGAAGAGACGTCCCAGGCCCTGCACTAATTTCTTTAAGAAACACCTCTCTCCTCCGGTGAGTATGGATGTATGTGGACATGTGTGGATGTGTTTATGTTTTGGATGTTTTTTTTCTTTGTATGTGACGTTTTTATTGAGTGGAGTATTGTATTACTTCTTCTTATGGGAATACAATAAAAATATGTAAATATAAAATTACATCCCCTGTTGTAAAAATGCAACCTTTGCAAAGCTACGTTTTCATTAATTTCGAAGTTAAAATATTCACTGGCTAAACAATCACTTATCACTGGCAATTTCAGTTAGACACAAGGTCTCAACACAGACCAGTTTTAGACATAACACAGATAGAATAGAAGAATATGAATATTACCTTTGCTATGTAATTTTACTTTCTGGATATTTGTAATACATTTAAAAAAAATCATAATAACTGTGATGAATTTGGTTGAAATAATAATAATACAAAAATTTCATACTGCTGCATCCCTTTTTATAATATTAAATTTACTTTAAAAATGTCAAGGTGTTTGGGTAATAAACCGAGAGAAGTTTGGGTGCCCTTATTAGTTGTGTCTGTGCTTTGAGCTGAAAAGTTTAGGAAGAACCACTGCAACCAGTGTAAACAGTAGGTCTGAAGCCTCGGGATACTACAGTGCATAAAAGATGCATCAAATACAAATGACTAAAGCATGGTTTATGTCAAGAAGTCATCAGACCCAACTCGAAGCAGCTGCTTCTGATGAGATTCTCCTCTTCCCAAACACTCAAAAGCTCCCGTCACTCACCTCTATCTCCTCCGCTCCAATAAGACCTTCGGCTGCATCCTCACTCTGCACTTGGAACATCCATCTTCCCAGCAACGATCTTCCATTGATCGCTGCATTCGTGACAGGGGTTTGAACAAAATAACCATTGAAGATCGTCATCCACTTCCTCTTGTGAGCACTGTGTTAGACTCTTTGTCCAAAGCCTCCATCTTTACTCGTCTCGACCTGCGGAACGCTTACAACCTGATCCGTATACGGGAGGGCGACGAGTGGAAGACGGCATTAAGTACTCCCACTGGCCACTGGGAGTACCAAGTCATGCCCTTTGGTCTATGCAACAGCCCAGCGGTCTTTCAACGCCTCTCTCAAGATCCTGCACCATCCCAACCCGCCCCCATAATTCCCCCGCATCAAGTCCTGGCCCCCCTCCGTTGGCCCTTGGAGGATTCCATTCAATCGGCCCTGGCCCTGGAGCCGGCACCACCTGAGACACCGCCCAACCGCCTCTACGTCCCGACCCGCTGTCGTCAGGAGGCTCTTTTGTGGGGCCACTCCTCACCGGTGGCTGGTCATGCGGGCATAACCCGAACTCTTCAGTTCATCCGCCGCTACCTGTGGAGGCCCACCATGGTGAAGGACGTCAGCAGTTTCGTCGGTGCTTGCTCAGTCTGCGCCAGAGCCAAGTCCTCCACTCAACCCGGGACTGGAGTACTTTGTCCTCTGCCGGTTCCAGCGAGACCCTGGTCACACATCGGGGTGGACTTCATCACCGGCTTGCCCCCTGCTGACGGCATGACCACCATTGCCACCTTTGTCGATCGCTTCTCCAAGGCGGTCCATCTGGTCCCTCTGCCTGGCCTGCCCACAGCCAAGGAGACAGCGGAACTGGTCCTCAAACACGTGGTCCGCCTTCATGGGTTCCCCCAGGATATTGTCTCAGACAGAGGGTCCCAATTCACGGCACGGTTCTGGAAGGCCTTCTGTCGTCTCATCGGTGCCACCGCCAGTCTTTCTTCTGGCTACCATCCGGAAACCAACGGACAGACGGAGAGAGCCAATCAGATGGTGGGCAAATACCTCCGTTGCTTTGTCTCCTCGCAGCCTACCTCCTGGCCTCAGGCATTGACTTGGGCCGAGCTATCCCTAAACCTGCAGGTCTCCTCCGCCACAGGGTCATCCCCCTTCGAGGTCTGCAACGGCTACCAACCTCCTTTATTCTCTCAACAGGAACCTGAGGTAGAGGTCCCGGCTGCCCGATCGCTTATCCGCCGAGCCAAGGCCACGTGGATCCGAGCTCGGGCATCCATCAAGCGTGCCAACGCTGGTTACATGGCTCAACACCACCGACGTCACCGACCCGGTCCCACGTTCCAGCCAGGGGATCTGGTCTGGCTCTCCACACGGCACCTCAGACTGCCTTTGGGGCCCCAGAAGCTAACTCCCCGCTTCGTGGGTCCTTACCCGGTCGTCTGCTGCATCAATCCAGTCACTTATCGCCTACGACTCCCATCGTCTCTGAGGATTCACCCTGTCTTCCACTGCTCACTCCTCAAGCGTCACCTCACCTCGCCTCTCTCCCCCCCGGAGAATCGTCCCCCGCCTCCTCGCTTGATCGACGGGGGTCCGGTGTACACGGTTCGCCGTATCCTCAATTCCCGACCGCGGGGAAGGGGATTCCAGTACCTGGTGGACTGGCAGGGATACGGTCCGGAGGAGCGCTCCTGGGTTCCATCCCGCCACATTCTGGACTCCACCCTCATCGCAGACTTCCACCGTCTTCACCCAGATCGTCTGGGCCCTTCAGGTGCCGGGCCTCGAGGGGGGGGTCCTGTCAAGAAGTCATCAGACCCAACTCGAAGCAGCTGCTTCTGATGAGATTCTCCTCCTCCCAAACACTCAAAAGCTCCCGTCACTCACCTCTATGGCGCTCAGTCATCAACCTCGTTGTGACGCATAGCTCCTACGACTCCAACCTGAGTAGTATTCTAGACCCAACGATTCCCTACGGCTAATAGCCTTTCCAAGCTCCTCGCATCACGAGTTCCTGGTTCTTCCATCTCCTCCGCTCCAATAAGACCTTCGGCTGCATCCTCACTCTGCACTTGGAACATTCATCTTCCCAGCAACGATCTTCCATTGATCGCTGCATTCGTGACAGTTTATTACTTACTTTAGCAGACTTTAGTACTTTATACTGCCTGTGTAATCATACCTCTCTCTCCCTCTCAGTGCGGGACAGCTGCATCTCTTTCAGCATTTGGGACCTCTGCTCCATCATTAGAGTCTTCTCATATGTGAATGCTGAGATGTCACTGCCATGCTACAGAAACATATAGAACACCTTCAGATTGAGGATGTATAGCATGAAGCAGTATTGTCAGTTAATGTAATCTCAAGTCAAACTATTGCTTTGCTAAGTCGAATTGAGGACTATTGGGGTCACACTGTGTTCTCTCACCATCTCCACCACCTCCACCTCTGCATCCAGGCGTAGATGGTATAGAAACACTTGCAGATCCTTTTTCATCTGGATGGAGTTGTCATCCAGCTGGGCAACTGTGAAGATTCGCATTTTGCACTTCCTCCACACCTACAAACACTTGCATGAGTAACTGCTAACGGCAGATGAACATTACATTCTCCTATCCTTCCCAGTTAATAAACCATATGAAGGTCCTATCATTGCACCATTGACACAAAACATGTGGCAAGCACACACCTTGTGCTGCATTAGTAAAAAGGGCAGCAGCATCAGAAGTCCGCCATCATGTACGATCCACCACACGTCAATGGCTCCTTCCTTCAGACGCTCTTGGTTGTCGGGGAAATGGTCGATGTTCTTCGCGACCAGCAGAGCCTGATGGGCTTCCGTCGTCTCTCTCACTGTCTCTGGATGACGACAGAAAGAGACGTGTATAAATGCCTTGAGATGATCATTTTTTACTCATGCAAAGATAAAGATCTTATCTGGTCTGTTTATCTCTCTTTCTCCATCAAAGCACAGTTGTCTGAGAGTTAAATCTGGGAACATTTGCATGTGCATTAAGGAGCTTTACAGGTAAAGGCATTTTATTGGATTCATGCAGATTTTTTCATACTATTAAATAAAACATATAACCTCAATTTTTCAAATTTCCAATATTTTAAAACAAGTTTCGAGTTGTTACGCAGTCCAGTTCTTTTCCTTTATAAAGCACAAGTAAATGTATATTACACTAATTTCATAAACTCTGAGACTAAACTACACTTCAGTGTGGTTTACCTATAAAGTTTCTTCTAGCCAAGGAGTCCCTGGCCAACTTCCAGCCTGCCGGCCAAGCCATCAGGACAGCGTTTTGTTTCATTCCTCCCAGTCCCGCTGACTGGATCAGAATGGAGAAGCCGTCTCGCAGGCTGGATGACACAATGACATGGGAGAAACCCTTGGTGCGCTCTGCAGTCATGGCTGCTTTCATGTTCTGCAGGAGAAAAAAAAACTTGGTCAGGATGGGGAATGATCTACTTGAAAATTTTATTTTTTACTTATTCATAATGAAACTGTTAACTTGCTGTATCTTTTTACATAGTATAGCAGCGCTCTAGACTCAGACCTGTGATGTCAGAAGCAATAAAGTCCCCCTCCCCCCCATGTCAGCTTACCTTTTCACAAAAAAGAGTAGACTATTAGCTATGATATTTTAAAGCCAAAAAGGATGTGCCTTTCTGCTCACTGCCGCCCTGCTGATAAGGCAGAGTGGTGAACCAGGGGTTAAAGTTAATGCATAATTTGCATTCTGGAATTCAAATTCCCACTGCATTCACACGGAACATCTTTTACATATATATTTTTTTCCAGCATTTGTTCTATGTGGGTGAGTTTGGTTAATATAATGCATTATAATTGGCATGTTGTTACATTGATGATGCTGTAACAATCACAAGCTGAGGTGTGAGAAGTTCCCCACATCTAGTTATTGAAAGCGACTCTAGTTTTTCAGTACTTTGTTTTATTTCTAATTGACTTAGACATGGAGTAGATATCGATGGACAACAAAAAAATTTTTTTTTAATATTACAGCCACAAACTTCAATGTAATTTATTAGCATTTTATGTAAAATACCAATCCAGAGCAGTGCATAGTTGTGGAAGGGAAATGATACATGCATTTCTAGATTTTTTTTTACTACAGAGAATCTGAGCTTTTATATTCTGAACCCTTGAATCGATACTTTGAAAAATCAACTTTCCCTCCAAGAACAACTTTAAGTCATTTATGCTTTGTGCCAGCTTTTATGGTAAATGTCATTTTGTATAGCGCTTTATTTAGTCTTTATTTAGCCCCCAAAGCGCTTTAGACTACATTCAGTCATTCACCCATCCACACACTGGTGATGGCAAGCTACATTGTAGCAACAGCTGCCCTGGGGCACACTGACAGAGGTGAAGCTGCCGAACACAGGCGCCACAGGCCCTCTGACCACCACCAGTAGGCAAGGCAAGTGAAGTGTCTTGTCCAAGGACACAACGACTGAGACAGACGGAGCGGGGGCTCGAACCAGCAACCTTTCTTTCATACTATTACTTGAATATATCTATTGTATTAATTGTTAATCTAATGCAGGAGCTGTTCTTTTTTCAATGATAATATGGACTTTCCAGCACTTTCATTTTCACCACGCCAGTGTTAAGGTGTTTAAATCATATGTGATTAATTGTTGATAACCGTGTTTAATGACAGTGACAATAAAGATCTGAATTTGATAATTGCCCAGTCTGATAATTAAGGGGAACAGGTAAAACTTGCTAGGTTTGCAGTTTTGCCATGTTCTTTATATTTCTGAATTATAGATTGAAAACTGCTCCATGAGATGTGTAAGGTTAAACCTTACTCTGTTTTAAACTTCTCCAAAACTTTGTCCCTCACCCTTCTGTTGTGTTTCTTGGTCTTCTTAATGCTGTTTGTTCACCAATGTTCTCTAAACAGCCGTCACAGAACAGCTGAATTATCTAAAATCGGAAGGCTAACAGTTATATCTGATTTTTAGGGGTATCAGACTAGAAGGGGGTACATACATTTCAGGCTTTTAAATCCCAATCAAATTTTCATATGCATGTTTTGGGTTGTAATGTCATGATATGCAAAAATGTTGCAAGTCAGTGTAACTACGTTTTTTTATTTTTATGACAAAGTTCATGCTGATAGAAAGAAAAGAAAACATACAAGATTTCAACTATATAAGAACTAAACACGCAGAGTAGAAGAGGCAAACCTGCTCTCCAAGACTGGCATCTGCCTTGCGTGTCATGTATGTTCCCTCCAGGACCGAGCTGACGATAGTAAGTCCTTTGCCTGCTTTGAGCTGTGAGGTGAAGGACAGAAGACGAGGATGCTTCACTTTAAGCTCAGAGTTCAGTTTGCACAACACCAACAGCTGTGGCCTGCCAAAAGAGACCAAAATATTTAGTACAAGAGAAACACAGTAAACACATCTGTATATTAAGTTACAATAATTCTATGTGACTATTAAAACTCCCACCTCCAGTTTTTGGTATGCAGCGGTGCTTCTTCCAGGCGAATGAGAGCATAACGTGCTGCATTCAAGGACAGCCCTCTGATCCCATCACCCCACTCCTTCACAGCTCTGCATTAAATTGGAAAGAATCATTTGTCTACTGGAAGGTTTATCGCTATTCTCTCTAAATGATATAACAATTGTAATGAACTGTATTTCACTGAATGCAGGACAAACTTAAAGACCCATGCTAAATTTGGAGGAGTAGCTTTTCTTTAGCAAAGATCCGTGTTTGGCTTCAGGATAGATTCATAGGGGTCACTATGAAGAAAAGGCTCCATTGATAAAAAAAAAAAGCTTTCCCTGTATTCCACTGAAACATCAAAGTAAAGCTGAAATTACGCTGTTAAAGTTATTACTAAATCATTGTTTACAGCAATTTTAAAATGATCTCTTGGCCTCAAACTTCTAAACAACTCACCCTCTGTATTCGATGTATTTATAAATACCAGCTGCGATCAAAATGGCAACCAGCGCATAAATCCAGGAGCAGATGAACATCAGGGAGAGACAAAGACTCATGCCTAAGAAGGACAGAGTCCTGCAGAAAACAAACACAAAATCTTGTTGTGAACGTTTTACTGAAATAAACTTTAACAAAGCAATTTTTTGTAGCGCTACTGACCAGGCTCTCATACAGTTTTTATTTAAAAATTCCAGACTGTCTAGACTCACTACTCCAAAGTCCTAAGTCCTCTACATTCTTTTTAAAATCCAAAATACCAAAGTTAACTGTGTGTTTATGATAGATATTTCTACAGTGGTTAGGCTTTAAACATGACACCCGCAAAAAACAGAAACTGGAAAGCAACAAAGGAAGAGGGCTCAGAACAACAACAACAAACGAAAGGAAGGAATGAAGGAAAAATTATATACGAAATGACACATAATAAGGAAAGGAGGAAGTGAAAAGACAGTGAAGAAAAAAAAAGAAAGGACAGATGAAGGACCCAACAAAGGAAGGACCGGCACAAAGGACGAAAGAAGAAGAAAAGAATGTCACAAAGACAGAAGGGGAGAACAACAAAAGGAAAGAAAGACAGGAAAGATGATAATAGAGGAGAAATGAAGGCAGTAAACAGGAAGGAAGGAAGGAAGGAAGGAAGGAAGGAAGGAAGGAAGGAAGGAAGGAAGGAAGGAAGGAAGGAAGGAAGGAAGGAAGGAAGGAAGGAAGGAAGGAAGGAAGGAAGGAAGGAAGGAAGGAAGGAAGGAAGGAAGGAAGGAAGATAATGAGGGAAGGAGGAATTCCAAACATTTCCACATTGTGTAAAATATCTGCACTTCGAATTTCTTCTTTTCTCACCAGTGATAGAACTTAAAGCGGGGTCTCCAGTTGGGTGTACGGAGCAAAGTCTGCACACCACAGGCCAAGTTGACAAACATATAGCACATAAGGAAAAACCTAAAAGGTAAAGAAAATATGGAGAGTTTAATGATGCAAAGTACAATGGGTTAAACAAAAGGTAATAGGCTGGACATGTGGGTGACTTCCAGCTGCGTACATGGAAAGGATGGGGGCAACTTGATCCAGAGAAGCAATAAGGATGCCTATCTCACAAATCCCAACTGTGAGCAAAAGAGCCCAGGTGGGCTCACCGTTTTTCTTGCAATGACCAAAGACCTGAGAGAGACAGAGACACAGAGGACAGAGGTCTGATCAGGTTTCCCTTCCCATAACTCACAAAACCACTGTGAGAAATTGTTGTGTTGTGTCAACTTCACTGATCTCTTGTTTCTCAACTCGGTTGTACTGTGGGACATTTACTATACACGTTTTGTACCAGTTTTTTTTTTTGTATACCATTCATTTATCAAGTAAAATTAAGCAGAAACATAATTTCTTTAATATGAGTATTTTATGAGCCTCTATGACATACATGACTGTACACTAATTGTGTTTGTGTCTGAATCATAATTTCTTCAAGTAAAACGCTTACTTCACCTACCTGTAAGAAAGGGATGATTCCATCACGGGCAATGGCCTGCAACAGACGGGGGGCACCAGTCAAGCTCTGCAACCCCGCACCACAGCAAGAGAAAAACGAGCCAATCACAATCACCCATGGGGACGGCCAGGCTAGAACACCAATCACTGGGTTATTTTTTACCGACAAACCAAACCTGAAAGAAACCCAATCACAGTTTTAGGTTTGATTGATCTTTACATCTTCTAATAGCATAGCTGGATTTTATCCAAACTACATTAAATAATTTTTTTGTACACTGATCGTCTTAAATTTACCCTTTTCAAATCTATAGAAACCGACAGCATCTAAATGGCAAGGCAATTTTATATCTATAGCACACTTTCAGGAAGATAGCAATTCAAGGTGATTAGAGGATAAAATAAAAGCGGCAATAAAACAATAAAAAACATAAAACAGAACATAAAGATATCAAAACATACCAGTTATAACATTCCACCTATTTTTAATCAGTCAGTCAAAGGCAGCTCTAAACAGAAGGGCTTTTAGCCTTGATTTAAAGGAACTCTGTGTTTCAGCAGCTTTGCAGTGGTCTGGAAGTTTGTTCCAGATAAGGGGAGCATAGAAGTTGAAAGCTGCTTCCCCATCTTTGGTTCTAACTTTAGGGATGCTTAGTAGACAAAGGTTAGAAGATCTGAGTGGTCTGGGGGGTTGGTGTAATGACAACAGATTTTCAACATACTTTGCAGCTAAGCCATTCCTTGATTTCTAAACTAATAAAAGTATTTTGCATTGTATTTTGTATTTAAGTCTATTCTCTGAGCTACAGGGAGTCAGTTTAAGGACTTTAGAACTGGGGTGATGTGCTCTCCAGTTGGGGCACCCCACATGTGATTTCTGTCTGTTCTGATAAAAAATTGCCTTCCACAAAGAAGTTCCTGTTCAGAGAGTCCGACCCCAGTCGTTTCAATAATATATCATGATCAACAGTTTCAAATGCTGTGCTGAGGTCCAAAAGAACCAGCTTTGTGGTTCTACCACAGTCAGCATTTATGCAGATGTCATTGAAAACTTTGACGACGACAATCTCAGTGCTGTGGTGAGCAGACTGAAAAACATCAAAACAGTTGGTCATTATTAGGAAGCAATTTAATTGTTGAGACAAAGCTTTTTCAATAATCTTACTGATGAATGGAAAACTAGAGATTGGCCAGTTGGTTGTTCTTCTTCAGTAGTGGTTTAAGTGCTGTTTTTAAAGCATGGCGGAAGACGCCTGACAAGAGGGATGAGTTACCGGTAACTATTTGATTCAGATCAGACCCAATGACAGGGAAGATTTTCTTATGAAAAACTGTGGGTAAGATATCGAGGCAGCAAGAGGAGGAGCTTAATTAGTTAATGATTTCTTACGTCAAAAAACAAACAAAACAAAAAACACATGGAGTGCTTCTTGGGTGTAGAATAGTGTAAATACCTCTGGTGTTCTTCAGTTGGGGGATCCACATAAAACTTGAGAGAGGGATCTGAGGCACTCAGGTGGATGGTGATTAAACGCCTTCATTATGAGCCAATAAAGGCTTTTTAATCATCGTCCTCCTGAGTGCCTCAGATCCCTCACTCAAGTTTTATGGTTAAGGATTTGATCAAGGTTTTTTGGTTTACTTTATGGAACTTAGACATTTTCTCCAGATTGGTGTTGAGTGGGGATGACATGGTTAATGGATTTGGTACTGATGGTACAGATTGACCCTGTAATTGTCAGAATCTTTTCAGTAAAAAGTTGGCAAATTCATTGCAAGCCCTGGTCGACTTCAGCTCCAGGGCTTCTGTCACAGCAGGATCAGTAAGTCTCCCAACTGTTGCAAATAAAGTGAGCGCATTAATTAATTTTTCTGTTAATGATTTCTGAGAAGAATGAAAGTTAAGTGATATCTTATCAGTCTCTATTTGTAGATTTCACAGTGAACCTGGAGTTGAGGTTTCTGCCATTTTCTCTCAACTCATTGACACTCTCTTCACTACGTACTA
This sequence comes from Valencia hispanica, assembly GCA_963556495.2. Taxonomy (NCBI): domain Eukaryota; kingdom Metazoa; phylum Chordata; class Actinopteri; order Cyprinodontiformes; family Valenciidae; genus Valencia; species Valencia hispanica. Next base: position 36,589,694 of record OY747712.1, read on the forward strand.
GTGGATCACTAGTCCATGGAGACTTCTTACTATCCATTGCTTTCAAGGGGGCAACCGTGGCTCAGGAGGTAGGAGCTCGTCCTGTAAACGGAGTGTTGCTGGTTCAAACTCCCTGTCTGTTCATCTCGGTTGTTGTGTCCTTGGGCAAGGCACTTCACCTGCCCTTACCTACTGGTGGTGGTCAGAGGGCCCAGTGGTGTCAGTGTACGGCAGCCTTATTTTGTCAGTTTGCTCTAGGGCAGACGTGGCTACAATGCAGCTTATCATCACTATGGCGTAATTTCTGTGCCACCAACTTAAGCAAGAAGTGATCAATCTGCAATCTATGTGAACGAATGATAACACCTGCTCTGTGCTCGTGCGCGGCTCTGTCCCTGCTCGTTCAACTCTGTCTCTCCTCGCAACTTTGGTTATATGTAGCTGAACCAGCTCCACCACCAGGCAATCACAGACAGGCCTTTTTTCATGTAGAGTATTCTGTGGAAATACTGCATTTGCTGGACCAATCAGAACCAGCAAATCAAAATGCTGAACAAACGACTGACATTACAAAACAAAATGGGAGAGCATAACAAAGAATATTTAGTTAAGCAAGTGAAAATGATTGCTTAGTTTGTGCATTTTTTTACATTTCTTAAGCAACTTTATAACGTGTAAAAAATGCTTTGGTCTCATTTTCAGGAGTTTAGTTCTTCCAGCTCCTGAATGGAAATAGGAAGCCCTTTGGTGTTTTTATTAAGGGACACGTATAATATATTAATCAACATTTCATAAATTTACTTTAGATCTTTGGAGGAAGACCCAGATGAAAACACAGATAGACGGTCTTCATTTGACTTGTTTTCTCCCATCTATCAACTATTGTTGAATAAGAATACAAGAAGACTATTACACATAAAATCAGAAACTATGGAAATAGTTGAAAGATTATTTTAAAAAGTCCTCAGATAAAGACGGTCTATCTGTGCTTTAAAATTCCAGTGTAAGAATGTAGTGTGAAGCACATTGGGGTTCTTAGGACTAGATGAAGCGCTATAAGTACAGGCCATTTACCACTTTAGTTGGAATCAATGACATTTTAGTAAATGAGTTATCTACCAGGTTGTTTACTGAGTTGGAGATTTTTTTATAATGGTCTCACTGCGGCTAGATAGTATACAATGGTATACAAAACAAAAATTTCCAGCAAAGTATGATACATAGTGTAATCTAAACATTGTCTTACTTGTCTCTCAGCACCACTCCTTCAATACAGGCTCCAAACAAAACAACAAAGGAGATATCTGATCATGACATTAAGAAAATAATGCCTACTGGTGTCTAACATCTGTATTTTACAGAATAAAAAAACTATAACAAATAGGAAATCTAGTCAAATGTAATCCATCAAAATCAGATGAAGAACACATAAAGGATACAGAGGAAAGAGGTGGTGAGAATAGCCAACATAGTTCCTACTGGGATGGATCTCTGAGCATCTCTGAGATCACCAGATCTGTTTGAACCTGCCATGATCCCTAAAAAGAAGACATTCAGACGTATTGTACAAGATCATAAAAAAGTATATTTAAAAGTTTTTAAATCCAAGATGACTTCCTTCCTCTTTAATTTTGAGCTTATTTGACAATTAATATGATCTACCTGTGACAGAAGGGAAGTATATCCCAACTAACAATGTGAAGTATGTGGTGATATCATTGATGACAAAGTGCTGATCTATGTCTTCAGGTTGCTTCGGAGGGGGGTCAGAGAACAGATTTTTCTTCTCTATCTTCATTTCTGCTGGACCATAGTTGCTCCATAGGTTTTCTATTGAGCAAACAAACAGACATACAATTGGTTGCAATAGAAAACATCTGCCGATGATAATAAAACGCTCATTGTTTTTTATGCATAATTATGTTTTGTTTTCTTCTTCTCACCTTTGACAACTCCACTCAGAAGCCCAGGTATGGCTGGAATTTCTGTCAAGTTGTTATCTTGGAAGAACTTATCGCAGGTTGCATTGAGCTCTTCACTTTCACAGAAAAGCTTCCAGAGGTCCGTGGTGACAGAGATGTTTCTCACAACTTCTGTCTTTGCACATGAATCAAACTGTTCATTTTTAAGAGAGCGATTCCCTAACAGACAAACACTGCAGAGAAGAAATAGTAGATTATAGAACAGAACTCAGAGTGGAAGACAGAGCTCGAGTTCTTAGAGAAACACAATAACTAAAAACCCATGGTTTTTTCAAATGTTTTAGAACAACTACAATTTCAGTAAACACTACGTTTTACCACCAATCCCAATAGACAGGGACTTGGACAGGGCCATCTTAAGATTGTTTTTATTCTATCATAAAAACATGTATTCATTCCATTTTGAGTTATAATTTCCTTGCCGTTTGAAAAGTATGAAACTTGAACACAGAGAACCCTTCAAGTTCTAGTTCTAATTGGGAAAGTCTAAAGTTTCTCTGCAACCCTGACCCCAAAATCAAATATGTTTGCCTTGCACTTATGTAAAATTTAGTGATAGCTCCAGCTAAACAATGTATTATTGCACTTCTAATGGTTTGCATCTCATTTAATCTTTTACACAACTTCTTTTAGTTAGCGAGTTGCTACAGTGATGGAATGCACAACATAATGAGAAACACTTTATTAACAGGTACTCGTAAATATGAAAATATTTTACCAGTCCTCTCCACTGGCTGCCTGTGCGCCGGAGAATTGATTTTAAAATTCTACTTTTTGCTTTAAAATGTGTAACATTTTCTGAGTACCACTAAATCACACATGTTGCTTCATTTATACAATAATTCTTAGGATTTTAAGGCCTTTTTAAGATCTTCAAATGAGCTCACATTTAGTCACTGAAAGAGTACTCTTGCTAAAATACACCAATTACAAATACAACTTTACCTAAACTTTGGCGGCTCAATTAATGTCTTGATGGCTCCCGCATATGTGGCCATGATAGAGAGAACCACACAGGAAAGAAACACTAAAGCCAGTTTGTTCACATACCTACAGATAGAAAAAAAAACAAGTGAGGAAAATGTGTTCTTGCATAATTGTTTCTATTCATTTATACATGTGGACACTCACTTCACCCCAACAAACACGACCAGAGCCATCAGGAGAAGGCAGCACGTCCCGTAGATTCGCATGTTGTTCTTCATCGCTGTTCCATTTTCTTCATCAAATACTTTCACCGTTGGAACAATGTACATCTGGAAGCAGACAAACACAGAAGCAATGAGTCACAAAACTGCCGCTCCCATGATTGCCGCTGTAGCTGCCACTGTGGGTCCATGTACCAGCAGGATCTCTATGGTGCCCAGTATGTACAATGATCCAGCGAAGGTAGTTCCCAGGTAGAAACAAAGACCCACTGCTCCACCAAATTCTGGACCCAACGATCTGGAGATCATGTAGTACGAGCCACCAGCTATAAAGAGACAAAGTTCCAGATGGATTATTGCTAAGCCTATTCCAGGTTATTTTATCTTTTTTGGTTTAAAAAAAAGAGATAAGAATAGGATTTGTAATAACAGGATTTTAACAATTCTGCCTTGATTGGTTGATATGCCAAAAAGCAGGTTTTCGTAATCAGTGCCTGATGACATCACAATAGGGTAACATCTTTGTGCAGGGTAAGGCTTACAAAGAGTCAGAGAGTGATGAACTGACGACACAAAGAAAAACAGGGAACCAAGAAGAAGCCCAGTTGGGTTTACCCTGCCTGATTAACTTTTTTAAGATTCGGTTGGTGGTTCCCAGAGAGGAGTGACACAGCAGTCCGATCTCGGACCAAAGTAAAGAATCCTTTGTGTTAACTACTCCCTTTTCTTTTCCAAACACTTATTTTAAATCTATAATGTGTTTTTAGAATTGAGAGGGAGAAATGTATAAGATTTGAAAAAAAACTTAGAGCTTTAATCTACTTTTATTAAAGTATATGCTTGTTTCACGTTTGCTAAACTATGTAATGCTTTCTATCTTACTTTAATTTCTTATTGAAATGTATTGGTCTGATTTCTAATAAGTTAATTCTTGATTCTAGTAATGAATAGTTCAAGTATTCCAATTTCAGCTCTGTAAAGTGTGCAAGAGCTAAAAAAAATTCTTCAGCATGATAGAAACAAGACGGATCAATTTTATTCATGTCAGGTTCCTTGGGTGTTTTGAGTTTTTTCCTTCCACTTCGTTTCCTTCCCCTCTTTACCCCTAGGTGCTCTCTTGTTTTGTTCCTTCTGTTTGTGTATCAAATTAATAGTTTTCCTTATTTATTTTTTTCATGTTAGGTTATTCCTTGTCTTTATTAGTTATTTTCTGGCACTTCTTTGTTTCTGTTTTTCTTCTTGCTCTTATATGTTTTCACCTTTTTGTTTATGTCCTCATTTGTTTCCTTAGTTTATTTTTCCCTCTAGATAGTTTCCTAATTTATTTCTTCCTTTTGCTCTCTAGTATTTCCTTAGGATAAGAAATATCAATAGGTAAATAGGTAAATATAGTTAAATAGCCTTATCATTTAATAATGGATGTTTCATTATACCCCATATCCCTGCTTTATATTGTCTTTATCTACTGAAAGTAATTTAAAAAAAATGTTTTTTTTTAGTTTAGCCTCAATCCCCTGAAATACATCCGTGGAAAAAATTAAATGGTTTAAATAGTTGTGAATTTATTTTACCTGGTACAACTCCATTAGTTGCTATGGCACTCATTGATATGGCGGTGAGCAAGGTCTGTTCAGAGGGAGAGAAGACAGGAGTTTAGATGTAAGTAAAAGGAAAAAAAGAATAGTAATCAACTTTATAAGTAGCTAAAAGTCAGACATTTCTTATACTAAATGCAAAAACTACTATTGATGCTAATAAAAAAGATGGCATGTTTACTAATGTTTCCAAAGATGACCAAAACAGACACATAAGTCCTTAAAAGCACTGTAATTTTTAAATGTAAAAAAACCCAGCTTTAATCATTACATAGAGTGATACATATCAAGTGAGTGTACTGGTTATCTTGGCCACTGTGTGCTCACATGTAAACCACGTGACAATCGTATGATTTCTCTCTTTATCTCATGTATATTTAAAATAAAAATCTAAAAAAAGTCTAACAAAGAAAACAGACAAGGACCCCAAATTCTCCTTTTGTTTGAGCTAATGTTTTTTTTTTCTATTTTAGATCATAATTAAGGATGATATAATAGTTATGTTAACTGGCTGATTCAGGACAATTTTTGTTTATTTACTTTTAGGAGACATATGCTCTCCCTGTTCTGAATTGGTTCATATTTCATTTACATTTTAACTATGAAATGATATCACTTCAAAGATGTTTAAATGAACCATGTTTTAAAGCTTATTGCTTGTCCTTGAATTACCAGTAGCAGAGCCATTTAGGTCTTTGGCCATTTTTTCAATTCCCTTGATGTACAAAATTATCAGAGACGTGGGGTGTATATATATAGGTGAAGGGTGTTGTTTCACTTTGTTCTCATTACATCACATGAGTCCTGGTCAAGATTATTTTAGACTTCTTAAACAGTCGGTGCTCTGTTTGACCATCTGCAGCTGCTGACGTATGAGGCTGTAAAAAGACACAAACTTTCTGTTCTCTCTGTGAAGACTTTCTTCTGAGCCCAGGCATGTTTTAGATTAACAATCAACATGCTTTGAACTCAAGATAGGCTTTTTTATATATATATCTGAGTATCTTTTTTTTTTCCAGCAAACCAGAAGTGTGACCTTGAATTTGTTGTGGTTAATTGCGCTGGATTTTATGAAATATTGCAGTGGGCGATGCTAACAGGATTCCAAAAACTCACACAGATGCAGCACATGGAGACGATGGCGAAGGATTCTAGGATCCCTGCTGTGCCGACAATCCAGGTAAGGCGCAGAAAGAGGATCACACCTAAAATGTTCTGCATGCAGGGCAGATAGACCCCTATGAAAGTGCCCATCTGAGGAACCTGGAGACGGAAAGACGCGTAAACATGTACATGTTAGACTTCACAATTACATTGAAAATACATGTGCTGGTCACTTTATTAGGCACATCTTACTAGATCCTCTTTTACCGTCAGAACAGCTTTGATTCTTCATGGCATAGATTCAGTGATTTTCTACATGATGTTGATATGACAGCATCAGAATTTGCTGCAGATTTCTTAGCCATGATATAAATCTCAAAAGTGTTCTGTTGTAGTGATTCGCAACCTCTTTTACTGACAACCCCTCCTTTTTGCACTGGCAAAAAAAAAAAATATGTGCACAAACACACAAGCAGTATGTTTTCATATTAGCAAGCTTGTAAATCTCACAAACAAAACATTTCTAACAAAATTTTTGTTGTAAAACAAACGCTAACAGCAGCTTTTATCCCATGATGTTTTTCTGACTTTTCCTTCAAGCTCATCCGGAATTTTTTGATTCAGAATCCTGCATCTGTCTATTGATCTAACTGGTGTAAACGTGTTAGCAGGGAATGCTAGTTATAATTATTTTTAACTAACTTTATTTACACAACCATAGTCATGATGGGTATTGAACCTTTGTTACCCCCTTAGGGGTGATGCCCCTCAGTTTGGGAATCAATGATCTAATGGATTGAAATCTGGTGACTATGGAGGCCATTTGAATACAATGAACGAACTGTCATGTTCAGGAAACCAAGATTATTCCATCTCTTTTTCACCAAGTGTTATTCTGCTGTCATCTGCATTGTGCTGATAAAAGGACAGATACGGTCAATAACAATACTAGGGCAGGCTTTGGTGTTTAAATTATGCTCAGTTGGTACTAAGGGGCCCAAAGTGTATCAAGAAAATATCTCCCACATCATTACACTAACAATAAAACAAGTGTACCAATAAATAAAGTGGTTGGTCAGTTTATTTCTTAGTCGGAATGATGCTTAACAATTTACAACATCCCAATTGTTGTTCATCAAAGCTACACTGAAAGAACAGTTGTCATGTAGGCTACATCCTTAGATTTAAACCAGACATTTCCTTCTAGTAATGTGAACCAAACATAAGGGGTGATGACATATCAGAAATGTTTTCCTTCACATAATGGAAATATACCCTAGTGCCTGTATATTCCACAGTCATATGTGGTTTCAAGATTCCATTGCAGGTTCCCTATAACACTTTCCTTGTCTCTAGCATCAGAATAGATAAATGCAAATAGTTTTATTTTGGCGTAAACAAAAAAGAACCACAATCTATCCTCAAACACATGTGGGCTCTGAGTTCAAATATTTGTGAGAAATAGAAATAGACTGCCTGTAGAGAATACATAAAATCATTCTTTGCTTGATTTATTAAATACATTCAAGGCCATAATTGATTTTCTATGTGAATTAACTGCTTAAAACATTTTTACTAACATGGACTGAAAAAAATCAAGAGAATAAAAGACAAAAAGTTAAAATATGCCTTAAACTTTTGAATATATCAGTAGATCAGAAAGGAGATGTATTACCTTTTTTCAAACAGCAACTCCTAAATAATTTTACCCACTTTATAAATGATATGAAACCTTAAGACAGTCACATTAGTCTAGAGGAGCAAAATTAGATACATCAACCAAAATCCATTGAAAAAATTAACCTTCTACAAAACATAATTGTTATTCCAAATAAACCTTGCATCATACCCTCTACAATCATCTCTATCAGTTTCCTATTAAAGACCAAAAGTACATACCATCTTCTGACTCAAAAACACCTTGTCCTGTGCCTTCTCTATTGCAAACATCTGTTTCTCTAAATGATGCAAAGTTCTTTTTGTGATGCTGTATTTCCACATTTCCCATATCTTCTCCTCTAAGTTGCCCTGCATTTGACTCCTGCATCGTTCTTCTTTGCCCTCCAATCTCTCGGCATTGTCTGTCTTATTCCTGCTGGACTGGAGCTTTAGATCTCCCCCAGTGCTCTCAGATATCGTTCAGAGGGCGGGTTATGAACACACAATCAATGCCTCTTAACAGACCAGGAATTCAAAGTTAAAGTTCTGCTTTAATCAAAAATTCCCAATGTTTTCTGTTCAAAACACTGCTGAACAGACAACTTTTGTTGCAGTTGCAGCAAGTTAGTTCATTGGATCTACCTCATTCGAACACCTGCTGAGTAAATACTACCCAAAATTTGAACAGCTTGACAACAATTTCCTTTTACACACCATTTGTAAAGCAACACTTCAGGTTTTTGACAGACTGATTGCAGACCCATGTGCCTGGAGATTGTTTATAGGCTTGGGCACTTTGCTAACTTCCATAAATCTAGCATTCCAATGTAAACACTGCAAATCAAAGTATATATTTGTGACAGTGTTTCTGGCTCTTTGAGAATACAGTTGTTAAAACTGACACCTAAACATATTGAAAAGTATACTTTATTACAAGACTGATTAACTGTATTAGTTAACTTTGGGTATTGGCTCGAATGAAGGCGGGAAGTATTAAAAGTAAATATGTCCTTAGTGAAAATTAGCTGGTCTAAATTCTGGCATGTAATTCAAGCAGGTTTTTAGTGAGAGTTTGAATTATCTGTGTATTATCTTTAGTTTGGTGATTTTTTTTTTTTTTTTTTTTCATGCTTATCTTTTCAAGCAGAAGAAACTATTTTCAAATCAAAAAGTGGAGCAAAGGGTCCAAGGATTGATAGCAATTTTTTTCAAGGAGAATCCTGTTAGTAGTTGGTAGTGTTTGTCTTCATGCAGTGTAACCAACTTTATTCTGTTCTTACAGGTGTTTCTATTAACTACAAGACCTTCAAAGTTCATATTTCCCCAGCCTGCCTTATACCACGTATGTCCTCTGTCTCTATATCAAAGTATCCAACTTAATTTGACATCTTTAATACGTTTTTTTTGTTCTAATCCAAAAGCATCTTGTGCAGCAGCCAAAGAAAAAAACATAACGTTTATTCATCAAAAGCTTGGGAATGTGCACATCATAAACAAACTGCATAATTATAATGTGTTAAACTAGAGGTAAATCCATATGAGGTGTGACATAGAGAAATACCAAAAGAAATACTACCAAGCGGATTTAACGTGTGCAACTGGGAATATCCCTGATTTATGGGTCTTTACTGAATAAGCAGTAAGGGCTATTAGTATAATAAACTACAAAAGCACTCGGGGAGCAGACCTCCACCAAGGCAACCCGTACACAGCTCCCCCAAATTCTAATCACGTATTCCTGGTCCCATTGCAGACTCTTACTGAAAATTCCATCAGAATCCATCAATAACTGTTTATAACAGACACACCCTGGCAAAAACATAGGAGGTAATAATCAAGATGTGCTTTGTAGCTACACAGATGTTTTCGTAGGGGTTTTCGAATCTTTTTTTAATTGTAGCCTTTCTCTGGGAAAGTCTCCAAGAGTGTTGACAAGTTTTTTTTATGGTCTGGATTTAAGAAGCTGGTCCTGTGTGATTAATGTATGGGAGAGTCACTCTGTTTGGGGGGAGGTGAGAGCAACTAGGGTACTTTACAGTGATGGTGCAGATTTGAAGGGTATTTATTCTAAAAGGTCTGTGCAGTTGTAATTTATATATTTAATCACTCATTTAACTTGTATAACACAGTCAGCTATAAAATCAATACAAGTAAAAAAGTAAACAAGTACAAGAAAATATCTGTACCAACAGACAAATATCAGAGAGGGGTTGAAACCAAAAAATACAAAAACTTGTCAATACTTTTGGAGACTAACCCAGATAAAAGATACAATAAAAAAAGTTAATCTGTATTAACTGTACTGCAACAAGTAAGATATAACCTTCTGGAAATTTGTTTTTGGCAAGTCTTATAAAATGGAAGGCTACTATAAAATGACACCTTGTTGTTTTAGTATTCTCCATTATTTCCCTATGGTTTTAACTCTGTTGTATTCAAAAGTGACCAAAGTCCATCATAGAAAGAAACTGATTCTATTCTAGAATCACTTGAAAGCAAGACTTTATGCTTATATTGTTGAGCATGACCAATTCCACTGTAATCTATTTGTGAGTTTACTGGGTTAACAACTTGCTCACTTTAATAACAGAAACTTCTATGTACTAAGACAGAAGCACGTACCATGACAGCGACCCTCCTGACCCCATCTTCAGCCTCCTCATGCTCCCGAACACCCTGGGTCAGGTTGGTGTAGTTGGCCAGCTTGTTGAGAAGAGACGCTACCATGGGGGTGCTGTCCATTTCCTCCTAAAGGCAAACATATTAAAGCATCACAGTAAGCCTAAAACAGTCTGATCTTTATCAAATCAAAATTAAGAGTTTTATTTACCTCATATAGAGCCATGTTCTTGCCATCATAACTGTGATCCATGTCATTGTTTGAGTTAATGAACGGAGTGGACTCTTGGTGATTTTCATCTATTAGAAACATGAAAAAGAGAAAAAAACATAAGATGCTGAGAAACTACAGAGAAAGACAACAAAAGGACTAGCAACTATACAAAGTGTACCCTACTTGTGTTAGTAACAGGGATGCCCAATAAATCGGCATTGGCATTAACATTGGTATCGTTACATTTATTCCTTATCGGCTCTTAGTGGCAGTCTTTTCTTTTGGTTTTCTGCATATCTTAGTTCTTGAAATCTTGGCTTTTCTATTCACTCGATTCCCTGTTGTTTCTGGGTTCTTATGACACCTTTTTGGTTTGAATCTTGAACATTTCTTATGCTGGGTTGTATCCCTGGTTTGTTTACACTTCTGTTAGCTTGTTTTCTACGTCGCCTTTACATTCTATCAGCCATTTCTCTCATTTCCTCGATTCAATTTCAATTAATTGCCTCTCCTCCCAGTTTCTAATCAACCACTGGCTCATTGTTCAGAAATCAACTCTCCAGCTTAAGCATCTTTCAGCCAGTTCTGCATCAGCTCCTACTGTTACCTCCAGCATGTCTCCTGGTCCTTGTGGTCCTCCAGGATTTTTCCTTGGACTTTTATTTCATTAAGTTTTTGTTTTTTTCTGATTTTGTGAAGTTAATAGTTCAATTTTCCAACCTACCTTTCCATCCTGTACCTCCTACCCCCTCTCTGCATGTTTGTACTAGTCTACACTGTTCTGTGACATTTTGTCCAGAGATCAAAAAATATTAGCATTAAGAAAATATATAATCTGGAATAGTTTACAGAGGAAGCTTATTTGGCCGCTTGTATCAAATATATTGTTCCTTTGATCATAAACCATGTCTCATGACCATAGATGAGGGTCGGAAAATGGACAGACTGGTTAATACAAGAGCTTTGGGTATTGGTTCAGCTCCTCAAAACATCGAACCAGAGCAGTGCATGCATGTTGCGCTATCTTGGATTAAACTTGGTACAGCTTTTTTTTTTTTTTGTGACGTCTGTCCTTTCAAAGTTCCAAGGAACAACACAGCCTTTCCTAGGTCAGAAATGCTCAACACATGACTTTTTAAATATTTGTTATGAGTTAGAAGATCTTGTGTATTGTGAATACTACTGTGAAGTTCTTTTGTTAGTGTTTTCTTTTGTTATCTACCCTGTTTTCCAATTCTACACAGTACTCATTGTGTCCTCTTGCCTTTATGACAAGTAACTTTTCTTACTTCAGGTACCTTTGGATGCTGAGATGGAACCAACACACATTTTGTTGTGTGCTGGGTTTGGTATTAGGTTAGTGGTTTAGTATTTAATCCAGCCTTAAAGGAATCTTATATTAAAACTAAAACTAAACAGACATATTAGATTAGGTATAAGACTTTGAAAACAGAAAACTCTAATTAGTACACAGACCAAATCACCTCAAGGTTTATACAGAAGCTCTTAAATGTGTTTCTATACTTATATTAGAAAAGGGAAAGAATTAATAATAAAAATGAAGGGTAATCATAAAAAGTCACTAGATGTCAATATGTCCTCATGTACAACTGCAGGTTATGTGCAAAACAAATTCGTAGAGTTCATGCAGGATGCAGAACTCCTTTTGATTAAATGTTTCAAAAATAAATCTTAGACTGATACTTTTGCTTTTATTAGCATTTGATATTTACCTGCATAAAGTTCTTGTTTTACTGACATTTTCACTGTATTTTGCTTCCTGGAAATGAAATGGCATAATGACTGACATACATTTGTCTGTCTAATTTTCTTTTTTACTTTTCATGATAAATCATTAAATGTAAGTTTTTAAAACCTACTACTGTTACATTTGAACTCCTAAAGAAATGACACTTTTATTTAATCTATAAACAGTACAGGTAAGTAAACAAGCTAGTACAGAGTCAGGGAACTTTGTTAAAACTAAAACTGCAGTAAAGTAGCGACAAAAAATAATTTTCTAATGTCGGCAAATTGCATTGTATTAAATGCAGGGGGGGGGGGGTAAAAAGATCCTTAATGGGGGTTCATGATTGTGTGCTTATTGTGAAACTATAATGTAAAGTATGCTAGAGTCACACAAGTGTAAATACGAATGAGCTGCAACAGAATGTAGCAGAGGAATGGCAGAATGCAGTTGTGGCGGGTGGGGTAGGGGGTGTCACCATGTTACAATCATATCAAAAATTGAGATTTAAATTCATCATAGCCTTCTGAACCGTAATCAAATCAAATTGCGTAGTACCTAAACCGTCCCAACCCTTCTTTAAAGACAAACGTGTTATGTTTTGCTCAGTGGTAGAGTAGATGTCTTGCATTCGGAAGGTCGTAGGTCTGATTCCAGCTTCCTTCTGTCACATGTTGATGTGCCCCTAGTGCAAGACACTTCCCAAATTGCCTACGATCTTCATATCAGTGTTTAAATGTGTGCACGTGTCTGAGAGTAAATGAGTGAATGTGTCTGTATTGTAAATTGCTTTAAGTGGTCAGTATGAGTGGAAATAAGCTATATAAATTCACACCATTCACACCAGACATCTCCTGGTCATCATACAATGTTTCTCTAGAGTGGATACATGTTGTTCTTGAATGAGTTTAATGGCAGATTAAGACTAGATCAGGAACTGAAACACACATTGCTAACAGTTTTTGTCTTTCTTCTCTTGCCCATATTCCGTTTCTGGTGAATGAAATGTAAAATAAAAGACCTTTGATTATCTTTTGAGTTAAGATTTAAATATTGGGTTCATGAGAACAACATTTAGTTTTTTTCAGTTTTCCAAAACCCAAACAGTGTTTGAAAAAAATCTTTATGACACCAAAGTATTCGAATTTATGCTTTAAGTAGTGTATGTTTTTTTTTGTTTTTGCTTTTCTAAATTTTAAGGGATCCTAACGACAAAAACCATTAAGAAATACAATTTTTAGTAAATGAAATTTAAGTTTAATAAATTTCCAGCTGTGTTTAATCTATGAAATTCCTTTGTTTTAAACAAAGGATCAGATGCGGTATCAAATAAATAGAAACCAATTAAATAAATACTTTAAAGGTAATAAGAATCTCCAAGGGAGGTGCTAACTTGTGTGCCATTAGCAGCCTGAAGTAAGCATTCTCCCAGTGCGTACAAGTTGTTTGTATCTTGTCTCTCACTCATTAGCATATTCTTCCTTCAACTGAATACCCAAACTGCTACCAGGTAAACAACTTAAATGTAATACAGGCTTCTGTTTAAATAGTCTTTATTAGTTGACTCAACAGAACAGGGCAACACAAGAACTACTTCCTTTCCTACTTCAAAATAAGAGCTTCATACATCGGTGTCGAGCACCTTCATACAGGACTCATAATAGCTTACTCTTATTTAACAGGTGAAGTCACACTTTAATACATAAACACAATGCTGCCACATTTTATTTTTGCACCCTAAACACCAAGAACTATTTTTTTTTTGTTTGTGTCACAAAAAAGCACCTTGATGTAAGGTTCATGTATCATGTGTTATTACAACTACTGATAAGCCATGACCTGTCCAACTGAAATAACCTTAATACAGCTGTATCTCCCAACTAGTCATGTTGGGTATTTACAGGGATCCAGCACATTTTACTTTACAAAATGCCATACTTTACAGGTTCAATTTTCTAGATTGTTCTAGCCTCTTTTTAAATTAAATTCTGGCCATTTGGGTGCATAATAATATTTTTTTAACCTGCTGGAATTGAGTTTTATTATCCGCAAGTTCCACAAATAATGAAAACAATCTGAAAAAATGTATTTAAATTTTCTGAGGGTGGTGTAGTAGGACCACTGCTTTTGTGGCATCATTACTAGCTTCTAATTTCGAACCTTATAACTCTTGGCTTTTCAAATAAGGAAAGGGGTATCCTAAACTACACGTAGATTCCAAAAAGTCAGTGAGATTTGCTACCTTGATCATGTTTGTAAAAGTCATTGAATTAGGGATTGTAGTGCTCTGATTAAGAATCACAGGTCCAGTTCAGCTAATTTAAAGCTGCCCAGAGACCAAACATCAACATGAAACTTGCTAAATTAAAGAAAGAAAAAGTCTGGAAATGTAACTATGTTTACATACTTATCCAGACCTGGAAATGATAAAAGCAAATTTCATGCTTCTTTTTCAGATTTTTCAGGACTTCATAGTAGCCCTGTATTTACTTCCAAAACTGCTGGAGCCACAATGTGAGCTTGTTACTTTTCTAATAGCTCTGTATTCAAGAAATTGGGTCCGTATTTTACCTGGTTAATTTTTAAGTTAGAAGTATGAAACACATGCTTGAAAACGTTTTTTTTTTTTTATATATTTATTATATTCTAAGACTTGGTTGTCTTTCAGGGTTTTTGCTTCTCTAGTACAATACACTAATAATAAGTGTGAGGGGGTTTAATATGTCTAAAATCTTCTTTGGTACGGAGACTTTTTTCCATTTTTTTTTCCAACTAAATGTTGCAGTTTATGTTAAAAACATTTGAGAGTATAAATTCTCTCTAAACTGTTGTCAAGCATGTTGTCTTTTTTTCAGTCAGTCTGTAGAATAAGCAGAAAGTGGGACAGTACGAAACCTGATCCAGCTCATACCCAGTTAGAAAATGATGGTGCTGAGATGGTGTTTATACAGTTAGCATCTTGCCTAATCAGCACTTGGCATGTATCTGGGGGTGTGAATCTCACTGCACAGGCTGAGACTTCCTCTACCAGGATGGCATGCAGTAGAACGTAAGACAAAGCCCATATGTATCAAAGTCACTAGGACTTATTATGAGTAACCGACAACATTGTCCGATTTGGCTGATTTAATGACGAAATTTAGATTACACTCAAAGCTTATCCATTTAAAGGGAACATGCTGTGAGATTATTAGATCACGTACCTTTTTTAAAATATATATCCACTTTAGCATTTGAGTATTTAAAATCACTACAAACTCAAACATCAGTTTTTATTTAGATATGTTTTATTATCTATTATTGTATATTTATACTTTTGATGACAAAATACTGACCACTGTTTTATTTCTACAGTCTGCAGTTGCATAAACATCTTTTTCTTTTATATCTTTTTTTACACTATTGACTTTGGAAGTTCCAGTTATCTGCTGATAAAAACGTACAGCAAGAAAACATTGTTGGTCTTCTGTTTTCAGTCAACATGATACAGAACACAACAAAGCTTCTGTTTTGGTGACTGCTGGAATTGTTGATGTAAAGGAACATCATTTAAAAAGCAAAATAAACCAACAGCATTTCCAAGAAAAGGGTTTTAAAATGTTTTTGCCTTAATGTTAATTATTTGGGGTCCTGAAGTCTAAAGATCCCTTTCTCTCATTCCGTTTTCTACATTGTGTCTCTAACATATCTGAACTCAAAGTTCTTTTAAAGTGTTTTGCTGTTTCATCCTGACACACAGATAGCAATAACAGAGGAGCGCCTATGGAAGCTTGTCTGCCTATTGAAGAACAAATTATGAATAGAGAACAATCATTCTGTCACTTGAGCTACACTCACTGGTAATACTGGTTTCATTACCTCCACCGAGGTGGTTATGTTTTGGCCAAGGTTGTTTTGTCTGGCTGTTTGTTAGCTAGCAACATAACTCAAAACCTGGTAGGTAGATTTTAGTGAAATTTTCAGGAAATATTTGCAGTGGAACCAGAAACAAGTGATTAGAATTTGGGGATGATCTGAAAATACAACCATTACGGAAAAGTGATTTTCGTGAGTAACTACTGAACTAATAAAACCAGTGTGAAACCAGCCGCTAAAGATACTGTATGTTTTGATGGTCAAGGAATCTAAAAAAGTTAGAATTAGATCACAACGATTAGGGATTGAGTGTCCTTGGCAGAGGTCTGTGCTCTCAAAGTGCTTTTCTAGTTTATTCTGTAGACTTCTGAAAGGAGAGTTTCATATGAGCTTATATTTCACTGTTACAGAGGCTTGTGGTGGTATTCATAAACTATGAACTTTTTCACATTTTGTCCTTCAATGACTTACTTCCACTTACTTATCCTCTGCCCAGTCCTCCTCCCATGTTTTTTGCAGTTTTCTACCAGGATCACTTTACATTTACCTCCATCTACTTTCATATCAACACCGACTAACTTAACAAAAGTATCCCCACAGAATGATACTTGGTGGTGTGACATTCCCACTACCCTTACTATTTTCCATTCATCCATATATTGTCTGTATCCACTATATTCTTGCAGTGTTGCAGGGGGGCTGGAGCCTAATTCCAGCTGTCATTATGTGAGAGGCAGGGTACACCCTGGACACGTTACCAGTCCATCACAGGGCAACACAAAGAACAGACAACCCAGCATAGACTCACTCAAACTTAAAGCCTAATTTATTCCTCTCTGTCTGTGGAGGTCCGGAGACACGCAGCACCATTGTCCTTCAACACAAAGGCTCTCCAACATACATGCAATGATGGACGAAATGGAGCCCATTTTTTAACTGTCGAACTCAACGGAGAGCGCACCTCTGTGATTGGTCAGCCCAACATCATTTCCCCAGAATGGTGTTCTATAGTTGACATAATTAGTAGTCAATGCAGCTTTTGGCCACTAGATGCTTTATATTGCGACGCCAGTTTATCTAATATGGTCTTTTGGCAGTTTTGAACACCAGTAGGTGTAGAGAACAACAAAACAGGCTGCTGTGTTTGTTTGCATGTGTTTTTAGAGTATTCTATGAGCTGCACTTCTAGTAAAAAGCTTTGCAGCTCAATCAAATCTCACTCTCTGTCGGCCATTGCTCCTTAAGTGGATATGCGTTTACAAGCTGGAGTAAATAAACTGTTGTCTACCAGATACGCCACTGCAATGGTAGGCAGACCCGCCAGAAAAGGTCTGCAGCCCCTGCTGTCCTGGTGGAGAATTACTTTGCAACACTGACACACCAATGGAGAAGTATCAAAGGAAAATGTCTCCGTCAATATGTGTGTGTGTGAGTGCAAACTTGCTGACGGAGAAGCATAAAGTAGGCTTAAGCCTCTGCAACTTCAGTCCTGGAGTGCCACTTTCCTCAACTTTTGTATCTGCTGAATTACCTTCTTGGCATGCTGCAAAGTTTTGTATGGCCTTGTCATTAATCATTCCTTTGATTGTGGTGCATTGGATCTAAGATGCCTCCAAATGTTCAATGACAACTGCACTCGAGGACTGGACTTGCTGACTCATGATTTAGAGGGACCATTTGACCTAAAGTAATTGGTTTAGAGGTTGTTTTTTTTAACGGTGAGAGGTAACAGGAGTAATGACAAAAACTCATGCATGCACAAGCAGAACATGCAAGCTCCATGCTAAAAGAGCCCAGAACGGGATTTAAAGCAAGGGCCTCTTTGCAAGAGTGCAAGCCACTGCTCCACCATTGGTCTCCTCTTATCAGAGCATCTTCATTGCTCCACAGTTTGAGATATTAGGTGCGTGTCCACTATTGGAACTTCAGAGTAACTCCCCTGAAATGTCATTGAATATGCATGTCTCCACAACACCGGACTGGGCTGACAGGAAAATTCTCTGGGTCATTTCAGGAACCGACGGGAGTACCCATCTGGGGGTACGTACTAAGAAATGGACGAGTAGTGTCACTGGGCGGGAGCTGTGGTTGAGTCAAGCTGATTGGTTGTAATTCAGAGAGAAATGAGCAGACGTCACCAAACAATCCGCTTTGTAAAATAAGAAGAGTTACAGGCGAAACAGTTTTAAACAACATAGCAAACGGAAACGGAGCAAACATCCCTGCTTCTTCCAAAGCCCCTTTCAAACAGGCAATGAAAAACAGTCTTTTTCCGGACTTCGTCTGTTTTGCTTTTGCGGATATCCTTTACCGGTAATTTTACGGATGAAGACCCAGTAACAAGAGCGGACTTTTCGCGGTATGGTGTTTGCATTCAGACAGTCAGGTAATGTTCCGCAAAAGCTGGAGGAGTGTGGGGCGGTGGGAAGAAGGGGGGAACGCTGTGAGCACACACATTGATGACGTATAAATGTCACTATTTTCCTTTCAGCTTCTTCATCGATGTCTCTTAAGTGTTTCCATGTGTGCAAAATGCACACATCACAAAGACAAGCACTGCGAGTAGATCTGCTGTTACGTCGACCATCTTTGCAATAATGCATTTGTTTGGGGAAATGACATGTACGCCCACCGCACTAAGTTTACGTAATATCCACATACAACCCCCTACTCCCCCGCATCCCTCACCCCCCAGACATTCATCAGGATCCTCCAGTATATTTGTTGCTGTGTGAAAGCAGCCGAAAGGCAATGTTCCGGAAAAAAGTGGCGTGTTTGAAAACACAACTCCGGTTAAAGACCGGATGGAATTGTCCGCAAATATTCCAGAATTTCTGTCTGAAAACGCCTCTTGCCGATCTCTTATTCCTGCTGCTGGTACTGATAAGTGACACTGCTCACTGCCAGGAGTCGTGATATTCGGACATCTAAGCAAATTCCTTAAAGGGCCACGACGGCTGAGAAAAGCGGGCCAACAGATTACCCCGTCAGATAAAAGATCCCGTAAAATTACCCTGAAGTTTCGATAGTGGAAACGTGCCTATTGTTTGATAACCTATCCCTGTTTTAAACTTCCACACAATGTTGATTCAGACCTGTCTGCCTTGTTCCTCAGTCTTCATGATGCTGTTTCTTCACTAATGTCATTTAATGAACCTCTTGAGAGAACAGATGTATTTTCACAGCTAGACTCTTGAATGTGTTTGCTTGCAATATATAACATATATTTATGTTTGTATAAATGTATTGAAATGACTTCTTAAGTGCCTTGAGATGACATCTGTTGTGAATTGGCGCTATATAAATAAACTGAATTGAATAGAATATTTTATTTATGATTATCAGGGTAAAGGGGGCTAAAGCAAAACAATTTTGGCTCAACTTTTCAGATGTATGTTTGCAAAAGCAAGATGCACATTTTTACTTCCACTACATTGTGTTGGTCAATGAAAATCCCAATAAATACATAGAAGCTTGTGATTGTGATGTGGCAAAATATCAAAAGTTCAAGGGGAGAATCCTGCATGGCACTCTAAATCATACACATTCTTTTTGGTTTAAATGTTTTCCAAGCCACAAAACATTCTTTGGCGATCTAATCATTTCGGCTTTCTTTGGTGAGGGTTTGTTTATTGCACAGGGAATTTTGTTGCACACTTCGCCAGCCAACCAAAAAACCTGACATAAAATATACAAAGAACATATTTGTAGCTCATCAATGGAAAAAAAAATTCTACTTAGGCTAAACAGTTTTATGAAACACACATGTCCCTTTAAGCAGAGTCATAATGAGGCATAGACTTTAAACCACCACTTAGGACTACAAAAGTCTCACAACCACACATGGGCCCTCCTCTCCTCCCAACCACATTATTCAAGCCTAGTGCAAGTTCTAGCTGGTTGAGGTCTTTAAACTCTTTTCTCTGTGTATAAAGCATGTACATGTTATGACAAGTGTTTGCTCACATCAGGGGGTTTCCGTTTGTATATCCTTACACACAGAATCACTCTTTCACGTTATCATACTTGCACACTTTGTGTGTTCTTATCTCAATGCATCCTGGGAGGGACAACCGTTTTGTTACAGCAGAACCCTCCTTTAGTTTATGACCACGTGAACAAGACAAAGCAGATATGCTGTCTTTAGATTGCCCCTACCTGACTCAGGTTCCTGTGAGATGTTAACATCCCCCTCGTCTTGGAAGACGTTGTCCAGACTGATAGGTCTGCTGTCTCCAGCTGCAGCAGCCCCACTGTTGCTGCCATCCCCCACGTCCTCCACTTTCACCACAGTAAAGTTTGTGGGCATCTTTGTTCCTCTGTCAGGTTTCCGGTGATTAAAAAGTAGAAATCAGGAGCTTGGTGAAAGGACAACCTCAAGCGAGTGTTACAGAAGTCCAGAACCCTTTCAGGGTACTGGTGGAAAAACTTGGAACTTCAGTGTGATCAAAACATGTCACATATTCAAAATCTTTCTATTTGGAAATGTCCTCCAAACTAAGGGTGAAAGTCCTCCTTCCTGCTCATCAGTCTGGCCAAAGTCCTCCTTTGTAGTTTCGTCACTCCTTGTTGCTTTCCCTCCCTTTTTCCCCCCCACTCCCTGAAGACCTAAGATTGCCCCATGTGACCCTCTATTTACCATTTGAACAGAGCCCTGACATGCAGAGCCTTGGAGCTCCTCCCTCCACTCCAGTCGTCCTACTTCCCTCTGTCACACCTTTGGAATGCAAAAAACTACAGATTCGGACTTCCCTGTCAGTACAAGAGCCAAACAAGTCAACAGTTAACAGAAGAATGACACAAATACTACTCAGAGAGAGAAATACAAGTGAAAAGTGTTGTTTCTCGAATCCAAATTCTTTGTTTCTTTTACGTTCCTCCTCTACCTTCAGGCTGACAATTTTTGTCTTGGGTTCTCTCCTGTTAAAAAAAAGAAAAAGCGAAATGGGTGTTACCTTTTACATAGTGCATTCTGGGTAACAGTGAAGTGCTACTGCTCATCAGAGAGAGGACCGAGTTTCTCATGGCCACACACACTGTAGTCATAAAGGAAACGCCTTGGAAGCCTTGAACAAGGACTTTCCTCTGTTTTAAAAGCACCAGTGTGGATTACAATGGATAAGCCACAAGGGAACAGGAATGAGCTTGAGTAACAATGGACAACTGTAAACATAAATTATTTTTTTGTTTGTGAGAATGATCTCTTGAGTGACACTTTTACCTCCAGCTTGTGTCTTTTGTTATGCCCATGCCCGCTGGAGACATCCTTCCAATGTTATTTAGGGCAACGTGGGCATTAAAAAGTGATTATGATTCACAATAACAAAGTTTGTACTTTCCGTGCTGGAAAACTTCCCCATTTGTATTTTTTATTATTTTTTATGTGTTCTTCAAAAACAAAAAATTCAAATAAAAGAAAGCAGTTTTATTTTGTTTTTAGTTTTAAAGGAGTCATAACCTAGTATTACCTTGGATACCCACGCTCTAGTCTTTTAGGCCCTTCTAAAAAAGAAAAGTTGAAAAAAATAAACACAGAGCTCCTCTGACCCTTATTTCTGAAGGCATTATTGTCTCGCGAGATCTGATGTGATACTTTGGCTGTCGTGGGCTGTTATTTTAATAGTGCAAATGAGGGGCGCGTTGATTGGTGGCAGGAAGGAGGGGGGTTGACACCGCAGGTAACGCTTCAGCATATCTAACCCATATCTACTACTCCCGCTAGCATACAATAGCCACATTAGCAGTTAGCTGCTGTTTGTTACACACAGCAGAGCAATAAAAACACAGACTAATCGTTTCAATTGCAGGCAAGTCTCTGATTGTTGGAATGTATGGAGGACTACTGGGGTCATTGGAAAAGCAATACAGCATTTTGACGATGACTGCTTAATTGTGAATTAAAAATATAGATTGCTAAATATAATTTCAAATTCAACAATTAATCCATACTAAAAAAGACAAATTTGAAAAGCATTTTGTAATTACACATTTTAAATTGAAATACTAAAGAGGAATTGCAAATTGTATTTATTATTTGATTATTAAATACTGTGATTTGAAAACGTTCATCAAATCCTATTTCAAAATGGAGAATTAAATAACACAATTAATAAATGAGATTGTAAATATCTTTCCTTTTCATACATTTAAAAAAGTTATTCCCTTTTCTACATCCGTTTTCTCTTTCCAGCTCTCATTTTCAAATCCGTTTTGCAATTGCATTTCCTAAATGGTTTACCCTCTCCTTTTAGCATTCGAGTGACCCTCCTGGTCCCTGAGCAAAAAGGATTTGAAAATGAGAGCTGGAAAGGGAAAACGGATGTAGAAAAGGGAATAACTTTTTTAAATGTATGAAAAGGAAAGATATTTACAATCTCATTTAATAATTGTGTTATTTAATTCTCAATTTTGAAATAGGATTTGAAAAACATTTTCAAATCACAGTATTTAATAATCAAATAATAAATACAATTTGCAATTCCTCTTTAGTATTTCAATTTAAAATGTGTAATTACAAAATGCTTTTCAAATTTGTCTTTTTTTGTATAAATTAATTGTTGAATTTGAAATTATATTTAGCAATCCATATTTTTTATTCACAATTAAGCACTCCTCGTCAGAATGCTGTATTGCTTTTCCAATGACCCCCGTAGTCCTCCATAGGAATGGCCCCTTTATCCAAACAAAGCTTCGATGCCAACTTTGCCTGATATTGTCCCAAATTCGTAAAGGGTTCCGGCGTAAAAAAAAAGAAAATATTTCCATGTTGATTCTGACAGTCAACAACAGAGCAACTCAAGTGTGCACTACGTTTCTGCATCTTTCACAGTCGATTTCGTACTTCGAATCGGAATTCACATTCAGTAATGGCGGCGCTCGACTGAATATGAGGGGGGAGAGGGGCGAGGGGGGAGAGGGGCGAGGGGGAGGGCGAGCTTCCTGCAGCATAGGTCTGTGATGTCTATATATGGTAAATCCTGCGCCGACTTGATGTCAAGTCGGCCAGAAATTAAAGTCACGTATTTGAGTGCACGTGGGCTGGTTGACGAACCCAAGGGTAAACAAACGCTTCACTTTTAAATATCGCCTTCCCGACCAGTGTATAATCGTTAGGCAATCATAACATAAATTTTTTCTCGTTATCATGACTCCTTTAAGTAGTGTTGAGTTGCCATAGATTCTTTATTTATTTGTTGTTCATTTCAGACTTTTAATGGATTGAACACCTGGGAAGATCAACTTAATAACCAGTAAGTATTTGTGCTTGTAAGAAATCACTGGACATTGGACTGTGGCTCAGGTGGTAGGAATTCGTCCCGTGATAGGTTGGTTGCTGGTTCGAGTCCCCGCTCTGTTCGTCTTGGTCGTTGTGTCCTTGGGCAAGACACTTAACCCTGTTGCCTGCTGGTGGTGGAGCCTGTGTCCGGCAGCCTCGCCTCTGTCAGTGTGCCCCAGGGCACAATGTAGTACCTTGCCACCATCAGCATGTGAATCTGTGTGTGAATGGGTGAATGACTGAATGTAGTGTAAAGCGCTTTGTGGTCCTCTGACTGAAAAAGCGCTATACAAATGCAGGCCATTTCCACTAAAATTGAACTAAAAATAACAATAACGAGCACTGTTACAGCGGATGTGTATTGAGCCCAGTGGATGCCAGTGTGGAAATCACAATTAAAGATAATAAAAAAAGGTTGTGGGAAGTGTTTTTGTTTTTGGTTTGGAGGGAAGATAGGCGGGTGGTAAG
This sequence comes from Valencia hispanica, assembly GCA_963556495.2. Classification (NCBI taxonomy): domain Eukaryota; kingdom Metazoa; phylum Chordata; class Actinopteri; order Cyprinodontiformes; family Valenciidae; genus Valencia; species Valencia hispanica. The sequence goes on from OY747712.1 coordinate 36,613,340, forward strand.
GGGATGGGAGTCTGAAGAAAATGTACATTAAAAGTGCAACTAAATGGCAAAATCTGGTTGTAACGTTCAATAATGTACGTAGTATTAACCCTACTGACACCATTTTCACATAATCATTTGACGTTTATAAATCAGATATCACGTCTCCTCTTAATTGTAGTTAAAGTGTTATAACAGTTACATTTAAAAAAAATCAATGTGCAATTAGGGAGAACGGGGGGGTGGTCATTTCAACCCTTTAATGTTTTATATGCTCCAAGTACGAAATTCCATCCACTGCAGGACGTTTCATATGGGCTAAGCATGAACTGGTACCCATCAGGGTATATTTTGTATCCAACCAATTATTTAAAATAATTTTCCATATTATACACACAACCTACTCTAAAAAAAGGTGGTTGTAAGAATAAACAATATCCATCAAAGTAAGTCCATTTGGTGCTTTCATAACATGATAGACTGGAAAGTTGGTTCATTTGCATAGAGAAACCCCCCAAATCCTTCACTTTCACAATGCACTAATGAAAACGGACCAGACTGACATGCCAACATCATGCAGTTAATGCTTTTTTTAGGCTTCTATTGGCAGCAAAGAGTATTGACCCAAAGAGTATTGACCCAAAGAGTATTGACCAGGACGAAACAATGCAAAAAATGAGAAGGAATTGTTTGGGCAAGACAGAAATCAAAAATGTGTTTCAGCTGACATGTTTGCAAAATAAAATGCATGGAGACTTAGGGTTTGGCATGTTCTGTACATCATGCTCTGTACATGAGATGAAGGCAGCTGTACGAAATAAATGTGAAGAGTGAGAGACTGCATGTTGCAACTCTGCAAGATAAATGGAGTAAACACTGGATGGATATATTTACTTCAGGTCGCTTCTTTAACAGTAGTTGTTTTGTTTCCAGGATGACAGGAACATTTGTTGAGACTAGCTTGGTTTCAAATTTTTACCATTATGTCATTCCCTGTCCTCCCTGACTAGCCACCCATTGTCTATGTGCAGGGCTGTAGTGGGGCTAGTGCCTGGTGACCTGTCCACCCTGGACAAGTGCATCACGGTATCCAAAAATGTTTTACTGAGTGAACTGTATTCTTTTGAAAAAGAAAAGAAGAAAAAAGAGTTGGTTTGGTTTTTTTCAAGGCAAGGCAATTTTATTTGTATAGCACACTTTCAACAACAAGGTGATTCAAGGTGCTTCACATCATTAAGAAGTAAAATATAAGCAGCAGTAAAACACAGACAAAGCATATAAAGTAAAAACAGCAATAAAGCAAGAAGCTAACACAGATACATCAAGCCATTACAAAGCATATAATGTAAGTTGTGATTTAAAAGAACTCTGTGTTTGAGAAGCTTTGCAGTTTTCTGGAAGCTTGTTCCAGATTAGAGGAGCATAGAAACTGAAAGCTGCTTCTCCATGTTTGGTTCTAATTCTAGGGATGTTGAGTAGACTGGAATTAGAGGACCTGAGTGGTCTGGTGGGTTGGTATAGTAACAGCAGATCTTCAATATACTTTGGTGCTAAGCCATTCGATGATTTATAAACTAGTAAAAGTATTTTGAAGTCTATTCTCTGAGCTACAGGGAGCCAGTGTAAGGACTTTAGAACTGGGATGATGTGCTCTACTTTCCTGGTTCTAGTGATGGCATGAGCAGCAGCATTGTGGATCAGCTGCAGCTGTCTGATTGACTTTTTAGGCAGACCTGTGATAAACGCATTATGCGACATCAGTTGCAACACGACCTAGAAAGTAACCTAAAAGCAAGGTTACTTGAAGTTATAAGTAATTGTTTGCTTACCTGATGTAGAAAGATGTCATATCACCACAATCTTGCTGAAAATGTTGACATGCCCTCAGGTGGAGGGAACTAAAAGCTAATTTGAGATACTTCCGTGTTTCCATGGGGAGTTAAATTCGTTTAGCCCACTGGGATAATTGTTTACTAACAAGTCTTCTCAAGCTGCTACTCAACCAAGAGACCTCACTTGCTTCTGCTAAGTTACTTGTTCATGATTCAACAACAAAGAATTGGCAAAAATTGGCAATTAGTTTTTATAACAAAGATTAGATTCGTGATAATAACTTTGTGCAATGTCGTTTACATAGTCCACACACCAAATGTCTGAAGTAAAATTTGTGCTTTCCTGATCAAAAAATGAAAAAAAGATTGTCACAAATATCTGGACACAATGCAGCACATAATGGCAGGGGGAAGGTCAACAAAAGGTTCGTTTTTTCAACAGGAACTACATGATCAGAGATGACTTCATTTAGTTGTTATTTTACACACAACCTGGCTGCAAGCACCTAACCCCATACAACTTTGAACATTTCAACCCACAGAATTTGTGAAAGCACACTTTGAAATAGCATTTTTCAACTTCCAATGTGATCCCTTAGTTTAGTAGGTTTGTGTTTTATCATTGATCTTAAAGTCAGTCAAGGAAGCAAGCGTGTCAGGACTGCTCAGATATCAACAGCAGAGGGAGCTGTCGATCTACAACAGCATGCCTAAATAATTATCAAATTTATGTTGAAAGAGACTGATGAATGCAAAGGAGCTTGATTCAAATCAGAGTTTAAGAAGTAACAATAATCAAAGTACTTCAATTCATTAAAAAAAAATTTTGCTCTCTAGAATATTTTACATCTCTTCAGAACAGAAACAATTTTTGGTCATCATACACATGTTTTACAAGAGTGCGTGCCGTCTAAAAAAACTGCTAAGCTGCAAAAGTTCATACTTCCTTGCTGAAAAATGCCAAACATTCCTTCACCTCATTAGTGTTTTATCACTTGGCCCATGACTAAAATACCACAACCTCTCATTCCTAGACAAAACTGCCATTTTATCCTCCTCAGGTGGCTTTAGAGTGAATCTAGGAAAAAAAAGTAAAAGGGAGAGAGTTGGAGGTGAAATCAAATCCCTTTAGCAAACAGCAAAAAGGTCAGTGCTGACGCAGGCTGGGGAATAGGCCGCCCTCCCTCCAGACTGTATTCTTAAGTGGCTATAGATTCTATTTGTAGCATTTTACCTGTTTACTGACTCCCCCGCTGCAAAACCAGGTAGCTGCACAAACACGCTGGAGGGTTTGGACGACGTCTCATGTCATCACTCTGGGAATAAATTTCAACTGAGTCGCTGCTGTGCCAGACCGCAAAATGCAATATCAAGAGCAGCAAGACTCCTGTGCATCAGTGCATACTTATTTCAGGGTGCGAATAAGAATAAATGTGAATTTTATTTGATTTTAGAATGCAGCATTTCAGATTTAAAGCAAGTGTTGATGTCTTCCAGGGTAATCAAGATTTGTGCAAGTTTTGGGATCATTTGTTGAGCTATGCATAACTTCTACATTGGGTAAAACCTTTTTTAATACTTTTAAAGCTTTGCTTACAAAAAATAAAAAGGCTTTGAAGATTTTCCAAGGTTACTCTATTACATCATGATGAGAAACACTCAATGTCCACTTTATCAAACACATCAGTTCAAATGATTCTTGAGACAATGAGTAAATTAACCAATCATGGGACAGTGACTCAATTCATTATGGCATTTAGACAAAGTCAAGATCGTTTTCTGAAGCTCAGACTGAACATCTGAATGCGGAAGAAAGCAAATGTAAAAGACTTGGAACATAAAATGGTTGCAGGAAGAATAGGCAGAAAATCTCCAGTATTAGTGTGGACAAAAAAAACAACCATGGATGTCAGAGAAATAAAGCAGACTTGTTCAAGATGATGGAAAGGCAACATCAGCTCAAATAACCACTAATTGCATCGAACGTATGCATAATACCATCCTGAAAACACAACATGTCTGGCCTTGAAGCAGATGAGCTACAGCAGAAGATGACCGCACTGGGTCCCACTTGGATCAGCTATAAACAGAAAGCTGAGGATACCATTCACACAGGCTTCTCAAAATCAGACAATAACAGATAAAAAAAATATATTTTGTCAAATGAATCTTGATTCAGGCTGCAACATTTAGACGGTTAGGTCAAATAACTTGAAAGCATGACTCCATCCTGCCTTGGAGTTCTCTGTACTCCAATGTCCTCCATGGTTTCCATTGGATTCATTGCAGTCATTTAAGTATTTTAGCCAAATTTTAAAAGCAGGAACAAAACACTGTCACATGCCTAATTATGTGTTTAAAATAGTATGGGACTTTCACAATAATGTTTTTTTAAAGTTATTTGGTCATATCTATTTTGTGTCAAGTACTGTGTTTAGTCTTAAGGCCTGATTTATCAAAGGTTTGCGCTTGTTAAAAAATGCGCAAACCTCACAGCGCCTACAAGAACATGCAGCAGGTAATTTAGATTTACAATTTAAACCTGGAGCAAGATGCGCTATCCATTTAGTGCTTTTGCCCTTGATGAACATGCAACGTGGGCGTTTCTGTCAGAAGGCACAAAATATTGGGAGGAGAACATTAAAAAAAGTAGACGTTCCACGCCCAGTGTGATTTATCTGACATTAAACTGTTTGCGCGGGCTGTTTTTGCGCTTATTTCTAGCGCCTCTGAAAGGCCTGTCTTAACTTTGAGCCACCACGATTCAACATACGTTTATCACTGATAAACGAAAAATATAATTCACACACATTCTAACCTAATTGTAATTAACACATTAATGATCATAAATCTGACAGTTATGTAGATTTTTTTTCCCTATTTTTCCAAAGACTCATCATAACTCACTGCACGCTCACCTCGTCTGCCCCTGCTGTTTATTTGTTAATATATTAAGTTTAGTTTCCAACGGAGTGCTTATTAATTAAGTTAAACAATCATGCACAATGCCAATTACATATGTAACATTTTACAAACAAAGATTACCTACAAAAGCCAGATGTAATAAACTTGCAAATGTCCAAC